>CM042543.1:6333259-6815759 GCA_023630585.1 Cranoglanis bouderius
TCTTCAATTCACGTGCGTCAAACATGAGTACAGCTAAAAAGGTCTCCTTTACCAACAAACATCATTGCGAGAGACCGTGCAAAACAATTTCATACAATTGCAATTTCAAGTATTTATTCAAGTAGTTTTCCGCAAAAAACAATCACAAAAACTGCATAATTGTGACAATTTTACGAAAATATCCCAGTAGCGTTGCATTTATATTTAAATAAATAAATAAATAAAAATTGATACTAATTAGAAGGGGGGAAACAATTTGGTAAAAAGAATTTAACTTGCAATTGTAAAGATTAAGTACAACATTTTAACATCACCTGCTTCCAGTAAGTGTGTAAAGAAATTTCATATACAGTGTCCTCCACTAATATTGGCACCCTTGGTAAATATGAGCAAATAAGGCTGTGAAAAATTCTTTATTGTTTAACCTTTTGATCTTTTGTTCAAAAAATTCACAAAAATACTCTGCTCTCATGGATATCAAACAACTGCAAACAAAACACAGATTGTTAAATATAGGTGTGCAACAATTATTGGCACCCTTTTAGTCAACACTTTGTGCTAACTCCCTTTGCCAAGATAACAGCTCTCCTATAATGCCTGATGAGGTTGGAGAACACATGGCAAGGGATCTAAGACCGTTCCTCCATACAGAATCTCTCCAGATCCTTCAAATTTCGAGGTCCACGCTGGTGGACTCTCCTCTTCAGTTCACCCCACAGGTTTTCTATGGGTTTCAAGTCAGGGAACTTGGATGGCCATGGCAGGACCTTGATTTTGTGGTCAGTAAACCATTTTTGTGTTGATTTTGATGTATGTTTTGGATCATTGTCCTGCTGGAAAATCCAACCACGGCCCATTTTAAGCTTTCTGGCAGAGGCAGTCAGGGTTTCATTTAATATCTGTTGATATTTGATAGTCCATGATGCCATGTATCCTAACAAAATGTCCAGGTCCTCTGGCAGAAAAACAGCCCCAAAACATTAAAGAGCCACCACCATATTTAACCGTGGGCGCCAAAACCACCTCTGGTGTTTATTGCCAAAAAGCTCTATTTTGGTTTCATCTGACCATAGAACCCGATCCCATTTGAAGTTCCAGTAGTGTCTGGCAAACTGAAGACAATTGAGTTTGTTTTTGGATGAGACTAGAGGCTTTTTTTCTTGAAACCCTTCCAAACAACTTGTGGTGATGTAGGTGACTTCGGATTGTAGTTTTGGAGACTTTCTGACCCCAAGACAGAACTAACTTCTGCAATTCTCCAGCTGTGATCCTTGGAGATTTTTTGGCCACTCGAACCATCCTCTTCACAGTGCGTTGAGACGATATAGACACACGTCCAAATCCAGGTTGATTCATAACATTTCCGGTTGACTGGAACTTCTTAATTATTGCCCTGATGGTGGAAATGGGCATTTTCAATGCTTGTGCTATTTTCTTATAGCAGCTTCCCATTTTGTGAAGCTCAACAACCTTTTGCCGCACATCACACCTACAGTGCCCGCCTTTGCTCATATTTACCAAGGGTGCCAAGATTAGTGGAGGGCACTGTATATGAAAAGATATCACGAAATCCATGATAACTCAAAAATAAATTTTATTACATAATTTTATCATGATATTGATATTATACGGTCCTATCATCCAGCCCTACTGAGAACCTTTATAACACATTTTCTACTCACAGCTTTTAATGAAAAAATTTTGCATAAATTTCTTTTAATAAGAAAAACAATAATTTTTAAACAACGCTGAAAAGAAGAAAAAAAAAGTCCAAATAAATCCAACATTTTACAAGCTAATTGATTAAGTACAGAATTGTATCACATCTGCTGCTTCCAGTTTGTAATTATTTGTTTTTAAAATTTTAATAAAAATATAATCTGATATCCATGATATTTCAGAAAAGCATACTATGACCATTTCTCACAATATGAGAGGATCCTCGGAAGCTTTACACATTTACCGACACTGATTTTGAAATAGTGCTACATGTACTTCTTCAGCCATTGTGATCTTTTGTAATAAAGGTTTATCTAGACCACACCATGATGAACAGCTTTTCAAGTGACTGTTGCTCATTCCTGCCTGTGTGGATTTTCCCATGTAGAAGTGGCGAGGGGAAGTGTGTAGAGGCTGAATCATTTCCCCAGATAGAGCTTTAAATTGGTTACACAGCATCTTGTGAAACCGTTTGATAAAAGAGTTTTAAATTATTCTTTGGTGGGGAAAAAAATACACAAATTTGAAAGCCTTGGGAACAAACATTTACATGGTTTCATTGAAACACACAAAAAAAGGATTGTGTTTTAGTCCTTGTGTAACTCGGAGAAGGTGGTATTGGCTTCCAAACGTCTGTTTTTTATGCTTTTTGTTCAGATAAAATATCAGGTTGGTGGGTTCAGACCCTGCTCAGGATGTGTGTGTGTGTGTGTGTGTGTGTGTGTGTGTGTGTGTGTGTGTGTGTGTGTGTGTGTGTGTGTGTGTGTGTGTGTGTGTGTGTGTGTGTGTGTTGGATTGAATAGAGAATATTCTTTAGTAGGTCTCAACTTGGATGAGAAACATTCCTCCTGAGGTCACCCTTAAGAAATGCTACTGTGTGGTGTGAGAAGTTGCTGTGTGGGATGTGTTCCTGCCTCCTGATCTTTTTATTCAGAACAGCATGGTGTTTCATAAGCTGAATTTTTAGTCAGATCTTTAAGGGAAGATTTTTCGATGGCTGGACTCTGAGGTTTGGTTTGGTTTGCGATCGGCAGGTGTTTGAAGGGACCTCAGGGATCGATGCAAAGAAGACCGCATGCGAGTTCACGGGTGACATCCTACGCACGCCTGTGTCTGAGGACATGCTGGGTAAACACACACACACACACACACACACACACACACACACACACACACACACACACACACACTGTACAGCCTAATTCTTCTTAAAACCAAGTCTTATTCCTTTTAGTTTTTTTTCCTTTAACCTTTCTTGACTTAAAAATCATTCCCATTCAGTGGATTCCATCAGCTTTATTTAAAAAGATGCCCTAAATTTAAAATACTGGATTTTTAAATGCTCTTCCACTCTCCCTGACCGGCTGATTCTGTTTATATCAGGTCAGGTTTGTTTACGCAAAGCTGCATTCATATTTTTCCAATACACACAAATCCTGTGTCCCAATTCGCCTACTATCCGTCCTAAATAGTATCTGAGATTAGAATTAATGTGTCCCAAGTTGTAGTTGAAATGAGTATCCCAGAGGTACCCGGATGTTCTACTATTTCCGGTAGATTTTTTGAAGCTTAAATGTTAAGCAGTAAATAAAGGCTGAATCCCAATTCGCCTACTTGTACTATGCACTAAAAGCATGTAGTATTTTGAGTGTGTAGTAAAACAGTATTCAAGTACTGGTACATGTAATGACAAAGATGTCATGTAATGGAAGAGAATGTTGTTGCCTAGTTACGCACATTGCCACCGTAAACAAACTCCCCATTGCATTTCAGCTTTTCTTCATTCATTATTCCTTATAAAATGTATACTATATAACTTCATTTGCCATTAACTTGATTTATTTTTCCAACTTTCATTTACGTCTCTGTAAAATGCGTTCTTGAAGCAAGCAAGGAGTTGTGGGCAATATTAGCTGAAAAAGTGTTCACAGATACACACTTTGAAAATCTACTGGAAATATTAGACCATCCGGGTACCTCTGGGATACTCATTTCAACATATTACTATTTGGGACACACTAATTCTAATCTCGGATACTATTAGGACAGATAGTGGACAAATTGAGCCGCAGCAAGATTTTAATTTTTTTATTTTTTATTTTTTTAAAAATTTTTTTTTTTGTCACGATAAAAAATAGTTATTAAGCTTACATAGATTACTTTAATGGTTCGAAATGAACAAAAATGACGTGTATTTCTAACGGTGTTTTTTGTGTTTGGGTATTTTCAATCTTTCAGGACGTATATTCAACGGTTCAGGGAAACCCATCGACCGCGGCCCAAGTGTTCTGGCTGAGGAGTACTTGGACATCATGGGTATGACACACTTTTTTTCTGTCCTGGTGGGCATGGTCTCTTCCAGGATGACTCCGCCCCAACTACAGGACACAAGGGCTCACTGAACTGTTTGATGAGGATGAAAATGATGTAAATCATATGCATAATGCCTCAGCTGAATCAGAATAGGGTGAAAGAGATGCACGAATGTGTAGGTCTGTCTGAATAACTGTTTGTATATGAAAACATGAAGTATAGAAAAGCCATGGATCTTGCCTGATTTTCTGTCATGTGTGGCATTCAAAGTAAAATGTAATCTCAAGTAGAGGCTTGCATGATATTTGTGAAAGGCTATTGAGGAAGCTGCCCAGTGTCATCCTTATTCATAGTTATGTAATATCTGACCCTCCCGTAACCTCTGACCTTTCCAAGGCCAACCCATCAACCCTCAGTGCCGTATCTATCCAGAAGAGATGATCCAGACAGGCATTTCTGCCATCGATGGCATGAACAGCATCGCCAGAGGACAGAAGATCCCCATCTTTTCTGCTGCTGGTCTTCCACATAACGAGGTGTGTGCGTGTATCTGTGATTAACTGTGAGTTCATTTAGGCTCAAGCTTTAACACATAAATTACACTGAAGTTAAATAAGTGTTGATGTTACAGTATATCACAAAAGTGAGTACACCCCTCACATTTTTGTAAATATTTTATTATAACTTTTCATGGGACAACACTGACGAAATGACACTTTGCTACAATGTAAAGTAGTGAGTGTATAACAGTGTAAATTTGCTGTCCCCTCAAAATAACTCAACACACAGCCATTAATGTCTAAACCGCTGGCAACAAAAGTGAGTACACCCCTCAGTGAAAAGGTCCAAATTGGGCCCAAAGTGTCAATATTTTGTGTGGCCAGCATTATTTTCCAGCACTGCCTTAACCCTGTTGGGCATGGAGTTCACCAGAGCTTCACAGGTTGCCACTGGAGTCCTCTTCCACTCCTCCATGATGACAACACAGAGCTGGTGGATGTTATAGAGCTTGCGCTTCCATTTGAGGAAGCCCCACAGATGCTCAATAGGGTTTAGGTCTGGAGACATGCTTGGCCAGTCCATCACCTTTACCCTCAGCTTCTTTAGCAAGGCAGTGGTCGTCTTGGAGGTGTGTTTGGGGTCATTATCATGTTGGAACAGTGCCCTGCAGCCCAGTTTCTGAAGGGGGGGGGGATCATGCTCTGCTTCAGTATGTCACAGTACATGTTCTCACATGTAATCTCACTTAAAAATCTCACTTTTGTGGGATACTGTATACATTGGGGGAAAAAAGTATTTGATCCCCTGCTGATTTTGTACGTTTTTTAACAGTGAGAGACAGAATAACAACAAAAAAAAAAATCCAGAAAAACGCATTTCAAAAAAGTTATAAACGGTGGGGATGGTGTTATGACTTGGGGTCATAGGCAGCATTCCTCCTCCTCCAAACATGGCGAGTTGAGTTGATGCCAAAGAGATCTGACCACACCTGACCACAACACTTTCACCAAGTTCTCCTCTGAATTATTCAGGCAAACTTCAGACGGGCCTGTACATGTGCTTTCTTGAGCAGGAGGACCTTGCGGGCACTGCAGGATTTCAGTCCTTCATGGCGTAGTGTGTTACCAGTTGTTTTCTTGGTGACTATGGTCCCAGCTGCCTTGAGATCATTAACAAGATCCTCTCGTGTAATTCTGGGCTGATTCCTCACCGTTCTCATGATCATTGAGGTGAGATCTTGCATGAAGCCCCAGACCGAGGGAGACTGACAGTTTCTTCTATTTGCAAATAATCGCACCAACTGTTGTCACCTTCTCACCAAGCTGCTTGGCGATGGTCTTGTAGCCCATTCCAGCCTTGTGTAGGTCTACAATCTTGTCCCTGACATCCTTGGACAGCTCTTTGGTCTTGGCCATGGTGGACAGTTTGGAATCTGATTGATTGCTTCTGTGGACAGGTATCTTTTTACAGGTAACAAACTGAGATTAGGACCACTCCCTTTAAGAGAGTGCTCCTAATCTTAGCTCATTACTTGTGTAAAAGACACCTGGGAGCCAGAAATCTTGCTGATTGATAGGGGATCAAATACTTATTTCACTCATTAAAATGCAAATCAATTTATAACTTTTTTGAAATGCGTTTTTCTGGATTTTTTTTTGTTATTCTGTCTCTCACTGTTAAAATTGTTAAAACCTACAATTAAAATTATAGACTGATCATTTCTTTGTCAGTGGGCAAACGTACAAAATCAGCAGGGGATCAAATACTTTTCCCCCCACTGTATTATTATATCACAATTGCTAGTGGATGCCTTGCTGCACATTGTTTATATAATACACATGTACATACAACTATGAGAGAAAAAAAAACTGTTTTATATGTATGACGAAGCAAACAGTTTGAAGTCAAGAAAGAAGTCTGTTGAAGTGTTTGTCCAATGTGCTCATTGCTTCACTTTTTAACATGGTTTGCAATATTAAAACAAATATTACTGTATACATACAAAATAATCTAATACCAACAAATTATTTATCCAAGACACCAAAAAGTAGTCTCATAAGAGAAAAGCTCCAGGGCTGAGTCAATAATCACATCTAGAGCTGCTCTGTAACCCAGCAAACATTTTAAACAAGGAGCTGCATTAACTGGCAAAAGTTTGTTTGGGCTTTTGTATCAAAGAGCAAACTGACTATAGTGTAGTTAGCCAGATAACCTGTACGACTGCTAAGGTTTCAGAAATGCTAGATTAATTTGTGAGCAGAAGTATTTTTTGGCAGCTGACTGGAAATTATTACTTGTCACATGGTACGAGATGATCCTGATAAAATCTTGGCCAAATGCTATAACAGACTGTGTTATAATGTGCCGTCCAAGTAAGATTATACGATGAAGATCCAAAAATCCAATAGCAGACCTACAGTTATGCTTACGTCATCAATCAGTGCAGAAAACAGACTCACATAAGCAAACAAGCCTTCTGTATCATCATAGCAGTGTACACTATATGGCCAAACGTATGTGGACACCTGACCGTAACACCAGTATGTGCTTTTTGAACATCTCACTCCAGATTTATTTGCTGTTATAATAAGCTCCACTCTTCTAGGAAGGCTTTCCACTAGCTGTAGGGATTTGTGTTCATTCAGCCACAAGAGCATTAGTGAGGTCAGGCACTGATGTTGGATGAGGAGGCTCCAGGTTCAGTTCATCCCAAAGGTGATCAGTGGGGTTTAGGTCAGGGCTCTGTGCAGGACACTCAAGTTCTTCCACTCTAACCTTGGCACACCATGTCTTCATGGTGCTCGCTTTGTGCACAGGGGCACTGTCATGCTGGAACAGGTTTGGGCATCTTGGTTCCAGAAGGGAAATTGTAATGCTCCATCATACAAACACATTCTATACAATTGTGTGCTTCAGACTTTGTAGCAACAGTTTTGCGGAAGAATCACATATGGGTGTGATGGTCAGGGGTCTACAAACCTTTGTCCATGAAGTGTATTCTTAGAGAAAACACTTCTCGTCCGCTGTCTTAGCACTCAGTCGGCTGCCAGTGAGCCTGTGTTATGTTATGCGTTCCACAGGTATCAAATTACAACCAAATAATTTTCAAGGTTGAGTAAGTTTAGGATTTTTATGCCTTTTTTCTGGAACACAACCTCTGTTATGCAGTCAGACTGAGTGTGATGAGCCAGATGGAAAGACCATAACTACTAAAACCAACAATGCTCATTAATAAACCATAGGTTAACTTGTCTAAATTCTTCTAGCCGTGCCTCAAGTCTCAAGTCTAATATCTGTAACCTGGCTTCCATGAACGGAAGCTCGAACGGAAGGTTCAATTTGGTGAAATTTAGGTTGTTTGCAGATTATCTCATCCAGACGATAAGATGATTTATTTCTGTATCCTGGAGTAAAATTGCCGAGCTCAGCAAGGAAATGGGCTTATAGTTGCTGGCTGTGCTGTTTATCACATGGATAATAATGATGCAGCTATTTGGCTACAGGAAATGTGTCTACATGTGCCCAGCTGTAACCTGCTGCTCTGTATTTCAACCCATAGCTGTGAAGAAGGTACTGTCGTGTGTGTGTGTGTGTGTGTGTGTGTATGTAAGTAAGTAAGTAAGTAAGAAAGACAGCACCCCATGATTGCTGTTATTAAGCAGAGGAGCTTTAATTGTTTTCTCCCCGTGGTGCCACTGCTCTTCAGAACCAAAGTGGATCAGGGGGACAGTGTCACAAACACACCATGACATTTTTGCGGCGTGTCAGCAGGAGCCGCGATGCTTTAGACTATACAAAGAAACCCACAGACGTGAAGTAAAAGAAAATGCAGGTGTACAAGGCTAATAAACAGAACAACCATTATTAACTAACGTATTTCTTAGCAAGCTTTGCAGGTTGGACGTTAATTATCCAGGACTTGACTTTGATTGCTAGTATTGGTAGCAATGGACCGTTTATACCTTTTTGTATGAATTATTTAGTGTGAGATTTTATTCATTCTTGTCATCTAAAGAAGCTGCACACCGTGACTGGTTGGTACACTAATATCATGTTGCTTCTACTTAACTTCTATCTTGGTGTTTGTGTGTGCGTTTGCACTAATATAAGATTTACCTTGTTGCATCATTGGTTTTAAAATGGAAGACGTCGGAAAAGAGGTTTGAGATACAGTAAACCATGAGGAACGGGCTGTGCATTTTGAGTATTATGTGGGTCAGTTGCCCAACACACTTACTCTAATGTAGCACTCTGTGTAAATGACTTTGACTTAAGAAACATCACGTTTCAAGCAGATGTGTTTCTCAGTTGTGGTCTTGGAGAAAAATGCCTGCATGCAAGTAAAGAGAACATGAAAATACAAGGCACATCAGGACCTCGACTAGAAAACATTAGTCTAAGGAAACCACATTTTACTGATGCAAATATATGAGGTAGTCAAGTTTTAAAATGTTCCACATAATAAAAAGACATTCATATCAAGAAATTTGGTCCACGTAACCGGTAGTTTTCAGAACTATGTAAAGTAGAAAATGTTAAAATATTTGACCATGTGATGGTTTTCCCAGGTAATTATTAGGTTTCATAAATATCTCAAAGAGAAACAGGTATTTGGGGTCAGAGTGAAGTCATGTCAGCTCATAGGTCTGGAAATGTATGGAATTTAAAGGCACTCATTTCCAGTCCTGGAGAAATCTGGAATTTCAGGAAACATTTTAGAAGTATATATATTCTGTTTGTCAAAGGAAGATCCACATTTCCTCATTTTCTTCCCTAATACAGCCTCCTTTTTTTTTTTTTACATTTATAAATAGGGAATCCAGGGTGGCTTAGTGATTAGCACGTTTGCCTCACGACTCCGGGGTTGGGGGTTCGAATCCCGCCTCTACCCTGTGTGCGCAGAGTTTGTATGTTCTCCCCGTGCTTCAGGGGCTTCCTCAAGGTACTCTGGTTTCCTCTCCCAGTCCAAAGACCTTCCATGTACTATAGGCTGATTGGCATCGCTAAATTGTCTGTATTGTGTGAATGTGTGTGCGATTGTTCCCTGCAATGGGTTGGCACCCTGTCCAGGGTGTCCCCTGCCCGGCTCCAGGCTCCCCGCGACCCTGTGTAGGATAAGCAGTACAGAAAATGGATGGATGGATATTTATATTAGGGAAAACATTCATGTGGAAAGGAAATAAATCTGCTAAATACTTTCAGAAACAATAGATGACACACAAAAGTAGTGTTTTCATGTTGCATTTTGTCATGTTTGCGTTCAGATTGCCGCTCAGATCTGTCGCCAGGCTGGCTTGGTGCAGAAGTCGAAGGACGTCATGGATTACAGCGCCGACAACTTCGCCATCGTCTTTGCTGCTATGGGAGTAAGTCTATATTTCTCCATGTTTTGCTTTAAGATAAGATCTTTATTGATCCTGAAGAAAATTCTGTTTTGCCTACACCATAATTAAGATAAGATTATTTACGGTGGTAGCTCAGTGGTTAAGAAGTTGGGCTACTGATCGGAAGGTCATGAGTTCAAATCCCAGCACCGCCAAGGTGCCATTATTGGGCACTTGAGCAAGGCCCTTAACCCTCAACTGCTCCCCGGGCGCCGCAGCAATAATGGCTGCCCACTGCTCCAGGTGTGTTCACGGTTTGTAGTGTGTGTGTTCACTACTAATGTGTGTGCACTAACTTGGATGGGTTAAATGCAGAGGACAAATTCCAAGTATGGGTTACCATACATTGGCCTTCACATGTCACTTTCACTTTACCTCTACCGATGGTTTGTGCGCAAATTATTATAAGGTGTGCAATAAACGTATTTCATTTTAATTTCTGTACACTTCTAATTTTAAAATTCTGCCAACGTAATTTATTTTTATGCACATATACAGACATAATTTCAGCCATGGTTGCGTCTCAAATTTGGCACTGATGTGCTGATTCTCTACCTGTTTGGTGTGTGTGTGTGTGTATATATATATATATATATATATATATATATATATATATATTTTTTTTTTTTTTTAAAGTATTTTTTCACTAGTTTTAGTTATAGTATTTGTGAAAGTATATCATAAGCATATACCTTTTCTACACATTATAATTTTATTTACCTCCATACCTTTTTCCCAAACTTTTTTTTTTCCAGTCATCATTTTTCTTGTAATCGTTTTGCTTTTTTCTTCCAGTCTTACTACAAGACCAGTTTTCAGCCATATCTAGGGAAAGAAAGAAAATGTGCCTTGTTTTAGTTCACATTTACCCCAAATATGTCTGTATGCTATTAATTAATACTGTGAACGTTGTATGGAATTAATACTGTGAACGTTGTATGTAATTAATACTGTAAAAGTTGTTGCATCTCCACAAGCTTATTGTTTATTTCTACAAGTCTTTTCACATTCTCATTTAGGAAAAAATACATAAATACCGGAAGCTAGATTTACATTTTTAAGTGTATAAAGAAAGCTGTTGTTTAGTTAGTCCCTGGGCAGACGTTAGTGTAGTTGAAAGGCGTTACTCGTGTCTAGACACAGAGGGGAAAAAAAACTGTGTGTCCTGCCTTGTGACTTTAATCCTCCCATTAACCCTCCCTTAACCTCCCACACCCCCATCTCTAAGCATGTGTTACTGTCGCCTCATTGGGCACGGTCTGTCCTCTCAGAGAGGCATTAGACGGGTCAGGTGTCCTGTTCACCTGCACATTGAGGTGTGAAGGGCTTCCATTAACCTGAGCGAGTAATGTCACTGACCTGGGCTTCTGCTCCTGGTTTGGGTGTTTGTGCTTAATGTGTTCTGCATTCAGCACGTGTAACACTATACCCTGATTTCATGCTCAGGCCGGCTGAAGTGTTAAACCCGTTTCAGAAAGGTGCGTGTTTTCCTCCAGCAGGAAATTACCTTGTGTAGGGGCTTATTTGAATAGTGTGAGGGGTTTAGGGTATTGGTGTGCAGAAAAAGGGTGGAAATCCTAGTATTCTCAATGCACAGGATATTAGAAATGTGTTAAATCTTATACTGCTGTTGTTTCTAAGTTGCATAATTTAATCGAAATCTCTTTCAGGTCAACATGGAGACTGCCCGTTTCTTCAAGTCAGATTTCGAGGAGAACGGATCCATGGACAACGTCTGCTTGTTCCTGAATCTGGCCAACGACCCTACGTGAGCCAGTTTAGACTTTCATTTTAGCCACAGATCAGTAACATAGAGCTTGATTTGTTGTTTAGTTAAATAATAAGAATGAAAAAGCTTACCTGCATCATCTGCACATCCCATTCGAGTGGCATCAGTCTGTTTGAACTGTACTAAAGGCTTCCCTAAAAAAAAGTTATAAAAACTAATTCTGAGTAGAAATCAGTTACTTACTATAATGTCACACACACCTGCATTCTCCGTCCAGGATTGAGCGCATCATCACCCCGCGACTGGCTCTGACTTCAGCCGAATATCTGGCCTATCAGTGTGAGAAGCACGTGCTGGTCATCCTGACTGACATGAGCTCCTACGCCGAGGCTCTGAGAGAGGTGAGAGACAGGACACCACCACTGACCTCACCAAATAGCGAAACAAACCTTTATCACATTAAAACACTCAGATGAGGTGGAAAAGTTAACATATGAAGATTGTATGAAGGAATAGGTTGATGACACTTGTGTCACGTGTTTTACAATTTCTCTCCGACTGTGTGTGTGTGTGTGGCCCCATTTATTATAGTTCAGAAATTTGCTTAAGCATTTTAATGCACTGTAGTAATATAATACTAATGTAACCTTTATGTAGTAATGGACTAGTTGTTTTTATAAGGAATAAAACACTTGGAGGTGTGCTGTTATAGGATCATAATCACCAATGGTTCCAACCCTAACACTTTGTATTTTTTATCTGTTTTTAGTTACATTTAACATTGATGAACATCCATGAGCCAAGTTAGCTCTTATTCACTTATTTTATAGCAGCTATAAACAGCTCCCTCACCAACCACTCTTTTTTTTTTTCTTTTCTTTCCGTTTGTCGTGTTACAGAGAAACCGCAAAGAACAAAATCTTCAGAAAACTTAATTACAGCTTGTTGATGGGCAAGTTGTTACTATAGAAATAACCACGTATTAAAACAAGTGTATTAATAAAAAAAAAGCTAATTTGCTGCTGCTATAGAAAATTAATCAACACCTTCTGACCAATCAGATTTAAGGAATCATCAGCATTATGGTATAAATAATAGTAAACTTATTTTGAATGTAGCACATCAAAAGGCTGTTACTGAAATTCTTTCAAACAGTGTCACATAGTTACATAGATAGATCACCACAGAGATCATTTTCTGTAGTCAGTCTTTCTGAAATTCATTGTTCAATCATTTCGGTATTTCATGCTGTCTAGCAATGAAAAGCTACCTGGTTTGAATCGATAATTTGCTAGCACTATCTACCGATGTTAAAGTAAGTCAGCTCAGGAAGCGAATTAAACAGACATGATGTATAGGTATGAAGTGTTCTGACCAAATATCATTGTGAGCTTAAAGGTGCAAATTTTTTTTTCCCCCTGCATCTCAGTCAGCTCCCTAGTTCAGTAGTCAGGGCACTGATCAGGGAGTCGCCATTTTAAGAGCTGTCTCAATCACAAAATCCTCCCAGTGTACTGGAACGTTCGCGAACTAATAAATCCCACAATGCACCGCAAAAACCAGGGAGCATCGATGGTCACTATGTTCCCTTACTGGAAATGACGTCGTATTTTCGGAAGCCTCTCAGCTTGAAAAAAAACGGAGGACGAACTCTCGTCTAACTTCGTCCACAAATGTAAGTAGCTTGTTATCGTTGTTAGTGATTTTTAATTTTATTTGACGTTTTATATACGGTGTGTTTGAGTCTAACGACTTTTAAGTGCTAGCCTACCTTGAAGTACCATGACATAAACATGTATGATTAAGCAGACAAATTTATGACATTTAGTGTCAGAAAAAATATCAGTCCCACCTGGTGTTGGTAAATGCCAGCGGTGACGTTTTGCAACACAAGTATGTAGTCATTTCGCCAGAAATTGAGTCATCAGTGAGCCAGGGTCCTTACCAGTTCCCGAACTCATGTACATGATATACTGATTCACGACCTAGGGAGCTGATTGAGACGCAAAAGAACATGACCTACACAGTGCCTCAAACCCTTCTTCTTTCACGATCTTATGAAGAAGTCTGTAAAAAACCGTCAGGTGAAATACCCATTAATAAGTGTAAAATTGACACTGAACCTTGAATTTAATTCGTTTATATATAGCACCACATATTGGCTGAGAGCTATTTTTTATTTTTATTTATTTATTTTTTTTAAAGGTGCAAATATGAAACTGGCCACTAAGCAGAAATGAATGAAATGTACCATTACTGCTTGCATTTTCTTCAGACCTTGCAACTGCTGTGACTAAATGCGTCAATCGTCTCCATAACTATATTAGTATATACTAGATATAAATTAAAGCATGAACAGACATGCACTTTTGACTAATGTTAATGCTCAAGGATCTTGCACATTAAAATTACAGAACTACAGCCATGGCCAAAAGTTTTGAGAATGACACAAATATTAATTTTCACAAAGTCTACTGCTTCAGTTTTTATGATAGCAATTTGCATATACTCCAGAATGTTATGAAGAGTGATCAGATGAATTGCAATTAATTTCAAAGTCCCTCTTTGCCATGAAAATGAACTTAAATCCCAAAAAAACATGTCCACTGCATTTCAGCCCTTCCACAAAAGGACCAGCTGACATCATGTCAGTGATTCTCTCGTTAACACAGGTGAGAGTGTTAATGAGGACAAGGCTGGAGATCACTCTGTCATGCTGATTGAGTTAGAATAACAGACTGGAAGCTTTAAAAGGAGGGTGGTGCTTGAAATTATTGTTCTTCCTCTGTTAACTATGGCTACCTGCAAGGAAACACGTGCAGCCATCATTGCTTTGCACAAAAAGGGATTCACAGGCAAGGATATTGCTGCTAGTAAGATTGCACCTAAATCAACCATTTATCGGAACATCAAGACCTTCAAGGAGAGAGGTTCAACTGTTGTGAAGAAGGCTTCAGGGTGCCCAAGAAAGTCCAGCAAGCGCCAAGACCGTCTCCTAAAGTTGATTCAGCTGCGGGATCAGGGCACCACCAGTGCAGTGTTTGCTCAAGAATGGCAGCAGGCAGGTGTGAGTGCGTCTGCACGCACAGTAAGGCAAAGACTTTTGGAGGATGGCCTGGTGTCAAGAAGGGCAGCAAAGAAGCCACTTCTCTCTATGTAAAACATCAGGGACAGACTGCTATTCTGCAGAAAGTACAGGGATTGGACTGCTGAGGACTGGGGTAATGTCATTTTCTCTGATGAATCCCCTTTCTGATTGTTTGGGGCATCTGGAAAAAAGCTTGTCCAGAGAAGAAAAGGTGAGCGCTACCATCAGTTCTGTGTCATGCCAACAGTAAATCATCCCGAGACCACTCATGTGTGGGGTTGCTTCTCAGCCAAGGGAGTGGGCTCACTCACAATTTTGCCTAAGAACACAGCCATGAATAAAGAATGGTACAAAAACATCTTCAGAGAGCAACTTCTCCCAACCATCCAAGAACAGTTTGGTGACGAACAATGCTTTTTCCAGAATGATGGGGCACCTTGCCACAAGGCAAAAGTGATAGCGAAACGGCTCGGGGAACAAAACATCGACATTTTGAGTCCATGGCCAGGAAACTCCCCAGACCTTAATCCCATTGAGAATTTGTGGTCAATCCTCAAGAGGCGGGTGGACAAACAAAAACCCACAAACTCTGACAAACTCCAAGCATTGATTATGCAAGAATGGGCTGCCATCAGTCAGGATGTGGCCCAGAAGTTGATTGACAGCATGCCAGGGCGAATTGCAGAGGTCTTGAAAAAGAAGGGTCAACACTGCAAATATTGACTCTCTGCATAAACTTCATGTAATTGTCAATAAAAGCCATTGACACTTATGAAATGCTTGTGATTATACTTCAGTAACAGTTAGTAACATCTGACAAAAAGATCTAAATACACTGAAGCAGTAGACTTTGTGAAAATTAATATTTGTGTCATTCTCAAAACTTTTGGCCACGGCTGAGAGCTCATTCACACATGACGTTCCATTACATTATATGCAAGTCATATAATGTAATGAAACGTCATGTGTGAATGAGCTCTCCCCTTTTAATGCCTTAGAAAGGTCCTCCTAAGCTCATCATGATCTGGAGAAACGCTTGTATTGCAGAAAGGTATATACATTTGATTCAAGGCCTGGTAGCTTGCAAAGAGCTTTTCAGAAATAAAGCTCAAAAACTAAACATGAATTCTCGAGACACAGTCTAGAAGTTCCCTTTCCAGTTTCACCACACTGTCTGGTTTTGTATCAAATCCGAATCAGAAACTGTTTATTCAAGGTACAGGCCTTATTCAATTAGTATACTTGGGATGTGTAATAGCAAAATAATCAATTAATCACACACAAAAAAATCCCAATTAAACATTGATACCACATATTGAATTTACTCAATAACGAAAAGCTTGAAAATAAAAACTAGAAAAAAAAGAAAGAAAATGGTCCCAAATATTTACTTTAATTGCTAGTTGATTGACACATGAAATGGTGTGATACAGCCTGACACAAAGCTGATTAACTGTTACCATCCCAAAAGTTGATTATTTTTCACTAATAACACACCCTGAAGTGTTTATTCTTCTTAAACCACAGCAATTTGCAAGCAAATTTTATTAATTAAAGAATATGTAGTACTTTTTATTCATTTATAGTTACGTTTAACATTGTGGAACGTCCCTGAAAGAAGTTATCGCTTCCGTTAAAACAGCTATAAACAGTAGTTCTTTTGTTTTCCAAGAAACTGGGTAGCGCAAAGTCCTAAAAATGTCCTGACTGTTACAAAGCGCTGACGCTGGAGACTCCTTCCGTAAATGTTTAATAAATGTCTTCTTACTATGTCAACCAATAGTAACTTTTTTTTTTTTTTTTTTTTTTTAATCTGTTTAAGGAAACACAAATATTACAAAGAGAGCATTAATACAAGACTGTGATTTGTCTTGTAGCAGAACTGCTGTCAGAACTGCTGTTATAGAAAATTAATCAGCACCTTGCTGACTAATCAGATTTGAGAATTCATCCCTTGATGAAAAATCATGATGTTTTTTATGTTTAAGAGTCGATAAAGATAATCTATTATATTATTTAGAATTCAGTAGGACAGCGTTCTTTTTATTTTGAACGGATTTGAAGAAGCAGCTAATATGTTCTTTAATTCTCTTTACCAATATAAAAAAAAACATATCAAGGCCGACATCTGAGAAATATGTCAGTACTTTTTGCTTTTCCGCCAAAACGAAATTGAGGAGACTAGATGAGAGTATTACAACAGTAACCAAAAAGTAGAAAGGATTAAGCTTATTGTATTAGCATGTTGTACATATGCTGATGGTGGATATTGGATTGCACACTGAGTGTAGAGATCACGTCTACCTTGTAACAAATACTCCCTGCCTGACTCTTGACGTTGTGAGTAGTATTAAGTTTGGTGTAGGGTTTCCTCTAAGCCTTTGCGAGACAGCCTGACTCAAGGGATTATAATGGAGGGATTCCAAAAAACATCTGCCACTCTATAAACATACAATATCGCATTTAGCCACGAAAGCACATGCCTCTTAGTCTGCTTAAGAGCCATGACAATGACGAGCGTACAGGAGGAACAGTCGTGGCCTAAACAGATGATGATAATTTCCTAGTGGAAGTGGAAAGCAGGAACAGCTGTTAACCAGAATTTAGTACATGGACACACGAGAGAAAAAGGGAATACACTGGATAAAACATTCCTTCCATCCTATAACGGTTAAAACATTCCTCGGTCTCATGGAAATACCTTAACGCGATTATCATTTGATGTTCTCTGAAAGAGTGTTTTGAATAGATGTATTTTCTTTTTTTTTTTCTTCATGGCAGGCCTTGCTTGCCTTTCTCTTTTAAGCTAGTTATAATCTTTTAGTAGCCCATCACGTTTTCATATTTCACTGTGCCATCTTCACAATACACATTCCAAATAGTTGAGATGCATGTGAAAGCACAGCCGCCTGCTAGCATACGACGTTAACCTTGGAAGATGTAAGCCCCATCAATACAGCCTGTACTCTACACGCGCACACACACACACACACACACACTCTGGCCTGGTTTTGTCTTTAACCACTCAGAAAGCACTGTAACCTTTTGTAAACTCGAAGGTCGAGACTTCAGCGGAGGCTGCAATCTTTTGACCCCTCTTAAAAAAAAAAAAAAAGACTGTTTTTGACGTGAAGGGCTTTCCATAAATTGAATGAAGGTGTGAAATGGTGTTCAGCAACAAGCGCAAACCCAGGGATATCCATAACCCGGCTGAGCGCGTGTCTCTTTCCTATCACATAATTCCACCATAACTCCACTTGTGAAAGTAGGGGGGGTTTATCATGTTTAAATAAACAATTTTGAAATCTCATTTGATTGTTAAAATGGGCGTGGCACTGCTAAGACACAGCGCTTTTGTTAATAGCAGTGTGCACGACCAAACACAACTGAGTGCAGAAATAAAGAAGAGTAAACTTTCACTATATGGCTGCCCACACACCTAAACACAGCAAAGTGTGCCAATACTTTAATTTTTTGTGAAAATGCAAAGGATTTTCTTCCCCATCACCATTCCTGAATCTTAAATGTCTTTTGCCACTATTACTGAGAGCACTAGATAGGGCGTTCAGCTTCATTATGTTACAGTCTCATCTGAAACTATTGGAACGGCAAAACGAATTTGTTTTTGCTGTAGACTGAAGACATTTGGGTTTGAGATCAAAAGATGAGAAGAGAGTTTAGAATTTCAGCTTTTATTTCCTGGTATTTATATGTAGATGTGTTAAACGACGTAGAACACAGCACATTTTGTTATCGGACCACCCAATTTGTAGGCAAGCAAAAGTATTGGAACATTTGACTGACCTGGTGTTTCTTGCTACCCAGGTGTGTCCTGTTAGATTGACTGTTTAAACAATAAATAGCTCTGAAAATCTACTCTTGAAGATCAGAGAGCTGTCTATGCAAGCCATTTTGAAGCTGAAAAAGGGGGAAAATCAATCAGAGGCATTGCACAAACATTGGGCATAGCCAATACAACAATTTGGAATGTCCTGAAAAAGAAAGAAACCACTGGTGTACTGAGCAACAGACACCGAATGGGTCGTCCAAGGAAAGCTGATGACAGAAACATTGTGAGAGCTGTGATGAAAAGGCCAAAAACAACAGACAGTGACATTACCAACAACCTCCACAGGGCAGGGGTGAAGGTATCACAATCCACCGTTCGAAGAAGACCTCAAGAGCAGAAGTATAGGGGCCATACCACAAGATGCAAATCACTCCTCAGCAGTAAGAATCTGAAAGCCAGATTGGAATTCGCAAAGAAATACAGAGATGAGCCACAAAAGTTCTGGGTCCAAGATTAACCTCAAGCAAAAGGGAATATGGATTTGCCCCAAGTAGAAGGTGGCAGATTTTACTTGGCTCACAGGGAAGAAATGTAAGATTTCATAAACATTTCGTTTGAGTAAATATATGTCTGAAACATTAAATTGCTGTTTAAACGGATTAAAACATTTAAATCTCTGGCTTGAGTGAGAAATTTTCTTTGAAACAGTAGATGATTCAGGTTTTTGACAAATTTGTGGTTTGCACCATTTTTAGCTCCCCCTATATATACAGCTTGGCTCACTGGCAGAAAAGCACTAGTAATGTCCATAATATCTCACCTCTTCTGCTGAGTCATGCTAGCATGAATAATATCTGAGAAATTTTACACCTAAGCTAATGAGTTACTATTATTTGTCTTGATGGTTCATATATAGATGGAAATTCATATCATAATTTGGATTAATAAGGAAGTGAGTCTGGTCATGACTTCTGTGGAAATATTTCATTTATAAACACAGGCGAAAATTAACCTAGCAAAAGAAAATACAGCTGGCCCACAGGTTGAACCCTGTAGAACACTGTGTGCTGCGAGCTGCTCAGACATCTTTTTGAAAAATAAGATTACTTTTTTTTTTTAAATTGTAATATCTAATGAGCTTGAAGGCTGCACTCAGGTCTTAAAGAAGAAAGTGTTCATTTAGTACAAGTTTTTTCAAAGGGAGCCAGACCATTCATAAAGGCTAATAAGTGGTGTACTATTTAAGTTTACTGAATAGGGAAATAAGTTAAATGTTAATTGCCACTGGAGGTATTTGAGTGGATATAGACCAAAACATCCCAGAAAGGAAAGTACAGGCTCTATTGATGGCTGACCTTCACAGACGTTCACACTATCACACAGTAGCTGAAGGTCACACTTTCACGTGTGTAGAAAATCATCTGGAATGTGTATTGAGTCGTCCAGTCATTGAAATGCAAACATTCTTTAGCACCCCATTACAGATTCATTTAATATTAAAGAGTGAACAATTGCCCCCTCTCACTCAACCTTTTATCTGAAAACCTCATATATTTAATGTATTCTACCTAAATATGATCTCAGTTTGTCATGTAGCATGTACATTTATTTGAATGTGTCTATGCGTATGTGTATGAGCATAATTAAACATGCTTACTAAATGTAAGGGGCTGTGTTTACACAATTAGTCTACATAATTAGTCCTCATAATTAATACTTACAATGCACAATTGTGTGTAGGTGTCTGCTGCTCGTGAGGAGGTGCCAGGCCGTCGTGGTTTCCCTGGTTACATGTACACCGATCTGGCTACGATCTACGAGCGAGCCGGCAGAGTGGAAGGCAGAAATGGATCAATCACACAAATCCCCATCCTCACCATGCCTAATGACGGTACACACTCAACAACACAAACACACAACCTTTCTTTCTCTGTCCTCACCCTGACCATTCCTAATGATGGTACACACACGCACACACAAAACACACCTAAAGTGTGCCATATTTCGCTATGCCCATTGATAAATTGTACACACACACGCACACACACACCTACATTCAAGAGGCCTAATGACTGAACCACACACTTCCAGACTGCCATCACCCAGTGTGCAATCATCACCATTCCTAATGACAGCACCCCACACACACACACACACACACACACACACACACACACACACACACACACACACACACACACACACACACACAAAACAGCACATTCAACTGGCCAATCAGTAAACAAACGTGCTGCAATAAAGGCGAAATTACCCCCGTCCTTCAACTTTAGCTTCACCACAGGTATTGCTGAAGCATCACGTGCTCCCAACAGAGCAGTTTGTGAGCGAGGTGATGCTTCTCTATCGATTCTCCACTCACAACAAGAGAGAGATGAGCGTTCTCCATTTCTTTGGTTACTATAGAAACATCCTTGTGAAAGATCAGCATGCGTTTCTGAATGGGCGTCCCCCATTATAGCCATATTAGAAAACCTCTCTGTGTCTATTATATTCCCTTGTCATACCACAAAAAAAAATCACAGCCTTTTAGCGTAGACTGCTCCTCAAAGAATGGCCAGGCGCAAAAATGATTATTATGGTTTTGTAAACGTTGCATCTCGCCTTCTCTGAATCAATATGTAGTGAAAATGGTTGTTTGGCATGCCAACAGGTGCCCCAAAGCTACGCAATTGTCCCAGAACTTGCAAAGCACTATTGTCTTTGCTTTTTATCTTCTCAGCTTATTATTGTCTGTCCATTTCTAGATATCACTCATCCCATCCCTGATCTGACTGGTTACATCACGGAGGGTCAGGTCTATGTGGACCGGCAGCTGCACAACAGACAGGTGAGAATCCTCATGGAAATACACACACACATCGTACTTCCTCATAGACTGACTTGGACATGGTGTTCACATCCATCTCAGGTGATCTGATCACAAGTGGACAGCGCTAAGGCAGTGTGATTGGGTCAAATCTCCATTTCAACTCCCCTACTTCTTTCTTATTTCCTTTCTTTCTTCCATTATTACTTACTTGCTCCCTTTATTACTTACTTGCCCCCTTTATTACTTACTTACTTACTTATATATTTATAGTATGTGCATAAAAAGTAAGGCATAAAACTCTTGGGAGCATGTTAGAAGAAATTAATCAACAAGAGTGTGATGTGAGTTATTGCTGTGAGCCCATATTTGACTGTTTTTTTTCAGCAACAAGAAGTTCTAAAGTTGTTATATCACAGCAATTTGTCAACCATTACCATTTTCTGTTTATTAAATAATGTCATACTTTCCAGTACATTTATTATTTTATTACATTACATTACATTACATTATACAATGGGGGAAAAAGTATTTGATCCCCTGCTGATTTTGTACGTTTGCCCACTGACAAAGAAATGATCAGTCTATAATTTTAATGGTAGGTGCATTTTAACAGTGAGAGACAGAATAACAACAAAAAAATCCAGAAAAATTTCAAAAAAGTTATAAATTGATTTGCATTTTAATGAGTGAAATAAGTATATGATCCCCTATCAATCAGCAAGATTTCTGGCTCCCAGGTGTCTTTTACACAGGTAATGAGCTGAGATTAGGAGCACTCTCTTAAAGGGAGTGCTCCTAATCTCAGCTTGTTACCTGTATAAAAGACACTTGTCCACAGAAGCAATCAATCAATCAGATTCCAAACTCTCCACCATGGCCAAGACCAAAGAGCTGTCCAAGGTTTGTAGTGTGTGTGTTCACTACTCACAACTCCTAATGTGTGTGCACTAACTTGGATGGGTTAAATGCAGAGGACAAATTCCAAGTATGGGTTACCATACATTGGCCTTCACATGTCACTTTCACGTTTTAAAAGGATGTCAGGGACAAGATTGTAGACCTAGACAAGGCTGGAATGAGCTCAAGACCATCGCCAAGCAGCTTGGTGAGAAGGTGACAACAGTTGGTGCGATTATTCGAAAATGGAAGAACCACAAAATAACTGTCAGTCTCCCTCGGTCTGGGGCTCCATGCAAGATCTCACCTCGTGGTGTTTCAATGATCATGAGAACGGTGAGGAATCAGCCCAGAACTACACAGGAGGATCTTGTTAATGATCTCAAGGCAGCTGGGACCATAGTCACCAAGAACACAATTGGTAACACACTACGCCGTGAAGGACTGAAATCCTGCAGCGCCCGCAAGGTCCCCCTGCTCAAGAAAGCACATGTATAGGCCCGTCTGAAGTTTGCCAATGAACATCTGAATGATTCAGAGGAAAACTGGGTGAAAGTGTTGTGGTCAGATGAGACCAAAATCGAGCTCTTTGGCATCAACTCAATTCGCCGTGTTTGGAGGAGGAGGAATGCTGCCTGTGACCCCAAGAACACCATCCCCACCGTCAAACATGGGGGTGGGAACATTATGCTTCGGGGGTGTTTTTCTGCTAAGGGGACAGGACAACTGCACTGCATCAAAGGGACGATGGACGGGGCCATGTACCATCAAATCTTGGGTGAGAACCTCCTTCCCTCAGCCAGGGCATTGAAAATGGGTCGTGGATGGGTATTCCAGCATGACAATGATCCAAAACACACAGCCAAGGCAACAAAGGAGTGGCTCAAGAAGAAGCACATTAAGGTCCTGGAGTGGCCTAGCCAGTCTCCAGACCTTAATCCCATAGAAAATCTGTGGAGGGAGCTGAAGGTTCGAGTTGCCAAACGTGACCCTCAAGACCTTAATGACTTGGAGAGCATCTGCAAAGAGGAGTGGGACAAAATCCCTCCTGAGATGTGTGCAAACCTGGTGGCCAACTACAAGGAACGTCTGACCTCTGTGATTGCCAACAAGGGTTTTGCCACCAAGTACTAAGTCGAAGGGGTCAAATACTTATTTCCCTCATTAAAATGCAAATCAATTTATAACTTTTTTGAAATGCGTTTTTCTGGATTTTTTGTTGTTGTTGTTATTCTGTCTCTCACTGTTAAAATTCACCTACCATTAAAATTATAGACTAATCATTTCTTTGTCAGTGGGCAAACGTACAAAATCAGCAGGGGATCAAATACTTTTTCCCCCACTGTAACATAACATAAAAACAGTTGTTCACTCACCAGCCTCTTTTTTCCCCCTCCCTCTTGAAGTTAATGTTACAGAGAAATCGCAAAGCCCTCCATCCTAAAGACTTTCCCATGTTGGAAAATTAAAGTTACAGCTTTACCTCTGACTGTTACGCTGACATTGGAGAAAATGCAGAGGGGGAAAGATGAAATAAAAATCTCCTTAAAGAATACTTGTTCATAATCAACAGTTGCACATTTATATCCATTTATGTGTAGCAGCCCCCATACAAGTCCATGTGGAAGTTGTTCCAATAGAAAAGATAACAACATATTAGAACAAGTGCATTAATATAAACCTGTGATTTGAATTATTGCTCGAACTACTGTCAGTGCTGCTGTTAAAATTAATCAACACCTTCCGACCAATCAGTATCAAGAATTCAGTAGCACTGTGGTGTAATACTGATTATTCTGCACAGTTTCTCAGAAAATCATATGTATTGTACAGTACCAACAGAAGACATATTGCTCAATACATGTCCATGTGTTGCACTGAAACTGCACTACCTTCTAATTTTTTCTCTCATAAACACTTGTGTTTGACTTTTCAAAGGTGTATCCTCCAATCAACGTCCTGCCGTCCTTGTCGCGTCTGATGAAGTCAGCCATCGGGGAGGGCATGACCCGCAAAGACCACTCAGACGTCTCTAACCAACTGGTAAACTAGCTATGATTTTAGAATCCCCCCCCCGTTCATCCCAATTGTACTGATAGTGATATTCCCATACATGCTGATATGTGATCTCTGGTCCCTTTCTTTTCTCCCTCTCAGTATGCATGCTATGCTATTGGTAAGGACGTGCAGGCGATGAAGGCCGTGGTAGGAGAAGAAGCTTTGACCTCGGATGATCTGCTCTATTTGGAGTTCCTGCAGAAGTTTGAGAAGAACTTCATCGCTCAAGGTATACAAATACACACACCAAATGGAAAAAGGTAGAATTAAAGACATAGTTATAAGAACATACAGTATAGACCAGCTAGAGTTACTGTACATGGGAGAAGTTTTAAGAGCTCAGATGGACATAAACATCAACTTTTACATGTAACATGCCATGTTTTGTTCGTCTCTTTGTACATAGGACTTTGATATATGTAATAGCTTGTTGCAATGGCTGACCTTTATATTATTTGTCCTAAAATTTGGTTTTCTGCCTCCTCCCTAAAACTCCTTTCTCATTCCGACTGTGTGTGGGAGAGAGGAGAGGAAAGGTCTTTATGGTACATTTGGCAGTGTCTGTATTCTTTACAGTGCCAGTGAATTACTTAGGGAATAAAGAATAGAGTAATATTTCCAGAGACTTAAACGAATGCACCAGGTTGTGGCCTTCAGTGCTGCTATGTGTGAGTTTACAAAGCATCCTTTCACAGAGATTTGTATCAGTGGAGAGACGTTTCCACACAAAAAATAAAATCATGTATGTCATGTTTATGTTATCAGATCAGCATACGACAGTAATAAAAATGTGTAATTTTTGTGTAGAAGTTTAGCATTTTGAAAGACTGTCTTTCATCCGAGTTCAAATCCATCATTCAGGTCTGTATGTAAGAGAGGGCTGGGATGCTAAGAATTTATGGTATGACAACCATTAAAACTCCATATATTGTACAAACTTCTGATCACAAATCACAACTTTTTGTTGAAGGCACACGTTTAATCATACGAGCGTTTCTACTTATATTTATTCTACTCTATATCTGAAAAGTAACGGGGTTCATGGGGACGGGGGTTGATGATGACATGGTGATGATGATGATGATGATGATGATGATGGTGGCACAGTTGATGGTTACCCGGTTGTTGATGGCCGGGTTCATGGTGACCCAGTTGTGATGGTTGATGATGACAGGGTTGATGATGACAAGGGTTAGCATGTTTTAATGGTGACCGCACCGATGGTAGCACGGTTGATGGGGACAGGACTGATTGTAGCACGGTTGATATTTATATATTCATTTTTGAGAAACTATGCTGATGTCATATGCTTGTCCCTCTTGGTCAAACAGTACATCCAACATCAAAAATAATACATTAGAAATGAGAGGAATTTGGATGTCCTTGAGCCATTGTCCTCCTTCATGCAACTTCATGAGAATCATGTTATCAGTGTCTGTTCTGACCTGCAAAACTCTGGTTTAGGAAGGAGTATAAACATTAACTTGTGAAAGAGTATAAACATTAATGCAGTCTTCTATCTGTGTCCGTTCTCCATCCAGGTGCTTATGACAACCGCACAGTGTTTGAGACTCTGGATATCGGCTGGCAGCTGCTGCGTATTTTTCCCAAAGAGATGCTGAAGCGAATCCCCGAGAGCACGCTGGCCGAGTTTTACCCCAGAGAGTCCGCCGCACGCCATGGCGCCTCGTAACCCTGAAGGACAAAAGTCATGTGACATTTTTACCTCCAGCATCTGTGTACTTCCACCCTGAGTTCAGAGTACAGTAATGCCTTAAACATGGGGGCCTGATACTGCACTGTAATAGAACATGCCAGCATAGTCCGGTTCTTTATTAAGCTCATCAAGATGTGCTCATGACTAAATAAACATGCCATTCACGTGGCCCTGTGTGTAAAGTGTTACTCTGTGCTCTCGGCTCAGTGCTGTTTGTGTGTGTGTGTGTGTGTGGTTTTGTGTGAAACTGATTAGACTACTGTAGTACATGTTTGTGTTTTTATTTTTTATTTTTTCCCAGGATGTAAGCAGCCCTTTAAATCAGGTAATACAAATGCTGGACCTTAATTTCATTCTATGTTAAGTTTTTCCTCCACCCTGAAGAAAATGTCCTGAGCTGAAAGGGAACAACAGTGTGTTCAGTGACTCCCTTACACTGTTGTATTTCATTTCATCCCTTTTAAAATGTGTTTATTAACATTCCTGTATTCAATCCGTATTTGTAAGTACAGCAATAGAAATGCGGCTGAGACCATTTCAAGAAGCTGCATTTATTTATTTCATAAATTATTCCTCCCCTTTCCTTTAGCTTCCCTTTTGTTTTGTTAGCTGAACATAGATTATGTTTACATTTTGCATTTTGGATTATGTGCTGCGATGCGTTCTGCAAATCATGTGAACATTCCCCTTGTGTGTAATTCTCAGATTTCAATTGTATGCATATGGTCCATTTCTGTGTTGATTTGAAATGAAATAAATTATATTATTCTCCTGACACCGTGTCGCTTTGTGTTTGTTGTCTTTAAATAGCAAGTTAAATTGGTTAAAAATATGGGTTATTAATTCTTAAGTCCCTAGCTGAGTGCAAAAGTTTGCAGGGAAAAAATGTTCATTCATTATCACGTTAGTGAATTTAAAGATATTAACTGCAGAACAGTGGGATATCTGTTCATCTCTTTTTTGAAATGTGACACTCGGCATATCTGATAAAACAGACAGAGGTCATAAACGGCTTTCTTCAAATCCGGTCTTTGGATCAGAAGGATTTTTCTGATTATTTTATCTTATGGGTTGGATTGTTTTGCTCCAGGATACAGCAACATTTCTTTTTTTTTTTTTTTTTTTTTTTTTTTTTAACCTCTGTCCATTCTCTCAGAAGCCATAGATGATACAAAGTTTTGCATTCAACTGTGTCTATGATGTGTAAAACTGGTAACTCAAGTTTTAGAATGGGTTGCACCACTGAGGAACAGATTAGGCTTAATTTACAGCTGATAAAGTCTTTGCTGATCTCTAATTTTATTTTCATTTGAGCTACAACACTTCATTCTTATGGAAGCCCTGAACTGCAAGTTATTTTAAAAAATAAGTTAAAGTACTATGATGTTATTTTTTATTTAATTCCTCAGAAGTTCAACTTGTGATTTCAAAATATTTTGCAGTTATTTCAACTTGCAGCACTTCAATTTTTTTTTTTTTCCCCACAACATTTGGTTTAGAGCTTCTGTAAATTCTAAACTTGGTTTAAGAAATCAGTGATTAAAAATTCAAAGTCTGATTAAAACCTTTACCTGGTATTGAATAATTGTCCACCAATGGATTAAACAAGAAAATAGCAGCAAATTTACCTTTACTTTTGCATGAGAACCTTATAAAGCATAAAACCTTTCCTTTGAAGGACTACATACATAGTACATACTGCCATCCCTGAAATTTAAACCACCCCAGAAGGTTCGAATTTAAATCTAAGTTCAAATGCAAGTTTACTGTAAATACACTATAAGGCTCCAGCGTTTTCCCCAAACTGTTGCTATGAAGTCTGAAGCGCACAATTGTTGAGGATGTCTTTCTATGTTGCAGCATTACAGTGTCCCTTCACTGGAACTAAGAGATCCAAACCTGTTCCAGCATGACAATGCCCCTGTGCACAAAACGAGGTCCATAAAGACATGGTTTGACGAGGTTGGATTGGAAGAACTCAAGTGACCTGCACCGAGTCCTGACCTCAACCCCACTGATCACCTTTTGGATGAACTGGAACACCGACTGCACCCCAGACCTTCTTACCTGACCTCACTAATGCTCCTGTAGCTGAATGAACACAAATCCCCACAGCCATGCTCCGAAATCTAGTGGAAAGCCTTCCCAGAAGAGTTCTTCACTTGTTTCTTTCAAAATGTCTGAGACGTATGCTTACAAGCTCACCTCTAATCATCAGCAATGAATAAGCAATAATCCTGTTTGTGTAAATGACACTAGGCATATGCGCATTACATGACAAGGGGACATAACAGCAAACGGGGACTAAATGTGGAATGGGAGCCTTGAGTATTTACAAGGATTTACATCGTTTATAAGGTTATAGAGATTAGTGAAATATGGTTAGTCTACTTTTTTTTTTTTTAATTTTATATAATTTAAAGTTCTTAGCTTTCTTAGCTAGCTGAAGTTCTTAACTGTCTTAAATATCTGTCTGCTTTTGCACTACACAGGCTTTAAATCCAATGTATTTAATATCCTATTTTTTTTGTAGCTCACTGTATGTTCAACAATCATCCATTTGTAATTCCGCCACTATCAGGTGCGTTACAGGTCACTTCCGGGTTCTCGCGCGAGGGTCCTGTGTAAACTCAGGTAGCTAAAAGAAGAAAAAAAAAATCTGTACTTTCGCTTCAATGGCGGCGACTGAAGAAGAAACTCAAATGAGGACTATATCAGAACTATCGGACCAAGGTGAGCTGTTTTTTTTTTTTTTTACGGTTTCTGTGAGTTTTACTTTATTAATCACCTTAGAGGCAAAAAAAATTTTTTTTTTAGCTACTAGTATGTTAACCTGCATCTCGAAATTAGCTGTGTATGATACTTATCGTTTTTTCCACTTATAGAGAATTGTTTTCGTTAGAAAATAAATAACCACGACTACTAACAAATACTGACTTACAAAGCGTTAGGGTAAGTTCATTCCTTTGGTACTTTTGGGTTAAACCACATACTACCGTACTAAATAGTATAGCAAAGCAGTACGCTTTATGTTTATAGTGCAGTTTTGTTGTTGTTGTTGTTGTTGTTTTAATAATACTTACCCCGGAAGTATGCAGCTCGCGCCGGAGCATGGGCTGCACTTTGTACCTAAGAACAGGTTCCCAACCCTCATCCTGGAGAACCCACTGTCCTGGACATTTTAATACTTTTCCTGCTCTAACACACACACACACACACACACACACACACACACACACACACACACACACTTACTTCAAGAGCTGTTAATTAGATGAATAGTTGAATCAGGTTTGCAGGACATGGGGGTCTCCAAGACCAGGATTGGGAACTAGTGCTCTAAGGAAATAGTAAGCACATTAGGCAAATATGCACCATAAATTTTATTACAAGTATATTACATATCTCTAAACATACAGTGGGGTCCAAAGGTCTGAGAGCACTAGTGAAAATACTTCTATTTTGCATTCTTTTCTAATTTACTACAGCAGTTTTCATTACAAATTACTTTCTTTCCAACAGCTTGAGCGAAAAGTCGAATCTGTGAAATATTTGCATGGATTTCAGAGTTTCTTAGTATTTTAGTCCGCCCCCGTTTTCACTTTAATGACTGTGTGCACTCGACCTGGCACTCTGCTCCACAAGTTTGTGCCAAGCTTGATGATCCCAATCCCACAGAGTGAACCCATGCTTCAGTAGAAGAGATTAGACATGAGGAAAATTGGGCCAAAGCAGTTAACGTGGTCACTATCACACATTCGCTTACATTTAAATAGGGACCAAGAAATAGTGCAGAATATTAAATATTCAAGATATTGAACATTTACTTTCTTTGTTTTAGATATTTCAAAATTGTAAAAAATAAAAATTAATAATAATAATAATAATAATAACCTTCTGTTTATTTCCTTTTTTTTTTTTTTTTTTTTAAATCCCAGTATTTCCAATGTGGTCTCAGACTTTTGGACTCCACTGTATAACCTGCACAACCCAAACCGTTGCACTCTCAGGGGGAAAAAAGGATACTAAACTGTACCATTCTTTGTCACTGGGGTGATACACCCTTTAGTGTGTGTATTTTAGGTAGAAAGTTGCATATAGTATACCGTAAAATCTTACAGTCCAATTATGTAAATAAATCTTTTTTTTAAAGGTAGACAATATTCACATTTCCAAGTGTTAGATGGATATTAAACATACAATAGATAAGGGTAGATAATAGACACTGGTGACAAGGAGAGTGTGTAGATTAATATATTAATTAATTCATTCATTCATTCATTCACTGGACATCCCAAGAACACTGGGGGTGAAGCAGGAATACTCCATGGATGGGATGCCAGTGGATATGAATGCTGATATACTGTATAACTTAATAAACTTGTGTTGCATTATGGGTGTTCTGCATCCCCTTTTATCCAGAAGAGACCGGGCAGGTTTTCATTCCAGCCGAGCTGGCACTACACCCGATTTCACACATTTAATCAATTAATCTAAGTCTTTTCAAATGATTTAACTGTGGCTCCTGTTTGTCTGGAATAAAAACCTGTATCTACACTAATCTTTTGGAGATAAGATCAAAAACCTCAGCCTTAGGCTACGTTATTCGGACACAGACCTCCTGCAGTGCATTGTGGGGTTTCAGGAGTGCACCATGCTTTGAGACAGGAATATAAGCTGGCAAAAAAAAACCTAACTAGTGCACTGTATAATGAACAGAATGTGAATTCCGATGATGTAGATGTCTCTCATGGCTTCTTCACTGTATGTAGTGGTAAATTTGAGATCTTAGGATTTTTTCTACTAAAATTACTAATGTTGTAAATACGCATTTTATATCCCATGTAATACTCTTGTAATACCCATGTTTTACACCAAAATATTGCTCAAAGGTATAAAAATATGCCTCACTGCTTCAGGGGCCTGGGTTCGATCCAGAGCTCTGGTTACTGTCCATGTGGAGCTTCACATGTTCTCCTCATGTCCCTATGGATTTCCTCTGGGTTATCTGTTTTCCGCCAACCTCCCAAAAACTTGCTGGTAGGTAGATTGGTTACTCTAAATTGCCCCTAGGTGTGAATTGGTAACCCATGTTGAACTGGCTTCCCATCCAGGATATATTCCTGCCGCATGCCCAGAGTACCCATGATAGGCCCAGGATCCACCAAAAACCCTGACCAGGATAAAGCACTTATTGAAGTGTTTAAAAATAGCATGAGATACCATGTGCAGTGCCCAAATAAAACTGTCTTAACAGTATTCCTGATGACGTTTTCCACAGTCTCTGCATCTTCTCAGCCTTTTTCATGAGGGAGATCCACTCAGCAGGATTTTCCTATTTCTCCTTCTCCTGAATGAAAGCTACTTGTTTGTGGAAACAATGAAATTTTAAATAAAAACGACTACTTAAAAATACATTTTGATACATTGGCTTTAACTTCAGTATTTACATTTGTGGTAGAAACAAATTTCCATCATAAGCCTTCATCAAAATGTCTAAGACAGTGAACAATTCGGTCTAGGTTTGACTGGTAGCATGTAGTCTGTGTTCCTGTGGAAACTCTGTACAACAGTTAAATGAAGGAAGTTCAATATTAGACACACAGTCATACAATCCGTGTTCCTGTGTAACCCGATGACACACGTGTCAATCGGTCGTTTTCCCAGACAGAAAGATGCAGACCCAAAAGAGAACTCAGAGTTTCCCCATCATCCCTCTCCACTTACACACAGAATGAAAAAATAATTTCCTGGCACATGCAAAACTTCTGAGGCCTGTGTTTTTGAGCTGAAGGTGTGAGAGGATCAGTATTGAGTAAGATGGCTTACTGGACTCCCTGTTTCTCCTCAGCAATCCAGCATTATGAGGGCCTGAGAAAGGAGCATGAGAAAACCAAAAAAGAGGTGAGTGTGTTTATTCAACAGTCTCCTTGTCATCACTCTCTGCTGTAGAAACTGCACTATTGGGTGATCAAAAACATTTTTAGTCAAATATGAACATGAAACATTTTAGCCAGTTTCAGTCTGAAGCTCAGATTGTGTGTGCATTAATAATGGTTGATATTTACTACAATGAATTCAGAGGCCACATTGAATCAAGGCCTGTCTGTGAGTATATTGTCTCCTTTTGAATATTTTGGTGTGTTGTTCAGTTTAAAATAGTCGTCTAGGTTGGTGTGACATACAGACACTTTTCACGAAGCATGTCTTTTATCAGTCATGACAGTAAAGCAGTTTTTATAAAAGTCTGGTCTAGTGAGCTTCTCTGAGATTCTCACCCATTACTCTTTCTGCCATCTTTGCAACATTTTGTAACACAGTCAATTTTGTGTCTATGCCTTGACCTCTTCAGCTAGAGAGTTTTATTTTCAGTTTAATTATGGCATTCAATAGCAGTGTACAGCTAACTCTTAACTCTGCCCACATCTGCATGACTCCACTCACGCTAAAGCTTACACTGACTCCACCCACTTCTGCATCACTCCTCTCACTCTAAAGCTTACGCTTTCTCCACCCACTTTTGCATTACTCCTCTCACACTGAAGCTTACACTGACTCCACCCACTTCTTCATGACTCCTTTCACTTTAAAGCTTACACTGACTCCACCCACATTTGCATCACTCCTCTCATATTAAAGCTTACACTGACTCCACCAATTTCTCAATCACTCCTCTCATATTAAAGCTTACACTGACTCCACCCACTTCTGCATGACTCCTCTCACTCTAAAGCTTACACTGACTCCACCCACTTCTTCATGACTCCTCACTCTAAAGCTTACACTGACTCCACCCACATCTGCATCACTCCTCTCATGCTAATGGTTACACTGACTCCATCCACATTTGCATGACTCCTCTCACACTGAAGCTTACACTGACTCCGTTCATATCTAAATCACGCTTCCTCAAAAGTTTAAACTGACCCCGCCCACATCTATATCACTCCTCTCACGCTAAAGCTTACACTGACTTCGCCCACATCTGCCTCACTACTCTCACTCTAAAGCTTACAGTGACTCCGCCTACATCTGCATCACTCTTCCTCAAAAGTTTAAACTGACCCCGCCCACATCTGTATCACTCCTCTCACTCTAAAGCTTACACTGACTTCGCCCACATCTACAGGTGCATCTCAATAAATTAGAATGTTGTGGAAAAGTTAATTTATTTCAGTAATTCAACTCAAATTGTGAAACTCGTGTATTAAATAAATTCAGTGCACACAGACTGAAGTAGTTTAAGTCTTTGGTTCTTTTAATTGTGATGATTTTGGCTCACATTTAACAAAAACCCACCAATTCACTATCTCAACAAATTAGAATATGGTGACATGCCAATCAGCTAATCAACTCAAAACACCTGCAAAGGTTTCCTGAGTCTTCAAAATGGTCTCTCAGTTTGGTTCACTAGGTAAGCCACTAACATTCATTGCCAAAGAAGCTGGCTGTTCACAGAGCGCTGTATCCAAGCATGTTAACAGAAAGTTGAGTGGAAGGAAAAAGTGTGGAAGAAAAAGATGCACAACCAACCGAGAGAACCGCAGCCTTATGAGGATTGTCAAGCAAAATCGATTCAAGAATTTGAGTGAACTTCACAAGGAATGGACTGAGGCTGGGGTCAAGGCATCAAGAGCCACCACACACAGACGTGTCAAGGAATTTGGCTACAGTTGTCGAATTCCTCTTGTTAAGCCACTCCTGAACCACAGACAACGTCAGAGGCGTCTTACCTGGGCTAAGGAGAAGAAGAACTGGACTGTTGCCCAGTGGTCCAAAGTCCTCTTTTCAGATGAGAGCAAGTTTTGTATTTCATTTGGAAACCAAGGTCCTAGAGTCTGGAGGAAGGGTGGAGAAGCTCATAGCCCAAGTTGCTTGAAGTCCAGTGTTAAGCTTCCACAGTCTGTGATTATTTGGGGTGCAATGTCATCTGCTGGTGTTGGTCCATTGTGTTTTTTGAAAACCAAAGTCACTGCACCCGTTTACCAAGAAATTTTTGAGCACTTCATGCTTCCTTCTGCTGATCAGCTTTTTGAAGATGCTGATTTCATTTTCCAGCAGGATTTGGCACCTGCCCACACTGCCAAAAGCACCAAAAGTTGGTTAAATGACCATGGAGTTGGTGTGCTTGACTGGCCAGCAAACTCACCACACCTGAACCCCATAGAGAATCTATGGGGTATTGTCAAGAGGAAAATGAGAAACAAGAGACCAAAAAATGCAGATGAGCTGAAGGCCACTGTCAAAGTTAACCTGGGCTTCCATACCACCTCAGCAGTGCCACAAACTGATCACCTCCATGCCACGCCGAGTTGAGGCAGTAATTAAAGCAAAAGGAGCCCCTACCAAGTATTGAGTACATGTACAGTAAATGAACATACTTTCCAGAAGGCCAACAATTCACTAAAAATGTATTTTTTTTATTGGTCTTATGAAGTATTCTAATTTGTTGAGATAGTGAATTGGTGGGTTTTTGTTAAATGTGAGCCAAAATCATCACAATTAAAAGAACCAAAGACTTAAACTACTTCAGTCTGTGTGCATTAAATTTATTTAATACACGAGTTTCACAATTTGAGTTGAATTACTGAAATAAATGAACTTTTCCACGGCATTCTAATTTATTGAGATGCACCTGTATATCACTCCTTCAAATCTTTTTGTACCATTTAACTTTAAAAATGTTAATATAAGCTTTAAAGAATTATTTCAGTCTTTTATCCCAACATCTGAAAAAAATATATAATTTTTTGGAATGATTAAGCCTTTTTGAGTTGGCATTGAATTCCAAATACAAAAATTGCCTTTAAAACTTTTTTTTTAAATTTCAGTTGAGACTAGGAAGCTTTGTACAAAGGTTTTCAGCACCTCACATGCCCAGTATGTCTTTCTATAAATGCAGATCTAGTTTCACTTATGATCATACACCTTAATGTAAGGATTATGAGCTGTTGTACACATGAATCTGTTGTTGCTTATTCACTCGTTTGTGTGTGCATTTGTGCTGCTGGTATTTCAGTGTAAGCAGCTGAAGCAGGAGAGAGATGAGGCCTTGCAGAAGCTGGAAGATTTTGAAAGAGGTTTGCTTCATGTTCTTTTTAAACAATACTAATTTTATTTTATTTCATGACTAAATAATCCAGATCTAAATCCATTACCAAAGCAAGCCTACTTTAAGGAGTGCTTTAGCCGGGGGCAGACACAAACACACAGATATGTGAATGACAAGCTTCATTACACAGTAAATGATCAAACAGTAAGTAGTGCTGAAGAAGACTGAATGTGAAAGCTCTTGTGCTACAGGCTTAGAAACATTCGCTTTTATTTATCACTTTATCAGCGCACTTCACGTCTAGGCGCATTGTGGACTCTGTACTTCTGTGGGCGTTGTTCAGGCACATCTCAGCAACAAATACACACACACGCACTTTTCAGCCAGCACAAACTCATAGACCCATATTTACAAAAGGTAAAATTCTAATGCATAAAAGAATATGGATGTGTGTAATTACGTCTATTATGTTTGCAGATATGTATGCAGGCAATGAAAAAAATGCATAATGTATAACAGGGCTGTCAAATTCCTTTTTTAATTTGAACTACTGAAGATATTTAACAATGCATTTACATATTAATGACCCTATAATTTTGTACAGCCACAGAAAAAGCTAATATTAGCACTTTTGTATCACATAAACCACAGAAGGTAAAAAGAAATTGTCACAATATCGTACTTTTATATTTTAGCATGTTTCGATTGTTTTTATTTATTTATTTAACAATCGAATGTTATCCTGTCACTGACATTTAGATATATTTTACTTTTCTTATGCCACCTTTAAAAAAAAAAAACCTGCCATCTTCCACTTGTCTTCATGCCAGTTTTTTGTTTGTTTGTTTGTTTGTTTTTAACAGTTATGCCAGATTCTAAATATTCACTATATGTGCTCACTGCATAAGGTATAATATAATAGAAATGCAGATCCTAGGCAATCTATTATAAATCCAATAAAACACCACTTATGATTCAGTTTCAGAAAAATGGAAATGGAACTACTTACATGTAACTTTATTAAACTTTTAACTTTTATACATCGCTTTTATTAAACGTATAGTGTTATATTTTTATATTCAAAAGTATGCCATAAATGACATCCATATATCTCTGCATTAAGTGATGTAAGGGTCATTTAGCCAAAATTAAAACGCTTATTTCTATACAGATATAAATATTATGGACACTGACATTTATTCTGACAGGCCTAATGTGTCACATATTTCAATTTATTTACCTCTTTTACTGTCACTGTCACAAAGCTGCTTTATAGGAACCTGGATTTTTAAAAATCCATCCATCCATTTTCCATTCCGCTTAACCTTATCCTATCCTGGAGCCTATTCCAGGGAATTCAGGATACAAGAAGGGGACACCCTGGACAGGGTGCCAACCCATCGCAGGGCACAATCACACACACAGTCACACGCTACAGACAATTTGGAAATGTCAATCAGCCTACAACTCAAGTACCCAGAGGAAACCCCCGAAGCATGGGGAGAACATGCAAACTCCGCGCATTCGAACCCCTGACCCTGGAGGTGTTTAAAGAGTGAGTCGAAGGTGACAAGAAAACTCTCTCAAAGATCATTAGAGGAAGAAACTGTCAAAAAGATGAGCTTATACACCCGGGTGGCAAGATATACAGGGAGTCTCGACTCAAACTTTGAGATACAGCAAAGATTCAGAAAACTGTTGCAAAAATTGTTACAGATTGCTAAACAAATGTGAGAACATACCAAATGAGAGGTCCAGAAAAGGTTTGAATTTCATGCAGGGATTGGCAGTCAAACTAATGCGCAGTTAATTACAAATAATAACAAAGCAGGATGTTAGAAGGGAGGTGATGATTGTCTGTGCGGTCTGCTGGCTCAGATGTGGTGTAGTAGATCAGGACAGAAGGCAGGATTAAAGCTGAAGCATACACACACATTCGAGGAATAATTTGCATGTCTAAAGACGGGTTATTAAGTGTCAAGGTTACTTAAGGAGTCTTCTTCCATTACATGCCATTGCACGTACACTATGACTACCTCCTGGGTGTCATAGAGAGGAGTGTCACTTTCAGACAGTTGTGAAGCGGTGACATGGAGCTCACTGTGTACATTTGCCAGATTTTACAGACTGAGTTTTGCATTATTGTAACTCACATGTTCTGCAGTGAGTTTCAGTTATCCTCACTCTCTATAGAAAACAGTTTTAGCACAATTCTTATATCCAGTGGAGAACAATATCAGAATTTTTTCCTCAGTTTTATCTTCATACATGAGTCCGTGAGTTCATGTATGCGGTAGAGGGTAGATAGCGCTGTCCTCTGAGTGTGTTACACTGCCCTGTGATACAGCATGAGCAGCAATTTGAAAAGATGAGGTTGGCTAGTTTCACGTGTCTCGGAGGAAGCACATGTAATCTTGACGCTCGTGTGACAGGCGGAGGTAGGTGGTGGTAATTGGCGGTTAACCAAATTTGAAGGAAAAATGGGGAAAAAACAGCTTCAGAACTGTGAGAGATTCTACAGGGTGTCCCAAAAGTCTCCATATACAGGGGACTATGTTTACCAGCACCACGTCGGTTGCGCCTTCATTAGTGGATGTTCGTGGACGTCTTTTATAAGTTTGTCAGTGTTAATAAGTTTGGCAGCAGTGTCATGTGTGTGATGTACTTGCCATGTTTCCTGTTAAAGACCACCGCAACCTTGCGACAGCTTCCCGATCTAGCCATGAGAATGATTTCAGTTGTCAAAGGCATTCTTAAAGGCTATCTAAAAAACATATATATATAATATAAACTAAGTATAAAAAATTTTGGAAGACGTTTTGCTAAAAAGTGTTAATTTTTCCCATGTATGGAGACTTTTGGGACACCCTGTACATCTCAATAAAGAACAGTATTAACAATTTGAGTGATTCTCATCCTCAATAAAGTATGATATTGGCATGATTTAAGAGTGCTGTATTTTACTGTCTGGCAAGGTGCGATATTGGGACATGTTACAAACCCTTGTGATGACTTTGATCCCCAGCCTCCACTTGTTGCAAAGAAAAGAATGTGGAACAGATGGTTATGTATACAACCATGGTTCTATTACTAAGTGGAGAACCACCAGACAACGAGCGTGATGTATTGAGGGTACTTTATATGCTACCCACGAACAAAGGAAACAAGCAAACGGGAAAACTCTACTGTATTTGCTACGAAGGAATCTGCCCTTGTGGTCCATCACTCAGTTACGGATCCCAGATAAACTGGTAGTTAAAAGCTTCCCATATTTGTTAGCAACATCAACCAGCACAAACATGTCTTGGCTGATTGACTACCTTTGATATAAGGGAGACAGTAAGGGTGTAAATTTCCTGTTTGGCTGAACTATTCCTGTTAAATCTAGCAGGCAACATTGGTATAATGTAGAGAAGTGTACACAGATGGCTTCTCTTATAATCTGCTCTCAGTTTATCATGGCAGTAAAATAGTTTTAAATGTTAAGTTTCAGTGACCTTCAGTGCATTTAACTGGTGTCAGAAGTTTCTCTCATAATTCTCAGGCAGTAGAAGAGAGGCCGTGGCTCATACGCTTTTGTTTCTCTTTTAGTTTAAATCCCTGCACTTCACCTTTCTGCGCCACATGTGGAAAAGCCACGCTCTCGCTCTCCACGCAAAATAGGGGGAATTGAAACGCATGAATTGAATTGCAGCAGTTTTTTTTTTTTTTTCGAAAAGCACAACAGCTATGTGTCAACACAGAAAGAGAACGAGAGAGAGAGAGAGAGAGAGAGAGGGGACCCACAGCATTCTCATTTTAATGCATGAAATGGGTTATTAGATGTGGGCAAAGTGAGGCTGAATAGTGTGGCCTTTGCTCATGCTTTTTCTCAGTACTGCTCAGCCCGCAAAACACACATTGTGTACGACTTCCACTTAAATAATGGCGGAGCCGCGGCGTTTTTCGGGAGCCATTACGTGATTTCATAGCTCTTGGAAAATTGCTTCTATTCAGCACGGGGTGGAGTGGGGTGGGCGAGAGAGAGAAAGAGAGAGAGAGACCCGACACACAATCATGCCTTTTCAATAGGAGATGGCAAGGTTGATGACAACACGGCCATTGTGTTCTAATGATAAGACCACAAAGGCATCTGCCCCCTTCATCAAGGCCCGGAGCGTTATATCGCGCATCCAAACACGCAGCCAATCGCTGGTTTGTTCCACGCGGGATGGCAAGGAGAGGGAGAGATGGGGAAAGGGGGGAAAAGAAAAGAGATTTTGAAATGTGGTGATGATGAGGAGGACAAAACTCACAATTAAGACTGTCAGCTCCAACGCATGATGTCCCGAACCGTCACAGTGAACGCTGTTTAAGCCTACCAGTTGGCACAATTAACCTGTCACACAGGAGATATGGCATACTGAGAGAGAGAGAGAGAGAGAGAGAGAGAGAGAGCAAAGCAGAAGAAAAGAGACAGGATAGGGTAAGGTAGCAAAGATGTATATAAAGATAGAGCAGTTAGGGAGAGAGTAAAAAAGTGACGGAAAGAGACTATATAGGATGAAAAAAAGATGGAGGGATAGAGACAGCAGGTTGGCAAAGAGCTATATATAGACAGTTTGAGTAGGGAGATAAAAGATCGAAAAAGAGCATGGTGGGGAAGAAATAAGGGTGAGAGGGACCATGAGGAATATATACACAGAGTGTGAGGAAAGTAGGAGAGAGACAGTATGTGAGTGAGAATGGTGGTGAGAGAGATTAGGTTGGGAGGAAAGAGAGAGAGAGCGAGAAAGAGAGAGAGAGAGGTGAGTTGACAGATAAAGAGTGAAGTGGGAAAGAAATAGAGAGAGACAGTAGGTACATGAATGGTTTTAGAGAACAAAGGGGCACGGATACAACTGAGTGAAAGTTTGCACACCCTTACATACATCCGTAATGAATGTATGTTACGTTCTACAGATGCTCCTTTATCATCACGAGTAGCATTAAGTTGTCTAAAATGTTCTAGACAACTTAAACAGATCTGAATGATATTTCTGAGTGTTATTTAAATGTGAATTCGTATTCCATTTACCTCTAAGGACTTTTTCAGGTCTGTAGATTTTTGCGAATTTCTGCCAAGACTTTTTTTTTTCCCTTCAACCGTCAATGGTGTCTTTGTATCTACATTTCTTCCATGTCCGGATTGTGTCGATAATATTCATTGATGGTGAAAGTTTCCTTTAATGTTCTGCTTTGTGAATGTTCTGCTTCACTGCTCACTACAAACTGCTTAAGAGATTTGAGCCTATTTAAACCTTTTTTTTTTAAGATATCATTTGGATATCTAAATAAAATGCTCCCATAATTAGTCATTAGACAACATAATGAAGCACAAATTAATTTTTTTTTTTTTTTTTTTAATTTGGGAAGAGAAAGAGGAAGAATGCTGAGAGGTAGAGCGAGAGAGAGAGAGGTATTGTGAGTGTAAAGATACTACATGTGATAGGGCGGGAGACGAAAAGAGAGAGACAAGGTGGGAAGGAAGTGGATAGAGGACGATTGGAGAAAGACAGGATGAGACGGAAAGAGAGAAAGGATAAAAATTTTAGTGAGGTCCAAGCTGCAGTAATGTGAACCACGTCTAGTTAATATACCACAATGCCGAATGTGTACTAGACTAACGTCTGATTTCTAATCTTTATACTTCCATTCTTCCATAAACCGCTATTGAGTTAAGTTAGACTGTTTTAATTGTACTGATAAATATTTGTGGTTTATCTCTATATTGTCCTCTTTTCTATGTTGCTTCTCTTTACTGATTAGTGAGAAAGAATACATTAAACATGCTCTGAGTTAACATTTTGCAATTGGCAAAGTGATTTGGGTAGCAACATTATGAGTAGTTTGTAGTAGCCAATTGTCCATATAAACACCCACGTTTGTATCATAGCTATGTCACATAGCTGTAATATGTGTGTTGCATACCAGGTCTGGTACATATATATTGACATAACATAATGAGCGATGGCTCATAAAGTCCATGGCCAAACGTAAAGTGTCCATTTCAGGTCAGTTGGTCTTGGAACACAAGTTTTTTCTGCACAGTATGAAACATCATATGCAGATTATCGGACGTCACCGTTTCCGTATTCAAGTTTAAGACCTGGTAATGCAAAAATCTTCCAAAACTACTGAAGTAAGTACCTCACTGTCCTCATAGCTAGTTACAGTCATGCCACCATTGACCAGATATTATTTGGGTGGTGGATCATTCTCAGCAGTGACACTGATATGAACACTGATATATGTGTATGTGGTGCTGGCATAAGTATATCATGTACAGCAAGCTGCAGTAGATGTGTAATGAAGTGCAGTAATTGTGTACAGCACCACACACACACACACACACACACACACACACACACACATTACCATATCAGAGTTTGCACTAATAAAGAGAAAGAGAGTACAGTGGAAGAGAGAGCGAATCTAGAAGAGATATAGAAGATAATGAGTGATAAAGCACATGTGTGTGTGTGTGTGTGTGTGTGTGTGAAGGACAGGAGGGACTTAGAACTGGCAGCTCAATAGAGTTTAATGGATGACAGAGGGAAGCGACCGTTCATCAACTTTTAATTAGGTGTCATCGGGAGCAAGGCGCTGTCCGCCACAGCATTAATTCATGTTTTTGCCTCTCGGCCACAATGTGTAATTAGTTAAGTGACAGCGATCTGGGCTGCAGCCGGTGTCGCAGCGTGATTACCGACACGAATCATGGCAGAGCCACGGGCATTACGAGTCATGCTCCACCTCATGCCTCCTTCAGAAAATAGTTCAATTAAAACAACTCATCAGTGAAGGTTTTTAATGCCAGAGCTACTGGCACATGTCGAATGAACGCATAAAAAAAGCCTTAATTTGTGCATTTTGGGTCCGTTCCGAGTGCTGATCATAATTCAGACAGTCAGGGTGGCACAGACAGCTGGGGGATATAGTTAACACACACACACATTCCATCATTTGTAAGAATTCAGGTTCCTGTGGTTGACATTGAAAATGAAGTGTGTATGATTTCTCAGGTTAACTAAAAAAAAAAAAAAAACTCACCAATGAGGCAAATTTATTCCAACCCCAATGTAGTCAATCAGCCACAGACATGTTTAGAGTCCAAGGTTGCACTGGAGCTTTGCCATAGTATTGCCGTAGCTAACAACAAAGAGATGTTTCTAGCCTCCAGTTTAGCATCATGTTTTTGGCTTTATCACGTAATCGCAAGGCCGAATCATGAGGAGGCAACAGTTATCTATGAGGACACAAACGAATTGTGTTCACACAAGGGGTGTTATGGTTTGAAATTTTAAAATAACAGTATAATAAACTAGTCTGATAATAGCATGGGTTCACTGTATCACAGTATTTATTAATCAACCACTGAAATAATGCAGGGTGGTGAATAAGGCGGTGGTGAAAATGAAAGGAAAAATGTATTATGAAATGTTTGTACAAAAGTCTTTTTGTACATCTTTGTGCATACAGCCAGGTCCAAAAGTATTTGTACAGTGAAAAACGTTTTCCCAATTTCCCCTCTGTATGCCACCACAATGGATTTGAAATGAAGCAATCAAGATGTGATTGAAGTGTAGACTTTCAGCTTGAATTCAGATTTAACAAACATATTGCGTTAACCGTTTAGGAATTACAGCGAGAGTCCCTCCATTTTCACAGATTCAAAAGTAATCGGACAATCGACCGATAAGCAGTTTCATGGCCAGGTGTGGCCTGTTTCCTCGTTATTCCATGACAGATTAAGGAGATAAAAGGTCTGGAGTTGATTCAGGTCTGGATATGGACCTGACTGTATATAACAAAACCAAAAACTAAGATCTAACCCCCTAATCGTTCTTCATTTCCATAAAATCTTTGACATTTATCAGTATTTTTCACATTGTTATTATGAGTGGTTATGAGGTCTGCAGTGCCATGTTCCTCTGCTCTGGCACTTACAGTATGTTTGATGGCTAATCAAATTAGCATACATTACATTCATTACTTTCGAGCATTTAAGGGTAGTTGTTATCTGATCAGTGCTTTACGGTTTACCAATGCAAATAAATCCTCAGAATATCAGTTCCACCAGTATATCGGTCAGGCTGCAAATAATGTGTAAGTAGACGGGCAGAGGAGTAGTCTTTATTGATCACTGAGGATGAGTTTAACCAGCCTAACCGTACACAATTAATTACAGAGGCGTACAGTTAGAATCAGGTTTACATTAAATACAATTAAACACCGCTGTGTGATTCACCTCATGTTGTGTTTTAAATAAAGGGTCCTGAGGCTGCCATCTTGGCTTTCCTTCTGCTGCTTTGTTGCATAATATAGTACAAAATGCAAAAATATTTGTTTGATATAAAATGCTAAAAAGTGTGTGTGTCTGTCTGTGTGTCTCTCTCGCGCTTTCTCTCAGTGTCGCATATGGTGCTGCAGGAGGTCAGCAGTATGCAGCAGAACCTGGAGGTTGAAAAGACCTGCAGACAGACGGTGGAGGCCCTGGCAACTAAGGTTCACCTTTTCTTTTCTTTTCTTTTCTTTTCTTTTCTTTTCTTTTCTTTTCTTTTCTATGCTGTACTGTTCTGCAATATTCTATTCTTTGCTGCACTATTCTATTCTATTATATTCTGTTCTATTTTATTCCTTTCTACTACTCTATTCTGTTCAGCTCTATTCTATGCTATTCTGTGCTATTCAATTCTATTCTGATGTGTTTTTCACTATTCTATTCTATAATAATTAATTCTGAGCTGTACCACTCTTCTCTTTAGTTCTAATCTGTTCTGCAATATTCTGTTCTGTTTCATTTTATTCTGTGCTGTACTGCTCTGTTCTGTTCAGCTCTATTCTATGCTATTCCGTAATATTTTATTCTTTGCTGATTAGAATGTAATAATGTAATATTCTATTCCATGCTATTCTATTCTGCTCCGTCCTTTACTCTTCTATTCTATAATATTCCATTCTATGCTGTATTACACTATTCTATTTAGTTCTAATCTGTTCTGCAATATTCTATTCTGCTCCATTTTGTTCTGTGCTGTACTACTCTATTCTGTTGTATTTTATTCCATTTTCTACTGTAATACTGGATGCTGTACTATTGTATTCTATACTGTCCTGCTCTGTTCTATGCTGTACTTATGTCTTCAGTTCTATTCTATTCTATTTTATACTTATGCACTATGCAGGAATATTCTGTTCAGTTCCACTTGATTAGATTCTATTCTGTTCTATTATATTCTGTCCTGTAATACTCTAAGTTATACTATTCTGCTCTGTTCTACGGGATTCAATTCTGTTCTGTCTATGATGTACTATTGAGTTTTATGCTTTACTGTTCTATTCTCTTGTGTTTTATTTTATTCTATTTTGAAATACTCTATGCCGTACTATTCTGCTGTGTTCCATTCAATTCCATTCTGTTCTGTCAGATTCTGTAATCTATTTTAAACGGTACTGTTCTTATTCTGTTTTATTCTGTAATGTTCTATTCTATACTACTATTCAGTTCAGTTTTATCCTATTCTATTCTGTAATATCCACTTCTTTCTGTACTGTTCTGTAGTATTCTGCTCTGTTGTATTTTATTCTATTCTGTTCTGTATATACCCAATGCTGTTCTGTTCTATTCTATTCTGGTCCATTCTGTTCGATTCTGTTTTCTATGCTTTACTATTGTATTCTATTTTATTCTGTAATACTTAGGCCTGTCACGATAATTACTTTATCGTACGATATATGGACATGACCTCGACCATTTTTGCTGACCTCAATATCGGCCGTTGTGTTTACATGCGTGTTTGTTTACATAAGAATGAATGTCACCAACGTTTTAGAATAACTTGGAATATTCGTCGAATTTATGATAAAAATGCACATTCGAATGCAAAAAGCTGTGCGTTAGAATTTAAGATGTATAGCAAGCACTAGCACCGATTTTAATGAACAGCGGTAAACTGAAGGGCTTTACTAGCAGGTTAATTAACTCACCCAAACACATCCTATACACATATGAGATTAATCAGACATTTACACAACATAAACCTAATATTACAACCTGCTTCTGCACAAAATGTCACGAATGCACAAGTGAAGTTGAACTTAAGTGAGGAGCTAGGTAGAATGGTAAGTCACGTTGTGAATACGCTCTTTCCGTATCGACGTACTAAAACACGGATAATTAATAACTAAAGCACAAAGAATTCACAATATTGTATTACAGTAGTGAACTCATTTCTTTATTATTTCAGGAGATCAGATTTTCAAGGGCAGTTTTCACGTTTTTGTCGATACGTTTAAGTTAATATATAAAATGTGTGAATATTTGGTTTAATATTTTCATTTTCTCGTAAACTAAAATGCCGCTGACTAATATTCGGTGCCATTTAAGTCAGAGTAAAATTGACTAAAATGAATAAATTTGACATGACGAAATATTGACCAAATTTAAAGGATATTTTCGTCAGAAGACGAAAACTATTTTTTAACGTTCCAATTCTAATGTCTGAATATTCCTAAGAATTAAAAGTTCATTGCTCTTTGAAAGGGTGTACGTGCATCATTATGCTATTAAATTATCACTATATCAGTGGCATAAAATGGTCTTAAAATGACAATATTGACATCGTTTATCGCAATTATTTCTGGTAGAATATATCTGTACTGTTTGTTCTATTCTATTATTTTCTTTAGTATTCTATTCTCACACTATGGCGACTCGTCAGTGTTTAAAGTGTAAAAAAAAAAAAAGAAGAAGAAGAAAGTACATGTTTTAATTAACTGAATAATATGTACTTAGCAACATATTGTCATTTGATTTAGCTAACCTTCTAGTTTCTCCCCATGTCAGTATACAAATTCTGTAGTGGTTATATCCCTCTCTGTTATAACTTTTAATTACAACATTATGCTGTGTGGTCTATAAATAATTCATTTCTGTGCAAATTCATTCCATGTGTTTTGGTTTAGTGGAGCAATAGTTAAGTTAGTAAATAGTTTAGTGGTAAATAGTTAAGACTAAGGGGCAGTGGCAATTATTACCCACTAAGAGGGCACAGACCAAAAACATCTGAGGCCCATTTTTCACAATAAGGATGTTATTGTAAATATATTCAGATTTCTGTAAGCTCATTGGAAGAGCACACCACAACATCCTTATACTGTCAGAAGCCAATCAGTAGCCGTACACATCTTATAAGAGGTGTAGCACAGGAAAAAAAAAATCTATATTACTACTTTTCTCAGCTGGAGGAATGGAGGACGTGCATTGATCGTCAAGAAAAGCACACTGCTTTACTACATGACAGTTATTTGATCTGTATTTATATAGAAGACTTTTTTCAGATTACTTCTCATTGTTCAAGAAACTTTATGCAATATTTAAAAAGCCTACATTTTCACGTTATATGCAACAAATATTTACTAGGTAGTCGTGCAAGGCTCTCACACAACACCTGCAAAAGTCTTAAATGCAGAGCAAGGCTTGCTTTAGACCTTGGGAGAGCAAAGCGTAGGGTGTGTAAACAGCGTTAGGGTGAGCCAGGTGTGTGAGGCGGCTTGTGGACAGAGATCATGGCCTCTTTTCTGAGCTCCTTTTTTTATTTTTTTGATGGATGAATCAGCTTTCTGCTGCCCTGCTGCCTGATAGACCCATGCAGGGAGAGCACGATGAGAGAACAGCAGCGTAGAGGGCAGGAGCATAGGATGAAAAGATTGAAAGGGAGAAGAAAGGGAGGTGGGAAGGTGATGCACCACTGCGTTTTGTGCTTGTAGTGAAAGGAGGAAGAGAAACAGATGAGATTTGAGCGAGGATGGACCCAGTAATCGGAGTTATTCTCTTTTCAATCTGCTCTGTTTCACAATTTCATTATTTTATTTATTTATTTATTTTCGATTTTTGGGCTGCTGTGGTACATTTTCACAAATACATATTCATTAGGATGATTTAAGAGTGCCTTTTTTTTAGGCTCCAGAATATGGCCTCTTTTTCTAAATGGGTTGTTTAATCTACCTCTAAAAATCTATACAATGTCCTTGTATGTTTGAGCTCAAAATGCATGTGTTTTTCTTTCCATACATGAACATTGCATTTTTTTTTTAGTTCTAGGAGGCATGGTATAGGCATATTATACATGGCTCGCTTATAATTGAAGGCTATAGAAGTGAGTGTATCAGGTTTATATCTATGACAGGTTTTTCAGTTTGCTCCTAGACATAAGTATTACTGTGGCGTAATTATGGATGCCGATATAACATAGAATTAATGATTTAATATTTCCTTACTACCCTACAGGGGTATACCATCACAGACCTTAACTCAGATGACAACTTCTTGGTCAGTCTGTGAGAAAGTTGTTCTTAGGATTTATTTATTTTTTTGTTCAAAAACATTTAATAATAAATTTGAACACACATTGTCACTGTCTATGTTTCAGGTTTCCTGTAATATTTTGTACTTGTGTTTCTGACTTCGACTGCCAGGGAGTGCTCATCTAAGGTCGTTTCTCACAGCTTGTTCCTACAACTGCTTTTGGCGTTTCAGCGCTGTCCATCAAACAGGAAATAGCCCCACAGCCGAGCAGTGTAGTGCTCTGGCATTATGTGCTTTAGAAAAGCCTGATTTGGCCAATCACAATGCTTCCTCTTTCCCATTAAAGAAGATGCTGGTGTGTCCTGCTAATGCTGATGGCCACTGTGTTTGAAAACCCCCGCTTACTCTCTGTGTGTCTCTCCAGTCCTTTTGTTCTGGTCCCTCTTTGGGCCATCTCTGGTGTGTACAGCCCCATAGCCAGCGGGATGAATTGTGGTTTCACAGCAGGAGGTTTTAACAGCCCCTGTGAGAGCTGTCTTCTTTCAACACCGTCACACTGAACCATCTCATTTTATCCTCACCGATAAACCATTTTTTAGCGTTAACCACTCTAGCACTTCTGTTGGTCCTGTGAAGAAGGGGATTGATTTTAAGGCTGGATAGAACCCATTTCAACATTCAAGTGTGTTTGGTGTATAAACAAGAGCTAGTGCATATCGGTATTTGTTCTGGCTTTAGCTGAATGTGGGATACCTCAAGGCTAAGTATGGGGCACTTTAAGTTTTTATATCGATTAAGACATTGGGGCTTTTTTAACAACTTTAATTCGATTAGAGAACCGTTTCCTTAAACCATGTTTAAATCGAGAGATCTGTCTTCTCAAAACATTCCAAATAACAATAGTTAAACAAGGTATTTAACTATTTCAAGATGGCACAGTGAGTCGATCCTGAGCTCAGGTTGCTGACTGTCTGGAGTTCCACGTCTTCTTGTGGATGAGTGGGCTTCCTCCAGTTTCTTCGGTTTCCTCCCACCTCCGGAAAATATGCCTTTAGGCGGATTGGCTACACTCAGCCCATCAGTTCAATTCAGTTTTATTTATATGGCACCTTTAAACGTAGACATGATCACAAAGCGGATTTACAGAATTCCAGATATGGTTTTTGATCACTAATAAACAAGCGAGAGGTGACATTGGCAAGGAAAAACTTCTTGAGATGACGTGAAACCTTGAGCGGAACCAGACTTAATTCATTCTCTTACTAGGTGTGACTGAGTGAGTGAATGGGTGTTCGTGTGACTCCCTGTGATGCGTATTCCCGCTCGGCATCCAGTGTACCTTGGATAGATTTTAGATTCACTGCCGCTTAACACGAATGAATGAATAACTCATGTTCTGATGAAAGATTTTCCACGAAATGTTCATCTGAACTACACTAAAAAAAAAAAACATTACACACAGTGCTCAATACTTTTTTTTTTTTTTTTTTTAATATAAAGGTTAGGTTGTGAAAATTAGAGCATTGGTTCATTTCCAATTTACATTTAAATAGGTGAAAACAATTTCTCTATCTGTAGACTGGTGGAGAGCAGAGCGAATCAGCTCTAATAACCGCCATATTTCACACATTTGATGCTTTGTTTCCGATGCCTGTAATTTGTCTGCCAACCTGGCCCCATTGCTGGCGGCTAAAAAAAAAAAAAAAAGAAACATCATAATCAATTTCTTAAACTCTGGAACATCCCGAATTAAAAAAAGCAGTAACGGAGGAAAGAGCAGGCGGTGGCAGTCAAATCAAAGTGCAATCCAAACACATGACATTTTGTTTTGATGTCGAGATCAGAGGTGATGATGGAGGTGGGGGGGATGTGTGCGGCGACCTCCGAGTGTCTGTGTTACTGATTTCTGCGAATGTGTAATTTCACATTCGCGCTCTCTCATCAATGCTGGATGATTATCACTTAGTGTGTGTGTGTGTGTTTATCGTCACATTATGTGTTGTTGATTGTATTTTCTAATACGCGCATTCAGAGTAAAGGACATCATCAGGAAATGGCTTCGTGTGTCGTCTGGTGCCGACGGAGCCGTCATTAATAAACGCTCGTTAAATAGAGGTGGCATATAGACGGGCAGTTTAACACTCAGCTTCGACCAATGTGTCATTCAGGATTCATTTATTTCATTCAGATACCTTCAATGCTGTTGGCTGGTTCTGTCCCCACTTAGCAGCCTCTCACATTTCTGTTTGTGTATGGGCGATCTTTAAGGGCGTTAATTTAACCTTAAAGAAAGCATGCAGGTATGTTGGAGAGTAAAAAGGTGGTGTGGAAGGGAATTTGTATTTGCTGTACGCGATACTGAACACGAATGATATTTACATGGTCGTATCTGATAAAGTACTGTAATTATCTTTCTTTCTCTGCTTCCTCCTCCCTGTGTGACTATATTATTTTACTCTTGATTATTGCTCTTTTCACCGGTGTGTTTATGCCGTGTGTGTGTGTGTGTGTGTGTGTGTCTGTTTGATTGAGCAGAGAAGGATACGAAGGCTTATATTTCAGGGAGAAGCGGTGCTGGTGCTGCTGTTGATTTTATTTTTGATTTATTCATTTTGAAATGTCTTTTATTTTTTTTAAACAATCAGATTGTTATACATATAAGTGTAGCAAGTATACATTGCACAGAGACAGAAATTAATTTCTGACAATTGTGCTTAAGTCCATATATTCCACTATGTCAAAGAATATTTCTTTCTTTCATTCATTCGTTCATTCATTCATTAATCCCCAGTAAGCACTTTATTCTGGTCAGGGTAGCAGTGAATCCAGAGTCGATCCCAGGGGCACTAGGTATGATGCAGGAATGGGCACCATGCACACACTCATTCACACACTCATCTACACCTAGGGTCTATTTAGAGTAGTCAATCAAACAACTGGCATGTTTTTGGGAGGTTAGAGGAAACCGGAGAACCCAAAGGAAACCCACACGGACACAGAAACAATATGTGAGACTCCACACAGATATCAGGATTGATGAACCAGGGAGATGCTAAAACTGTAAGGTGGAAATGCTACCCACTGCACCGTGCCGCCTAGAAGTATTACATGATAATTACATTTTAATAGATTATTTATTTGTTTGTGTTTGTGTGTGTAGCTGAACAGACAGAACCGCTCTCTAAAGAGGAAAAGCATGATGTACATGGCTCATCTAGATGCCAGCGTCATCACCGAAATCAACCTGAATGACGACAAGGATGAGGAAAATCATCAGGAAGAGGAACCTGGAACCTGTAGCTCCTCCCACTGCCAGCTTGTCATCTCGGGTATGTCACTTCCCTTTTTTTTTTTTAATTGACCACCACTCCATAGAAGCCATATTTACATTCAAGGAAAGAAATAACACTGAGTTGAGCTAGGAATTCAATACAGTATGATTTAAAGAGGTTTCACTGCTATATGACAATGCAAACAGTGATCACCGGGACTAACACGGAGAGGCCACACCCCCTTCACTTGTCCATAGAAAGATTTGCACAATATCAAGGAAAGTTAATTTGAGAAAAATAGTTTTCGAATAACAATACACTAAAACAGCTCCCCAGTAGAATTAGACTCTACTGATCTAGAGAATTGATTTTACAGTACAGTGTTACATGTACAGCCTCACACTGATCAACTGTCACGCTTTGAATTTAAAGTGTGTTTTGCCTGTTTAGAGAATAACTTTGTATGTTTGTGTGTCTGAATCAGAGCTGAGGAATAAATTAGAGTCGGCTCTAGAGGAGAAAAAGCAGTTAGCCATCGATCTGGAGACGACAAAAGATCAGCTCCACAAAACCCGAGAGGAAGTATGCCTGAGTCCTGACACTGAGTTACACACACTCACAGAGCTATCTCTCTCTGTCACACACATACACACACACACACACACACACACTTTGTGCCTTTTTTTCACATCATACAGTACCAGAAAAATTGGCACCAGAAAACTGGAGCCAAAGATACCGTTTGTTTGTTTTTTTAAGCTTTTTATGAAAAGCTTAAAATCTCCCTTACACTATTGAAAAGCAAAAAAAAAAGAAATACCAAACACATCACTTCTTCGACCCTCTACTTTCTCTTGTTATACTGTCAAAATGGGACACTTATTCTCTTTACTCTTAGAATCAGAAGAGATGCTTGGAATTTCATGTACATATTTTTATCATTTATTTTTTTTGTAATAGGCATGAATATAAAAAAAATCGTCTTATGCACCAGATATATGAACTTTAAAAAGAATATTTATCCCAGCCCTATCATCCTAAAGTGTGGTGTTAGTCCTCTTTCCTCCTCCTCTGTTGCACTTTTGCATTGCACTTCCATATATGTAACATTTACAAACCCTTAATCAATTTGTACTTTTTATTATAACCTTTACCTGATTTGACATTTCACTTCCCATTGATTCTCACGATCCTAGTTTTGAAATTAAGTGTGCCTCTCCCCCTAAACTGACATCACAGATGTAGCACTCGATCAGTTTAACCCTTTACATCCCACTTCATCAGTTTTCACCCTTACCTGCACCAAATTGGTACACTCACACTCCTAGCATCCTCCACTGACACACACACACACACACACACAGAACATTATACACACTCACACTCTACACTGAGACACCTACAGTGGGTATAGAAAAGAATCACCCCTCTTTAAAATAATCACATTTTGTTGCTTTTCAGCCTGAAATGAAGAAGGACACAGTTTTTCTTTTATCCAGCTGTATTTACTCAGTGTATATAACATCCAAGTGAAAGATATAACACCAACATGTTAGAATTTTTTTTTTTTTTTTAATTACAAAATTTGCCTTAATTTTTTAATTACAGCCTTTAGTCTGTTGGGATATGTCTCTACTAACTTTGCACATCTAGACTTTGCAATATTTGCCCACTCTGATTTGCAGAACTGCTCAAGTTCAGTTAAATTTGATGGTGACTGTTTGTGGACTGCAGTCTTCAAGTCATTCCAGAGATTTTCAATGGGGTTTAAGTCTGGGCTCTGACTAGGCCATGCAAGGACATTCACCTTTTTCTCCATCAACCACTGTGTGGTCAGTTTTGCTGTGTGCTTTGGGTCATTGTCATGTTGGAAGGTAAACCTTCTTCCCATTGACAACTTTCTGGCAGAGGGCAGCAGATTTTCCTCAAGAATTTGACGGTATTTTGCCCCATCCATTTTCCTTCTATCCTGACAAGTGCTCCAGTCTCTGCTGCAGAGAAACACCCCCATAACAGGATATCACCACCTCCATGCTTTACTGTAGGAATGGTGTTATTTGGATGGTGAGCTGTATTGGATTTCCGCCAAACATATCGTTTGGTGTTGAGGCCAAATAATTCATCTGACCATAACACCTTTTTCCATGTGGCCTCAGAATCTTCAAGGTATGTTTTGGCAAAGCTCAGTCGTGGGTGGCTTTTTTCTTGCAACCCTCCCGTACAAGCCACATTTGTGGAGAATTTGTGATATTGTTGTCACATGCACACATGATCACTCTGTCATAAATTCCTGCAACTGCTTCAGAGTTGCTGTAGGCCTCTTGGTAGCCTCTCTGACCAGTTTCCTCCTGGCTCTTTCATCCAGTTTGGAGCGACGTCCTGATCCAGGGAGGGTCTGTGTTGTACCAAATACCTTCTACTTCTTAATAATAGACTTCACTTTGATTCTAGGCATTGATAAACCTTTGAACTTTTTTTTTTATCCATCTCCTGACTTGTGCCTGTCCACAACTTTACCCCAGAGATCTTTTGACAGTGCCTTGCCACCCATAGTTGATTGTTTGCTTCAGTTGCACTACAAAATGCTCCAGGAAAGCTCTTTTCATGCTGAGCTCAAAATGACCACAGCTGATCACAGTTGAAAGTGATTAGTTACATCTTATTGAGTTTACAAGTCATTTTTAGGAGGGGGGTGATCCTGGTTTTTAATTGTTTTTGTTTTTTGTTTTTTTTTTCTGACATGTTTGTGTTATATCTTTCACTTGGATGTTATAAGTTGCACTGAGTAAACACAGCTGGATAAAACAAAAACTGTGTCCATCTTCATTTCAGGCTGAAAAGCAACAAAATGTGATTATTTTAAAGGGGGGTGATTCTTTTCTATACCCACTGTACACACACAGAGAACACTATACACACTCACACTCTACACTGAGACACACACACACACACACACACAGAACACCATATACACACAGAACATTATACACACTCACACTCTACACTGAGACACACACACACAGAGAACACCGTACACACTCACACTCTACACTGAGACACATACACACACACACACAGAACATTATACACACTCACACTCTACACTGAGACACACACACACAGAGAACACCATACACACTCACACTCTACACTGAGACACATATACACACACACACAGAACATTATACACACTCACACTCTACATTGAGACACACACACACACACACACACAGAACATTATACACACTCACACCCTACACTGAGACACATACACGCATAGAGAATACTATACACAGAACACCATACACACCCACACTCTACACTGAGACACACACATGCACACACAGAACACTATACACACTAACACCCTGCACTGAGACACACACACACACACAGAACACTATAAACACTAACATTCTACACTGACACATACACACACACAAACACACACACACAGACAGAACATTATACACACTCACACTCTACACTGAGACACATGCACACTGAGAACACCATACACACTCACACTCTACACTGAGACACATACACACACACACAGAACATTATACACACTCACAATCTACACTGAGACACACACACACACACACAAGACATTATACTCACTCACACTCTACACTGAGACACACGCGCACACACACACAGAGAACACCATACACACTCACACTCTACACTGAGACACATATACACACACACACAGAACATTATACACACTCACACTCTACATTGAGACACACACACACACACAGAGAAAATTATACACACTCACACCCTACACTGAGACACATACATGCATAGAGAATACCATACACAGAACACCATACACACCCACACTCTACACTGAGACACACACATGCACACACAGAACACTATACACACTAACACCCTGCACTGAGACACACACACACACACAAACACACACACACACAGACAGAACATTATACACATTCACACCCTGCACTGACACCCATACACACACAGAACACTATACACACTAACATTCTACACTGACACATACACACACACACACACACACACACACACACACACAGACAGAACATTATACACATTCACACTCTACACTGAGACACATACACACACAGAACATTATACACACTTGCATTTGTTGCATCCCACACAGAGCACTTTAACTACACCGAAGTTAAATAAGTTTAAGGTTCCCTTCACTACACACACAGACACATACACCCCTGCTCACAATTCACAAACTTAAACATCGAAATGAAAGGACTGAATAGGAGAATATATATCATGAACTCTCTGTTGCTTATCAAAGTCTCACAGATAAAATCTCTGTCCAATCTCTCTCTCCCTCTCTCTCTCTCTCAGCTCCTGCGAGAAAAACACGATAATACTGTTTTGATTGCCGAAACGCTCCAACAAAAGAAGCTCTTGGGGAAGTATAACAGAGGTCAGTTCCAGTCGCTGTAACCCTGCACACACACGTGTGCTGCGTTACCTCTGATCTCTAAGACAATACACACACTTGTATCATAATTACACCAGCGATTTGATGCAGGGGTTTTTATACTCCAAGTCCTTGAGTGCTTGAATATTTTGTGGCCTGTCTGTGCCACAATAAATACATTTGTCTCATTTATTACTTTACACACACACTGTGTGTGTGTGTGTGTGTGTGTGTGTGTGTGTGTGTGTGTGTGTGTGTGTGTGTATGTGTGTGTGTGTGTGTGTGTGTGTGTGTGTGTGTACCTGTTTTTGGTGCTGCATTCATTGTATGTGTGTGAGTGGGCTTATATTGAGTTATACTGGGGACTAAATGTCCTCATGATGATGGGAATACATGACCTTTTCAATATTGTGAGGAACTTTGGGTGAACATTTCTATTTCACAAAGACATTAATACAAGACTGTGTGTGTGTGTGTGTGTAGTGTCTTGGTATGCAGTGGAGGAGTACAAGGCCTTGCAGGCTGATCTGGAGCTGGAGAAGGATTTGCGTGTAGAGGCAGAGAATTTTGCACACAAGGTGAGCGCACACAAAACACCCCCACATACACATGCGCACGGTTTATCCAGTGGAATATCGCAAATCTGCAGGGGCCATCGAGAAAGCCACGACAGTGCATCAAACGGAAAATAGGTAGCGTAGGCTGGGTATGTCACAGGAGTGTGTAGGGTTTCGGTAGGTCAACATACACATGCAAAGTAAAAAGGCTCGTCACATAGAATTAGTGCAAACAGTAATATTTGTGTGGTGGCCTGGGAGAACCATTCACATGATGAAATTTTGATGTTGTACTATATATAGTTCTGAAAACTACTGGCTTCCCTGAACTGAAATATCTTTATCTTTTTCATGTATATCAACCACAAATTAAGTTCTAGCATTTTAAAATCTGGTTACTTCCAAAAGTGAAAAGGGAGAACGTTTCTTTTAAACATTTCTTTCCAACCGCAGCAAAAGAAGCATCACAGACATTTTGGTAGTCAGTATCTGATTACAAATTGAATTAATTAGTCTTGTGTGTAGTCATTTTGCTACGACACAAAACTGCCCAACAACATAATCAAAGCCTGTAATGTTCACATTAACCAACAGAATGGGGAAAAAAAGGTGATATCAGTGATTTTGCCCATGGCATGTTTGTTGGCGCCAGGCCTGGTTTGAGTATTTCTATAACTTCTGATCTCCCTGGATTTTCACACACAACAGTCTCTAGAGTTTACTCAGAATGGTGCAATAAAGAAAAAACACCAAGTGAGCCGCAGTTCTGAGGACTGAAACGCCTTATTGATGAGAGAGGTCAACGGAGAATGGCCAGACTGATTCGAGCTGGCAGAATGGCTACAGTAAAGCATCTCAGAATGTACAACACTTCGAACCCTGAGGCGGATGGACTACAACAGCAGAAGACCACGTCGGGTTCCACTTCTGTCAGCCAAGAACAGCAAGCTGAGGATGCAGTGGGCACAGGATCACCAAAACTGGACAGGTGAAGACTGGTAAAAATGAAGCATGGTCTGATGAATCTTGGTTTCTGCTGAGGCACACAGATAGTTGGGTCAGAATTTGGCAACAGGAGCATGAATCCATTGACCCAGTCTGCCTTGTGTCATCAGTCCAGGCTGGTGGAGATAGTGTAATGGTGTGGGGGATGTTTGCTTGTCACACTTTGGGCCCGTTAATACCAATCAATCATCGCTTGAATACCACAGCCTATTTGAGTATTGTTGCTGACCATGTGCATCCCTTATGGCCACAATTTACCCATCTTCTAATGGCTACTTCCAGCATGATAATGCAGCATGTCACAGAGCAAAAGCCGTCTCAAACTGGTTTCATGAACATGAGGGTGAGTTCAGTGTTCTTCAGTGGCCTTCCCAGTCACCAGATCTGAATCCAGTAGAACACCTTTGGGATGTGGTAGAATGGGAGATTCACAGCATAAAAGTGCATCTGAAAAATCTGCTGGAATTGCATGATGCAATCAAGTCACCATGGACCAGAATCTCAAAGGAATGTTTCCAACATCTTGGAGAATCCATGACATGAATAACTGAGGCTGTTTTGAGAGCAAAGGGAGGCCCTAACCAGTATTAGTATAGTGTTCCTAATATAGAGCTCAGTGAATGTGTACAGTATATTCATGACTTTTTTAAGTTGAGGTGTCAAAGCAAAATCCCATTTGCTAGAATTCAACCAGGATGTGTAAAAAGAAATACCACCAATAATAGTTAATCCATTCAGAATAAAGATGTATACTAAGCATTTTAAAAGGGAATATTAGAGACATGAAATGAGATGACTGAACAGTGTCTTTGGTGGAGAGATGATTCAGTAAAAGCATGCAAACATTGTTATTATTAGGGAGCTCCTAATAATGACAGCGTTTGCATGCTTTGCATGAAGGTATCCGTTTCTCATAGTCAAAGTCTAATTCCCTTTTTAGGATAAACGATATAATTAACAGAGCTCAAACATTCAGTAAATCTGTCTAGCAAAGGTTGCTGAGAAAGCCATGTCACTACAAGATTGATGGTTAGCTCCTTACAGTTATTGTGCAAATCTTATAAAAATATCACTTATGAAATGCCATGCACAGTTTGGTGTAGTGTCAAAATCATCCTTGGCACATTTATTCAACAAATTGGCCCAGCAAGAACTGTAGATTCATTTGAAGGACAAAGAAAACTAAAAAACTTTTATAGAGGTCATGTATCTTTTATCTCCTGGAAGAATGCAGAACAGTTCATCAGGGCTTCAGGCTGTTATTCATCTGCCTTCAGATGATAGATGCGTGATCCCATATCCCTCAACCAATTCCTATTTCTATCCAACTTCTTTTTATACCTACCCACGACCTTCAGCCCTTCATTGAACTGTTCCTGTTTGCGCTTTTTAATCTATCTGCTGACATTAATGTCTTGATCACAGTCAGGAATGCTGTGCGGCCTCAGAGTCATCATTCCCACTAGACATTTACAGTAGATAGCTAATTAACTTCTTGTGGTCGGTGTATAGAGGAGATGTATACACAAATTCTTTCAGATCCAATATGGATACTAAGCTAAAACATGCTTCATAGTCCAAAGATCGCGAGTTCAAATCCTGATGATGTCACAGCCACCTGTGGCTGAGAGCCCAAGAGAGCAAAAATCTCTGGGTGGGAGGGACAGCATATGTTCTATCCCCGTCAATCATAGGGTGAGAAAAGGGTGGTGAGAAAAGACCAAATTAGGGAGAAAAATATAATCATATTAAGAATAAAACCAATATTGCTGGACCATGCAACACCGCAATGCCTTTTATTCTCTTATATCACACCTACTTTGTGCTGCTTTTGAAAAACAGTGGCTTTGTACAGTACATGTATTACAATAACAAACTGATTTGTCTTTGTCATTATATTTAGCTAAATTTCGAGTTGTTAGGGTAACATTATATTATTGTTGTTAGGCAGCAAAATCCCCAGTGTTGAATTAACTCCCTACAGTGTTATATATGTCCAAATGAAACTCTGAAAGAGTTCATTCAACACTGGGGATTTTGCTGGGTATGTTTACTTTTTTAATCAATGTTATTCGTTTTACAGCTGTGGCCAAAAGTTTTGAGAATGACACAAATATTAATTTTCACAAAGTCTACTGCTTCAGTTTTTATGATGGCAATTTGCATATACTCCAGAATGTTATGAAGAGTGATCAGATGAATTGCAATTAATTTCAAAGTCCCTCTTTGCCATGAAAATGAACTTAATCCCAAAAAAACATGTCCACTGCATTTCAGCCCTTCCACAAAAGGACCAGCTGACATCATGTCAGTGATTCTCTCATTAACACAGGTGAGAGTGTTAATGAGGACAAGGCTGGAGATCACTCTGTCATGCTGATTGAGTTAGAATAACAGACTGGAAGCTTTAAAAGGAGGGTGGTGCTTGAAATTATTGTTCTTCCTCTGTTAACTATGGTTACCTGCAAGGAAACACGTGCAGCCATCATTGCTTTGCACAAAAAGGGATTCACAGGCAAGGATATTGCTGCTAGTAAGATTGCACCTAAATCAACGATTTATTGGATCATCAAGACCTTCAAGGAGAGAGGTTCAACTGTTGTGAAGAAGGCTTCATGGCGCCCAAGAAAGTCCAGCAAGCGCCAGGACCGTCTCCTAAAGTTGATTCAGCTGCGGGATCAGGGCACCACCGGTGCAGAGCTTGCTCAGGAATGGCAGCAGGCAGGTGTGAGTGCGTCTGCACGCACAGTAAGGCGAAGACTTTTGGAGGATGGCCTGGTGTCAAGAAGGGCAGCAAAGAAGCCACTTCTCTCCAGGAAAAACATCAGGGACAGACTGCTATTCTGCAAAAAGTACAGGGATTGGAGTGCTGAGGACTGGGATAATGTCATTTTCTATGATGAATCCTCTTTCCGATTGTTTGGGGCATCTGGAAAAAAGCTTGTCCGGAGAAGAAAAGGTGAGCGCTACCATCAGTCCTGTGTCATGCCAACAGTAAAGCATCCTGAGACCACTTATGTGTGGGGTTGCTTCTCAGCCAAGGGAGTGGGCTCACTCACAATTTTGCCTAAGAACACAGCCATGAATAAAGAATGGTACAAAAACATCCTCAGAGAGCAACTTCTCCCAACCATCCAAGAACAGTTTGGTGATGAACAATGCCTTTTCCAGCATAATGGGGCACCTTGCCACAAGGCAAAAGTGATAACGAAGTGGCTCGGGGAACGAAACATCGACATTTTGGGTCCATGGCCAGGAAACTCCCCAGACCTTAATCCCACTGAGAATTTGTGGTCAATCCTCAAGAGGCGGGTGGACAAACAAAAACCCACAAACTCTGATAAACTCCAAGCATTGATTATGCAAGAATGGGCTGCCATCAGTCAGGATGTGGCCCAGAAGTTGATTGACAGCATGCCAGGGCGAATTGCAGAGGTCTTGAAAAAGAAGGGTCAACACTGCAAATATTGACTCTTTAATAATGTAATTGTCAATAAAAGCCATTGACACTTATGAAATGCTTGTGATTATACTTCAGTAACAGTTAGTAACATCTGACAAAAAGATCTAAAAACGCTGAAGCAGTAGGCTTTGTGAAAATCAATATTTTTGTCATTCTCAAAACTTTTGGCCACGGCTGTACATGTAGGGTAGCATCAGCAAAGGTAGCGGCACGGTGTTCCCTGAAAATAAGACTGAACTAAGCTCGTAATTTACGCTCGTTGTCATTGATAATTTGAGCATGGTTACATGGTATAATGGTCGTTGATTTTTAGACCTAGGATTGCATTTTGAACTGGATGCCAGCCAAGCAGAAATGTGTGTGTGTGTGTGTGTGTAGATGTTGGTGGAACAGAAGAAGCTGAAGAGACAGAGTCAGGCCCTGATGCAGAGTGTGTCACCTTCTGAAGCTCTGGATAATGCTCTCAAAGAGATCAGCACACTCACACACACCATGGAAACCCAGCGGTTGGAGCACCAACGACAGGTATACACACACACACACACACACGTCCCTTTTTACTACTCTTGTGTGGATTTTGCTTTGAAATAATTATTAATGCAGCTGATTAAAGCTGCGCCTTGTATAAATTTGAAAATATTGAAATTTATACATGTATCCTATAGTTATACCAAATGGAAAACCTAAAGCAGAAACACACACATGCACATACACAGAAAACCAACAGGTGTGTGTGTGTGTGTGTGTGTGTGTGTGTGTGTGTGTGTGTGTGTGTGTGTGTGTGTGTGTGTGCCCACGCATGCATGTGTATATGTTATGTGCCTCCAGCTGAAGCGTTTGGAGGATGAACTGCACGGCTCTGAGTTGCAGAAGCAGTTGGCTGCGTTGGAGAGGAAGACTGCGGTGCTGGAGGAAGAGAGACGAGAGTGTATGGAGAAATGTTCCAGAGCTGAGACTGAGGCCAAAGACCTCCGCTTCACCGGTATATACACACATACACAACTCTCACATGTATACACCATTTTATTCTCAGATATACAAACAGCTTTGAACAGACACACATCTCGTTTGACACAGACACCCAACTTTAAACAGATCCACAACATGCTTCATTCATTCACACGCACACACACGCGCGCACACACACACACACACGCACACACACATGCACACAGAGCTAAGCATAATGTGATTTAAGTAAGGAATCAAACACGACATGGTGCGCTGTTATAGGAAAATAATCAACAGCAGGGTGGTGTGCCGATATGAAGCAGAGTTACTGTTAGATTCCTGCAATTTGCTATAAACATCTGTTACTCACACAACCTTCCAAGTTATTCAGATATAACATTATAAAAACTAGAAAATAGGGAGGGGAAAAAAGCGTTGCAGGAATGTTTTTTGTTTTTTGTTTTTTTTATAAACATTCCCAGAACGCCCAAAAAATGTGACTCATTCAAAGCTTTTGGAACCAAAAGTTCTCAATATACAGATAACATTGTGCTAAAACATACACTTATTAGCATTGTAGCTAGGTTGGTTATTAGCAACTATCACTCTATAAATTAAAGTAGGTAAAAGCTACATACGTAATCTAGATAGATAACTCAATACTTGGAATAACATGAATTGCATCCCTTTGTGAGAATGATGTCATTTAGACTGCCACTCACTTTCTTTTTCAGTGAGTGTTTTTGTCAATGTGTGTTGCATTGTGCCCATCTCTGTGTGTTATACTGTTTGTATTTTATTGTGGCTTTCACAGCATGTATCTCTGTACCTGTTTTATCACATACATCATTGTGTGTGGGGGGTGTGTGTGTGTGTGTGTTTTAGTTGAGGAACTGCAGAAAAAGCTACAGCAGGTGTCAAATCCTGTACCTGCCCCAGCTCCCCCTCCTCCTCCTCCCCCTCCTCCTCCACCTCCTCCACCTTCAGTTTCAAACAACCCTCTCAGGTAAAAGTGTGTGTCTGTGTGTTGAAATAGCTGTACAAAATAGGGCTGGGCAATATGATGATATAATATCAATACTGTGATAAATTTGTGATATATTTTTCAAAAAAAAAAAGTTTTTTTAAGACAGCATTTACAGATGCTGATTAAAAGCAGCTAATTTGATGATAGGAATGTCTTCAAGTGTAGGGATAAGACATTTTTGTCGTGTCGCCCACCCCTAGTACCAAAGCAACAGGACTAAACTATTCAGGTCTGTCATGTTACTCATAGCCCAGCCTTATGGATTGTAGCCTGCATTATCTCTTAGTTTAGCTTTACTTTTTAAATTGTATTACATTAAACTACATTTTATTAACTTGTTTAACTCTAGTGTTACCCATGTTGTTGCAAAATGAGAGAATGGATACAAGTGATGGAAAGAAAAGTAAAAAATTTAAAAAAATTTAAGTAAAAAATCTTTCTAGAGAAGTAACTTGAGAGTCAGGACTGAATACATGAAAGGAAAGTGTTATTGTGTCATAAAATATAAGAACCAATCATGTACCAGTATGCAAATGCAGACAGTACAGTACTAGTTTACCATGAGAACAGGCAGGATGTTTAGGGTTGGGAGTGTTTCTACTTTGCAGATTCATAGAATCTGGGTTTCTTTGTGGGTATAAAAGTGTTTTCTGTTATTTAATGGCATTTTTGTGGAACCACACCGTCAAGCAATTTACTGTTAAATGTTTTTAAAAAAAAATTCTGAGCTTGAAAGCAGACTTTAAAAGCTAATGGGTTTTGCAGTTTCTTTGACAGTATAATGTTTCTAAATTAAGAACGGTGCAATGATGAATTCTATGTAAGATGACTAATAGACTAATTTGAACAAATAGTATAAAAGAGTATCATCTGAATTAGCCAAAGCTAAACGTGTTTATTTATTGAGACTGAAATTATTGGGATGCTTTTTAAAGGCAATTATTAATCAACAAATTCAATAAGATGGAAATTTTTAAGTTGAATTTGACTGATAATAATTATTCATTTTGATTTTGCTTACTGGTCAGGTTTGGGTTTCATTGGGCTATACTCAGGTTCAGAATTAAAACTTCTGTTTGGACTCAGAGAGAAAGTGCTCAGGCTGTTGATGAGTCGTATTCAAAATTTCAGGCCCGGGCCTGTACTGTCGTCTGCACCTATTTCCTTATTATATGTGGAAAGACCCTAATAAACAGATGCTCTTCAGTACTGTTGTTTTGGGGTTTATCACTTGATAATGTTACAGTTCTTTCCCTCTCTTGTTTTTCTAGCTCACTCATGTCATTGCTTCGTAAGAAAAAAGGCGTCAATAGTGACATTCCTTTAGTAGAGAAAGATGCAGCGTCAAAAGATCCAGGTAAGAACACAAGTGAGTGTAGTGTAAGAGTGTGTATTGCTGCATCATCTACCGCTATGATGTGCCACCTTGTCTCTGTTGAATTATTGGCATTCCACAGGCAGAAGGAACAATACACACTCAAACACACTGAGCACTTTTACTCCCAGGCCTCCTTCACACTTTTCTACATCATTAAAATAACTCAGATAACTTCAGCTGGGTTTTCAGCACCTTATATTTACGCAAATTGTAAAAGAAGCATAATAAAAATGCAGTATTAAAACCCAAAGAGAAACCCACATTTGTCCAAACTACCCAAATATTTTAAGGTTTTTACACTTAGTTGAGGCACAAAAATCATATAAATGAAAAGAATATGAAAAAAATGATGATGGAAACAGATATTTTAATAAATAAAGCCATAGTAAGTTTCCTGTTCCAATCTCCGCACTAATCGCACTTATTTTATTACATCCTCATGTGCCTTTTTCTTTAGAATAAATTGCATATCATTAATTAAAAGAAAAGATTACAAAGATTCTCATTTCTATTTGCTGAACTTTCTTTAATTTTTGTGAAACATTTCTGTACTGGGAACTTTTATACCTTTACATTATAAAGAATTCCTGAGAAATAATTTGCATGCCAACTATTAGTTTTACCTGATTTGCCGCCGATTTTTACAACCCGTCAGCGTTCAGCAGTATGCATGTGAAAGAAAAGACTTTTCATTTTAAAGCACTCTTTCATACCTTTAATATGTAGGAGGTTTGTGACATCAACTTTTTAGGCCTCTTCCAAAAATAACAATTTTCTGAAAGTGCACTCAAAATGACAGAGCCATTAGCAATGTGAACACGACAGATTTCAATTATTATTAAATGCTTTCTAAATGTCAGCAGGGCCTGAAAAAGCCCTGTTTTCTTACAGCTATGAAGGTATCGTGTGTAATCCAGTTGGAAATCTTTGCAGTTTGCTTACTGAGATACTGGAATCCCCAACAAAACTGAAGTGGCATGGCATAAAATAGCTAAAGGAAATTCATTTTGTTGCATCGTGTGGGTTTTGAAGATGATGAAGAAATAGTAATTAATATATACACTAGTGTTGATGTAAATACTAATCCACCCTGATCCTATCTAAAGTGCAGTTCCTCTATTCCCTCACTCGTATTGCAGTGCTATGCACTTATTTTGTGTTAAATTTGTATTTTGTCGTGACTACACCCTCTCTTACTGGAAGTATTAAGACTGTCAATATTGCACCACGCATATCAATTGTGTTAGTGCTTTTCTTTAAAACGAATTAAAAGCACTGAGTAACAAAACGCAAAAAGTTTCAATCATAGGAACTTGTTTGACTTTCTGCTTTTGGAAGATCTGTTACGTTAAGAAAATTCATTTATATTTTAAATGACCTTGGTCAGACATTTTTACCACTGGTTTAATCATCTAATTTTGGGCCTTGACATTTACATAAAACCACCCAGTTCTGCCATTAAGCTCCGAAATATGTGCTCTATTCACAGATGTAAAAATGCTAATAAATTTCACATTTGTTTTTGCCCAAGTTCAAAACATTTCGACCTGCCACAGAATGTGAAGTCAGCGCACGTCGAGCGGCTGCATTTGCAGGATTGAATGTGAGCGATGGGGCAAACATGACCAAGGTTACATTCCTCGCTGATTTGATTTGTTGGGAATTCCTGGCGTTTTCTTTAAACCTCAGTTTTTGTGGTCAACACTGAAGGAAGCTTTAATAGAAGAACGTAATTTCTGCTCATTCGCACTGCAGTCATGACTGGTATTCACTGGATGTTAAATCATTTTAAATAATCATTTTCATTTGTAAATCGTTCCTCAGGGATTTTCAGTCCGGTTGGATATTTGTAGCCGTGTGATTACTGTCCTACATCCTATTTACTTGGGTGTGGAATTGTTGATTTTAAATGTATTTAGCATTCAAATACTTTTCATTTTGTGTGTGTGTGTGTGTGTGTGTGTGTGAGATAGAGAAGGACATTAGACAGCAGGCTGTGTCAGAGATGATGGAAAGAATTAAAAAAGGCATACAGCTCCGGCCAGTTGGCCAAACAGTCAATAAGGCCAGACCACAGCAGGTATGACACATATACGCAAACAAACACACACTCACACACACACACACACATACACACACACAGAGAATAATAATTATTTTATTATTACAACATCCGATGACATGTCCTACCTGGACACCATGTAGAGATACAGTCCCCTCCGAAACTATTGGAACGGCAAGGCCAGTTCATTTGTTTGTGCTATATAGCAAAGACATTTGGGTTTGAGGTCAAAAGATGGATATGAGATGAGAGTTTAGGATTTCAGCTTTTATTTCTTGGTATTTACATCTAGATGTGTTAAACAACATAAAACATAGAACCTTTTGAATCAGACCAGATTCTTGAAGTCTAAAGTAAATAATACTTAATATTTGGTTGCAATAACTGCATCAAGCCTGCGACTCACTGTCATCACCAAACTTTTGGTTTCTTCTCTGTGTTGCCTTTCCATATTTTTACCACAGCTTCTTTCAGTTGTTTTTTGTTTCGGGGGGTTTTTCCCTTCAGACTCCTCTTCAGGAGGTGAAATGCTGCTCAATTGTGTTAAGATCTGGTGATTGACTTGGCCAGTCTAAAACCTTCCACTTTTTCCCTCTGATGAAGTCCTTTGTTGAGTTGGCAGTGTGTTTTGGATCATTGGCTTCCTGCATGATAAAGTTCTTCGTGATTCCTCCACCAGCTGTGGTTTTTGGGTTTTTCTTCACAGCTCTCACAATGTTTCTGTCATCAGCTGTTGTTGTTTTCCTTGGCCGACCCATTTGGTGTCTGTTGCTCAGTACACCAGTGGTTTCTTTCTTTTTCTGGACATGCCTCTGACTGATTTTCCCTCTTTTCTCAACTTCAAACTGACAGCTCTCTGATCTTCATGTTGGCTTATCCTTTTTAACAAATGCAGTCTTCACAGGTGAAACTGAAGGTTAAAACCAAGAGTAGATGTTCAGAGCTATTTATTGTTTAAACAATCAATCTAACAGGACACACCTTTGTAACGAGAAACACCTGTCAGTCACATTTTCCAGTATTTTTGCTACAAACTGGGTGGTCTGATACAAAATGTGGTATGTTCTATGTCAGTTAATACATCTACATATAAATACCAGGAAATAAAAGCTGAAATTCTAAACTCTCTTCTTCATATTCATTTTTTAATCTCAAACACCTTGCCATTCCAGTAGTTTCGGAGGGAACTGTACCTGTCCAAAACCAACAGCTTATTAACTCTAATATTTCTAGGTCACTGTGGCAGTTCTGTTTACATGGAGTTTTTTTGTTTGTTTGTTTTTTGCAAATTGTCATGAATGAAGGATTGTCTTCTTCGAGCAGGTGGCTTGTGATGCTGCTTCAGATAACATTATTGGGTCCTAAACTCTGTGCATAATTGGGGATTTCTATTCGGGCCTCCATTAAAGAAAAATAAATATTGGATATGAAATAAAACACAAGAGGACTTGCTGCTAGAGGAAAATAATCAACAACAGGTTGGTGTGGTGCAGCCTGACAGCACTTTGCCTATCATTTGGATTTGTCTGTCTACCTCAAATAAAAGCTTCAACTGCACTTGCATCCGTTTCCACCCTGATTACATGACATTTTTGTAATTTATAAATAAGTGACACCTACTTTTTCATCATTTTGGTTACATTCAATATTGGGGAATATCCACAAAACAAGTTCTTGTTATCTCTTACAGCTATAAACAGTCATTCCCTAACTTTCTCTTAATATTATAAAACACAAAAGTGCAGCTTTTTACCGAGAAACTGCAAAGCACATCCTTTCTCCTTAAGACTTTCCTATGGTGGAAAAAGTTTTTTAAAAAGTTTTAAAGTAACAATATTACCTCTGACACCGGAGACTCCTTTAATAAATGTCAGATGTTCTTTTTTATTAATCTACTTATTATTAGGCTTTGATTTTGTAGAGCATGACCCATGCAGGGTGGTTTGAATGAGCTGTTACTATAGAAACAATAACGTATCAGAACGAGTGCATTGATATAAACCTGTGGTTTGAATTACAGCCGCCACTACTGTCCGAACTGCTGTGGAAAATGAACCAACACTTTCTAACAAATCAGAATGGATAAATCAACAGCACTGTGGTATACATTAAGATAATTGTTTCTTATTCTGACTGATTGCTATTGATACAGTTTATTTGTTGTTCCTTTTCTGAAACAGAGAGAACAAATACTGCCTGGCTCTGCTATTCAAGAACTTAAAGGGATTTTGGTAACTACATGTTTGAAATACATTGTTTGGTTTGTTTGATATGAAAAATGTATCTGTGTTAAATTAGCCATGCATTATGAACAAGTAAACATTTCTATTTTTCTGTTCACTGTCATATACATCTTAACCTGTGAGCAGATTTGTATGAATGTGAGTAGAAAACAAGAAAGCTCGGAATAAAAACTAATTCATAGTAAAATCATAATGATGCCCTAATACATAGTGTTCTGCAATTACGATAAAAGTTTTAATTTAATTCTCAACACTAACAGTTGGTATGATGACTCGGGTCAACATAATAGTTGTTTGCAAGTAATCCTGAGCTCAGGTTACTGTCTTAGTTCTCCTCATGTTGGTGTGGGTTTCCTCCGGGTTCTCCGGTTTCCTCCCACGTCCCAAAAACATGCCAGTATGTGGATTGGCTATGATAAATTGCCCCTAGGAGCGAAGAAGTGTGTGCATGATGCCCTGCAATGAACAAGCCCCCATCCAGTGTGTATTCCTACCTCGCGAGTTCAAGGGATAGACTTCAGATCCACTGCAACCTTGATCGGGTAAAAATGAATGAATTAATGCATTTGCAGAAAGTTTGACTTCGTGTCAAATCTGTAACCACTAATGACTGTGTTGTAAGTTACGTGTTTTTATATACTGATTTTATTAATCTTGCATTCTTGGATATATGTATTGTGATGTTCTATGTGGTGTATATGTAATATTGTATGCTATTTTATTTGTTTACCTGCCCAGGGACAGCAGATGTAAATTAGCTATTAGCTAACTCTGGTGCAATTACTTTTAATTGTGCATTGTCCCTGTAAAAATAAACAATAAAGTAAGTAAGTGCACTATAATGGATAGGACACACACTTTGCTATGCGCAACTCAATCTCTGAGGAAATTTGCTGGAATTTTAATGAGAGTAAAATATGTGGATTTCATGCTAATGAAAACTCTACCACCCCTCACATAACCTTAACCTTAACCGCTCAACATTTTTTAAAAGTAGGTTTGCACAAATTCTTAAGATTTTGAATATAATAATTCATATCTGAGTAGGTAGGCCATTTTGTAGGTGGAGCCTGACATGACTTTCCCTGTGTGTAAACTATGCAGACCACAGTGAAACGCCCCTCCCCCTGCCCCTCCCCTCCTGCAAGACCGTCCTCTCCGGAACCACAGTCTGAACTCCAGAGAGCCCTAATGAAACGACGAGGTGTGCTGGAGACAGCAAACGATAACAGTGAGTCTCTCTCACACATACACACATACACATACACACACTCAACACACTCTCTCAGTGCTTTCACCATTTTCTGACACTTTTTTACACTCCTGTTCACACTTTCCCTCCCCAGTATTGTCATCTCAGCCCTTTCCCAGCAGTGTTCTGGACCTGACCCGGGTTAAGATCGCTCCCACCAGTGCTGGCAAAAGTGCCAATAATCACAACACGCAACACTGACACCTCAACGTCTGAACTCACCTGAGCTGTGAGTATTTTGTATATAGGTACACAGAGTTATATCTTATGCTGTTTTACATGAAGTCAAGCCAAGCAGTCTTTTTTTCCCAGTCAAGTCAATAGATCAGTTAGTTTTGTAACATGTACTTCCTCCAAGTTCTACACCAATTAGACTATTCGTGTGTTCTAATGCCTGTCATTTTTCAAGGTATCTACCTCACCGTAAGGTTTATTTCTTGTCATGTGACAGGAAATCTACCCTTACTTGTATGGTTTAGGGCTAATCATGTTAATGAAGCAAGGTTTAGTCCCAGTAAACACGCTTTTACCATCAGGAACCATTAAGGAATAAATCTATCTGGAAATCAATACAACTGGAGTTTGCAAAGCCTTGCTCAAACTTTTGTTCAACACACAACAAACACTTTAAAGCTGTTAATGATGTTTCCAAGTAGGTCACCCACCTTCCTTTTTTTTGTGGTTCACATTTTGTTCTGTCTCGGCTCAAACGCTACCAACGTTGCATTTTTGGGCATCATTTGCATAATCCCATGGTACATGCTTTAACATTTGGAAGGCACTAAGTTTTCCCCAAGATTAAATGTCATGTGGCTCAATGTACATGGTATTTATAACTTTCCATTAACTATTTATGCTTGTTTCTGTACTAATGTGGCCATTGCGGCCCAGTAATTCAGGTACAGATATCATGAAGGGTTGAAATGTTCATGATATGAATATTGGCACGTCCCTACACCAGTCTACATGCAGACACCTTCTCTGTTTTGGACTAATGATGTAATTTGGTGTAAAATCATCCAAAATGAATTCAGTAATTAATTAACAAATGCTTTCATCAAAAATATTTGAGATTTCCATGCCATAATGCATTCCCTAAATGCACAGGTCTTTTAATCTTTTCATATATTTGAGGTCATTTTAGCATTTTGTGGATTACTAAACGTCCCCCAGAGTTGATAGTACAGCAATCATGGTTCTACTGGTAGTGAAATAAAATCCAATTTTTCCCAGAGACATTGGAGATTCCTCTAGTTATATTGTGGTGCCAGTTGAGACAAAGTTATTCACACATGCTTTGTGTGCATGAAGAGAATTTGGAGACAGGCACTGGAGCTTAGCCTTGAACGCTTGCCAAGTGTGTGTATTTTGAAAGGCTATGTCTAGACCACTATTAATCCTGTATACACCCAATCAGTAATTACAGGGCGCTGGACATCTTTCTTCTCTTCTGTCTCTAACTCTCCTAATTGTTGTATTCTTGTCAATCATGATGTTTTCCCTTTTTCTCTCACATTGATGTTGGGTTCTTGTTCGCCTTTTTTTTTTATTTAGCACTGTTTTTAAACTCATGTTTTGTTCGATACCTTTTTACAGTACAATGCTGTTCAATGGATGGCTCTTTCAGGTTTACAAAAGTCATTTTTGTTACTGTCAGGTTAAAAATGACGAACAAAATCTCTGGGTAAAAATAAACACTTGTTCATGTTTTTTTTTTGTTTTTTTTTATTGTTGGGGAATTTGAAGAATAATTTAAATGGGGAATATTAGTGTTATTTATCATAAAACACAACATTCATAGGTTAACCTTTTAAAAGGTCTTGGATTCTCTATTGTTTCTTTTTTTGTTTTTTCTTTTTTTGGCTATACATTCACTTTTTCTGCTTTGTGCCCTGTCTAAAACCTTAAAACTTAAACACTCTTTAACACGAATACATGGTATTTTTCGCAGCACAAACTCTGTTATAAATCTGATTGACATTTTTTGTCAATTACATGAACTGTGAAATCACCATCAGCCAAAATGTTTTACAGTGCGAATATATTTACTGAACAAACATTTAAAAGCAGTTATTAAGTCATCTTGAGAAGAAAACATTAATGATCTCAAAATGAATGTAATGGGGACACTTGTTTGCATCTCTAGAGTTGATGACTCTTTTTCATCGTCCTAAGAATATTTATCACTAGCACTCAGTCTGTGCTTAGTCAGTGTCCCAAATCTCATACACCTGAACTAAATAACATGTTAAAAAATAATATTGTGCCATGTACGGTGTACTTGTGTCAGTGCCTTTTTCATGGATATTCAAGTAAAATTATGTAAAGGTCCAGTTACATAAATTTACAAAGGTTTGGATAAGCATCAAACTTGACGACAGCTACATTTTAATGCTTCATCTTCAATGACAAATTCATCAAGGAGAATTCAGTAGTTTATGGATCATTAATCAAAAGTATAAGACCATTTGATTTGTCCACTTTTGATTCATGCCATGTACTCTGAACAGATGAGATTAATCTGTTTTGAATTTGACACAGGATGAATAAACATATTTACATCTGTCTATTCTTCTTTAAACATTGTTTTCATTGTTAAGTTTTTTGTGTTTTTTGGGGGTTTTATTTATTTAATTTTTTTAAACAAGCCATTTCATCAGTTCGCTAATCAGACCAGAGAGGATAAATAAAATCCAATGTCTCTAGCTCTTCAGCTGCCTTCAGCTAAATAATTTACATAAATGCATGTAATTGGAATAAACTGCAACAGAGAATCTGTTACAGTGACCATGCTGGTTCATGTTTAGAGAATTTTTTCATATGTTTATTGGCTCTCCTACAGCATTTTTTTTTTTTTTAACATTTGGATTGATCCACTGAAATACTTTGCTGGATCCAAATCTAGTTTGCACGCATTACAATACTATTTTGATTCTTAAGGCGACGATTCGATATGTGACCAAGTTCAGAATCTGGTTGTTAGCATCTCCCTCTCGCTGCGCCGCTAGAGGAGTAGCGCACTTCCGCATTCCACTGATATTATTATTCCACTATTCATAAAAACCCTCCGGAATGATTCATGAACTCTGGTTTTGTTTACATTTCCACGTGCTCTTTTGTTTTTGGTTTACGTCATGTCTCTGCCCCTGCTTCCTTATTGGTCCGTTGGTTTTGTTTCACGTCATGTTTTCTCCCATGTTCTGTCATTGGTTCTCCTGTGATTATTTGATTATTGTTTCCAGGTGTCGTGTGTTTCTTCTTGTTTCCTTTTGATCACCCATTGTATTTAATCCCCGTTTTGTGTCCGCTTTGACACGGAGTATTAAGAATGATAGCGAAATGTAACTTAAAGTGATTCTGGATAACTAAATGCGACGAAGCAAAGATAAAGAATCGTAGTTTGTTCTATGTTTTTGTTTACCAGGCATTCCCTGGTTCTTGGATTAATGCCTCGTGATTTCTTGGAATATTCCTCCATGTCTTTGTTTTCCCTCGCTTTTCCTCGACTTTGGATTATTGTCTCGTGACTTCCTGGATTTTTTCCCTGTGAGTGTTGGGATTATTGCCTAGCCTGTTTGGAATACCTGCCCTGTTGTTTTCTGGAACATTGCCTTGTTTATTGGTGGTTTTTTGTTAGACTGTACCATTACTTTCAAAGGTTCTGTTTATTTGTATGTTCCTAATAAACTGACAACTTTCCCCTGCGAGTGCATCCTGCTTCCCTCCTTCCAGTGTTGTAACACTGGGGTAGGCCTACTTTTAATTCGTGAATGATGATGATATACAAGGTGTCCCAAGTCTCCATACATAGGGAGAAATTAACACTTTTTAGCAAAATGGCTTCTAAAATTTTTCATAGTTAGTTTTATATATATATATATATATATATATATATATATATATATATATATATATATATATATATATATATATATATATATATATATATAATTTTTTTTTTTTTTTCCTTCAGATAGTCTTTTAGAATGCCTTTGACAAAAGAAGACCATATTGAAATCATTCTCATGGCTGGATCGGGAAGCTGTCGCAAAGTTGCGGTGGACTTTAACAGGAAACATGGCGAGCACATCACACACGACACTGTTGCCAAACTTGATAACAAATTCAAAAAGACTGGAAGTGTTGCGGACCAACCGAGAAGGAGTGGACGTCCACTCACAACCGAAGACACAACCGATGCGGTGCTGGCAAACATAGTCACCTGTGTATGGAGACTTTTGGGACACCCTGTGGCGAAGGAATGTTTTAAGTACCAGACTTATGGGCAAATCACCAGCCTATTTACACCTCAGTTTAAAAATATAATTTTTTTTACACACGTCTGTCCTTTTTCGAAAATAACTGATTCAAAGTCTAAAAGAACTGATTGATAATCAGTAATAATCCATTTATAATTATTGTTGTCTTGATTAATTTCTAATGTTAGCTTTTAAATTGATTAATCAAATCAAATCACCCAAACATTACACCTTTACTATTTAGTACGGTGCTATGCACCTGGGGACACAGCCTTAGTCTATAACAAAATATCATTTTTCATGTGATATATTGACAGGTTTGTTTTTTGTTATTTTTTTTTTTCAGCTTGTTTTGATGTAAAATAAGCAACCAGCCAATCATGTCAAAAGAAATCCCATTTTTACAAAACAAAATAATATATATATATATAAAGATCTATCTTAAACATCATAAGTTTTGCACTTAAGGGAAAATAACTAGTGTTATAAACTGTGTGTGTGGCTCATTACTATTTCCCAACGCTTGTTTTCTCCACATAAGAGACAAGCAGTGGTAGAGGTGAAACTTTTGTTGTGTGCCTCAGCGCAGAGAGAAATGTGAGGCCTTGCAGCGACATGCTCCTCTTCAGGAACAGAGCACATACCTGTCGTCAAGCACCGAGCGCGAGTGAGCACTCGCACTTATTACGAATTAATGGATCGTGAGGTGATTGCAGGGCTTATGGGTTTCTTTTTCAAGGGGAAATTCAGTGTTGGCATTGATGGGAGTACACACTATTGAAGACAATTTTATTTTTATTGAAGACCGAATAAGTACCTTTTGAGACAGGTTTTATGAAACGTGTCATTGTATCAAAAAATAAATAATAAAACGTGTTTATAAATGCATGGTATTTATCATTTTTGAAAAAGTGACAATTGAGTGCACTGTCACATTTGCTCGCATACTAATGCAATATTTTTTAACTGTATGGATGTAGATGTTACAGTGGCTTAATAATCCCAGAGAGCAGCATTTCAACACCTGATCTTGAGTTCAATTAAATACAGTAAATGGTGCTCTGTATGTCAAATTTAACTACACATGCTGAGTTTGTTTGTCATTTAGATGGTTATCCTACATACCATAAATATACACAGTTTATGAACTTTATGAACACATACATGAACACATACATCTGTTCATAAACCCTTAAATATTTGTGTTCAGTATATGTGAGGTAGTATTTGTGCTTAGAGTTTTCATGTGGTGTTTATATCTGTGTGTAATATTTGTTGGCTTAGTGTTTGCATGTACAGTGGGTATAGAAAAGAATCACCCCCTTTAAAATAATCACATTTTGTTGCTTTTCAGCCTGAAATGAAGACAGTTTTTTATTTTATCCAGCTGTATTTACTCAGTGCAACTTATAACATCCAAGTGAAAGATATAACACCAACATGTTAGAATTTTTTTTTTTTTTAATTAAAAAACAGAATCACTGAGTTGGAAAAAGGATCACCCCCTTGCTTTAATTTGCCTTATTTTTTTAATTACAGCCTTTAGTCTGTTGGGATATGTCTCTACTAACTTTGCACATCTAGACTTTGCAATATTTGCCCACTCTGATTTGCAGAACTGCTCAAGTTCAGTTAAATTTGATGGTGACTGTTTGTGGACTGCAGTCTTCAAGTCATTCCACAGATTTTCAATGGGGTTTAAGTCTGGGCTCTGACTAGGTCATGCAAGGACATTCACCTTTTTCTCCTTCAACCACTGTGTGGTCAGTTTTGCTGTGTGCTTTGGGTCATTGTCATGTTGAAGGTAAACCTTCTTCACATTGACAACTTTCTGGCAGAGGGCAGCAGATTTTCCTCAAGAATTTGACAGTATTTTGCCCCATCCATTTTCCTTCTATCCTGACAAGTGCTCCAGTCCCTGCTGCAGAGAAACACCCCCATAACAGGATATTACCACCTCCATGCTTTACTGTAGGAATGGTGTTATTTGGATGGTGAGCTGTATTGGATTTCCGCCAGACATATCGTTTGGTGTTGAGGCCAAATAATTCATCTGATCATAACACCTTTTTCCATGTGGCCTCAGAATCTTCAAGGTGCGTTTTGGCAAAGCTCAGCCACTCTTTGTCATAAATTCCTGCAACTGCTTCAGAGTTGCTGTAGGCCTCTTGGTAGCCTCTCTGGCCAGTTTCCTCCTGGCTCTTTCATCCAGTTTGGAGTGACGTCCTGATCCAGGGAGGGTCTGTGTTGTACCAGAGATCTTTTGACAGTGCCTTGCCACCCATAGTTGATTGTTTGCTTCAGTTGCACTACAAAATGCTTCAGGAAAGCGCTTTTCTCATGCTAATCAAAATGACCACAGCTGATCACAGTTGAAAGTCAAATGGCTTTGTGTGCCATTGAGAAGGTGATTAGCTACACCTGATTGAGTTTACAAGTCATTTTTAAGAGGGGGGGTGTTCCTTTTTCCAGCTCAGTGATTCTGGGGGTTTTTTTATAATTTTTTTCTGACATGTTGGTGTTATATCTTTCACTTGGATGTTATAAGTTGCACTGAGTAAATACAGCTGGATAAAAAAAAACTGTCCGTTTTTGTTTCAGGCTGGAAAGCAGCAAAATGTGATTATTTTAAAGGGGGGTGATTATTTTCTATACCCACTGTAGTCTTTACATCTGTGTGTAATATTTATGTCTTCAATATATTTCAGGTAGTGTTTGTGTGTAGTATTTGTGTGCTTAGTGTTTGCATGTGGTGTTTTTGGCTGTGTAGTATTTGTGTTTAGTATTTTCAGTTAGTGTTTATGTATGTGTGTGGCATTTGTGTTTGGTGTTTACAGGTATTGTTTATGGTTTTGTGTAGTATTTATTCGTTTAGTATATGCAGGTTGTGTTTATGGCTCTGTCTTATTTATGTGTTTTAATATATTCAGGCAGTGTTTGTCTGTGTAGTATTGGTGTGCTTAGTGTTTTTGTATCTGTGTTATGTGTGTAGTATTTGTTTAGTATTTTCAGGTAGTGTTTGTGCCTGTCTGTAGTGTTTATGTTTGGCATATGCAAGTAGTGTTGATATCTGTGTGTAGTATTTTTGTGTTTAGCATTTATCAATGTGTAGTAATTGTATGTTTAGTATTTGCAGGTAGTATTTATTTCTGTGTGTAGTATTTATTTGTTTACTGGATGCATACAGTGTTTGTTTGTAGTACTTATTTGTTTACTACATGCATATATTATTTGTGTGTAGTATTTATGTGTTTGGTATTTGCAGTAGTATTTATGTGTTTGGTATTTGCAGGTAGTGTTTGTGTTTTTATTTGCAGGTAGTGTTTATGGTGTTGTGTGTAGTATTTGTGTTTGCAGGTAGTGTTTTTTATTTTTTATTTGCAGGTAGTGTTTATGGTGTTCTCTGTGGTATTTATGTGTTTCGTATTTGCAGGTAGTGTTTATGGTGCTGTGTGTAGTATTTGCAGGTAGTGTTTATGCCTGTGTTTAGTATTTGTGAGAACTTTCTGTCCTGCTTTTGTCTTGTCAGTCCCTCAGCTTTTGTAGCATTACCAATGCCACCCAACACAAAGCAATCGTTTCTACTGAAACATCTCTAAATTGGAGGTACCCTTGTTTGTGTGTGTGTGTGTGTGTGTGTGTGTGTGTGTGTGTGTGTTCAGGAAGCACTTCATTTAGCCTATTTTGTTAGTCATTTTTGTTTATTTTCCAAACAGAATGATTGCCTGGCGGGGAATCAGAGCACTCCTGACGTGCTGCCAGTGGATTTATGTCTATTTTTTTCTCTCTCTTCCTCTTGCTGTTATGCATCTCTTACCCTATTTAAGCTTTTTCATAGCAAAGTTTGGACAACCTACACTCTTAGCCTCTGATCTGTAGGCAGAATCACAATTCACCCTCTAAACAACTCAGCAAAAGTCTTTCTTATTAACACCTTTGTTTATATGTAGCATGTTTCATTCATAAACCTTGAAGCAGAATCGATCCAAATGCCTACTGAAAAGACATGCAGCTCTGCTTGGTGTCTGAAAGTGTTTTGTAATGTCGCAACACAACTGTGTGATTTTCTTTGTTACTTCATTCATACATACACACAGAGACAGAAACATACCAACATCCACAAGTAGATCCTGCTGCAATGAACTATAGCTGCCCTTTTTGAGCCACCTAAATAATGTCTCCATTCAGAGACGGACAGAAAGAAAAGTGTGCGTGTGTGTGTGTGTGTGTGTGTGTGTGTGTGTGTGTGTGTGTGTGTGTGTGTGTGTGTGTGTGTGTGTGTGCCAGAAAGGATTCGGAAGAGGAAGTGTGTAGTCAGTACACAATTCCATGTGTGATTGACACACTAAAGAGATTCACAGCTGATTTTTTTTTTTCCTAAACTAAAATGAAAGAATTGTACTGCATTAAAATCGAAAGGGATTATATTTCAGATTGGTAATTTTTAAGAAATCTTCGCTCTTAATGAAAATATTTCAGGCAGCAACAAATACTTTTTGTAAAACCTTTTCACCATTTTGACCTATATGAGTTTTTTTATAAAGGTAAGAATATGTTAAAAAAAAAAAAATCTAAAATAATCTACAAGAAGCGACAAATGGGCATAATAAAAAGTGAAATGTATTGTCGATGACCAAAATTATAGAATTTTTTTTTTTTTCTACAAGCAAAAATGTACACAGTTTAGGATTTTTGCATGATGCGGCTGATTTCTGAGGCAAATATTAATATTTAATTAGAAAAATAAATGCAAAATAATTTGTTGTTTTTTTTTAATGGGGGGGGGGGGGTTACTGTTAAATTAAAAGTGCTTTAAATTGACTGTCCATTAGTGTGTATGAAAGGGTTAACTCGGTGAGTCTCAGTCTCATGCAGTTAAACTTTTTTCAGTGTCTTATCAGCCTAAATATTATTTACCATGTCTGAATCATATGAGTAATTACCACAGACAAATTTCAATATGTTTTCCTGTACTGAGAAAGAGAAACCTGCTTACTCAAAACTCACTGATAATGGATGTCTAAGGGCAGTTGTTGGGGTGTCAGTACACATCTATGCAAAAACATACTCAGCCAAAGACGTTTAGATTTAATATTAAATATTTACATATTACATTAAGCTTTGTAAAGGTTGGGCTCAGTTTCAGCCTGATGGCATACACACACACACACCACAAAACCTTCACAAACTTATAAATAACAAGAATTGTGTTTTATTGTATTGCTCAAAATGTTGAATGAGTCTATAAGAACAGCTTTTAAACGACTTTTTTTTTTTATCCTGTGTGTCTCATCCAAAGACGTTTATTCACACATTTCACACACATTTCATCAACTGTCCTTAAACTTTTAATCTTAAGTGAAAACATTTTGAACATCTGGAATTCTTTTCTGTGGTCATTTTGACCTTCACTAAGATTTCGCTGAGAAATATCTTGAACTAAATTAGAATAAATGAAAATGTCATTGAGTCGATGTATAATCTCTCTCTCTCTCTCTCTCTCTCTCTCTCTCTCTCTCTCTCTCTCTCTCTCTCCTTCTTCTTATAGGACTTTGTGGAACAGAGATGACTGACAGACTGATGAAACAGACTGAATAACAAAACTGACACAAAGCTACACTTTGCTCCACTACTCAAATAGGTGTAGAAAAACGATAAGTACATTTTATTTAGTATTAAATATGATTCATTGTTAACCAAAGCTGTTGTCACGGATACCATGTGTGACTACCCATGTTCAGCTTACACTTGGGTTAAAATTAAGCGGGATATTTTTATAACTCAGAACTTCTTAGATTACTAAGGAAGCTTAAAATGCACGTTTAACATCGTGGATACAGTGAGGTCAGCTGGTAACATTACTGTAAATAACTTATATGTAAATGTTAAATAGAAGAACCTTGAATGTCATGTATGTGATGCTGAAATGACAGAATTAGCTAATTAGGTTTTTGAGCCAATTTTGTAAATGTTTTTTTTTGTTTGTTTTTTTTTAACATGTTTACAATGTAAATGTAAACATTGTGTTGATGAAGTTGGAATGTGGTGTATGTTATCAGGTCGCCTGTTCCGTCTGTGTTGACTCATCCTCAGGATTGCTTTCACACGGCAGCTTCACCTCCCACATACCTGATAAATAAAAACACAAACACATCCCTTCAGTTCTCCATCATTTAATTCACTCATGTACAATGGATATAAAAAAAAGTCTACACTCCCCTGTTAAAATGGCAGGTTTTTGTGATGTAAAAAAAAACCCAATGTGAAAATACACATATAAATTACATGTATAAAAATTAAGTGAAAAACAAATCAGAAACATTTGAGTGGACAATAGGAAATATAAAAGTTACAATAACCTGGTTGCATAAGTGTGCACACCATTTTACAACTGGGGATGTGGCTGTGTTCAGAATGAAATAATCTCAAGTTCAAAAGTAATTATCATACAGCTCTCAATGAAATTATTCTGATTAACACCGAATATAGACCAGCTGTTTCTGTAGGATTTTCTTCACATCTTCTTGGTTTCAACTGTCTGCTGAAGACATGGTCCACAAAGAGCTGACAAAACCTGTACAGAGTCTCACTGTCGAAAGAAATCGATCAGGAGAGGGGTATAAAACAATATCCAAAACATTAGATGTACCATGAAACACCATAAAGGCCATCATCAACAAGTGTAGAAAATGGAGCACCACAGTGAAATCACCAAGAACAAAAGGACAAGACAAAAACTTACCAGGGAGGCTGCCAAGAGACCTATGGCAACATTAAAGGAGCTGCAGGAATATGTGACAAGTACCAATTACTCTCTGTCTGTGACAACAATCTCTCATATTCTTCACGTGTCTGGGCTATGGGGTAGGGTCGCTAGATGGAAGCCCTTTCTCACAAAAAAACATCCAAGCTCAACTAAATTACCCCAAACTAATTTCATAATTCCAAAAGGTATGTTTGGTTAAACAAAAAAACAAAAAAAAAAAAAAGCACCACAAAAAGAACACCATACCCATGGTGAAGCATGGTCCATGTAGCATCATGCTTTAGGGCTGCTTTTCTTCAGCCAGAACTGGGGCTTTTATCAAGGTGGAGGGAATCATGAATAGCTACAAATACCAGATGATTTTAGTGCGAAACATTTAGGTGACTGCTAGTAAGCTGAAGATGAGAAGGAATTTCAACTTTAAACACAACAGTGACCAAAGCATATATCCAAATCAACAAATCGCTTAACCAAAAGAAGATCAGTGTTTTTGAATGGCCTAGCCAGAGCCCAGACCTGAATCCAACTAAGAAGCGGGCTGCGTGCATGAGATGCCCTCACAATTTGATGGATCTAGAATGTTTTTGCAAAAAAGAGTGGGGAAATATTGCCAAGTCAAGATGTGTCATGCTGATAGACTCTTCAAAAATACTGAATGGTGTAATAAAGTCAAAAGGTGCTTAAACAAAGTATTAGTTTAGGGGTGTGCACACTTATGCAACCAGGTTATTGTAAGTTATTTATTTTTCCTTTTTTCCCCCCCTAAAAATGTTTATTATGCGTTGTAAATTTACACTGAGGGTGGAAAAGGTTCTGACATGATTTATTCTTGGTTTAATTTTTTTTACATCACAAAAAAACTGCCATTTTAACAGGGGTGTGTAGACTTTTTATATCCATTGTATTTCCTCTTCCCTTCTTTCTGACCAAAGACTAGAGGAGAAAATGAAAGATGGCATCATGCTTCTGTCTTGTTTTTCCGGTCAGGATCCAAGTACCGTTGACGTTAGGGGGTTGTGGGGAAGGCATCATTTTGTTGCCAAAACAACTCAGGCAACTCAGCTTATTCACATGGCTGCCATGAAAACAATAGAATTGGGAACTTTCTAAAACATGTATTGCAAATGTCATACAAAAGTCATGAAGAAAAAGTTGCTTTTTTGAACAAAAATTTCCTCTGAGCAGTTACACACGTGTTTGTGTGTGTGTGTGTGTGTGTGTGTGAGTGTGAGTGAGAGAGAGATTTTCTTACCCAGAATGCCCTCTTCTTCCAGCTCCTGCTCTAGCCTGTGCAAACGGTTGTACTTGTTCATCCGTCCCCCTCCAGTCAGCCCACCCAGCTTAATGAATGATACACCCATGCCTACAGCCTACACACACACACACACACACACTGTATCGTTGTAAAGTTACTTATAAACAATGCAAATACTGATAAAAACCTGAATATATTAAAAATTCTTTGTGCAAAAAGCACACATCGATTTTTATGTAAATGCATAAGAGATAATGTCTCACCACATCTATCATGGAGTCATCACCAATCTCCTCACTGCTCACTGCTAGAATGGTCTCCCCTTCTGCAAACACACACACAATATTATAAACCGATCAGCCATAACATTAAAACCGCATGCCTAATATTGTGTAGGTCCCCGTTGTGCCATTAACACAGTTCTGACCCGTCAAGGCATGGACTCCACAAGACCTCTGAAGGTGTGGTGTGGTATCTGTGCTGTGCTGTGGTATGTGTGGACAGTGTATGTGTAGCTCAGTGGTTAAGATGATGGGCTACTGATCGGAAGGTCGTGAGTTCAAATCCCAATACCACCAAGCTGCCACTGTTGGGCCCTTGAGCAAGGCCCTTAACCCTCAATTGCTCAGATGTATAAATGAAATCAATGTAAGTCGCTCTGGATAAGGGCGTCTGCCAAATGCCATAAAATGTAAATGTATTTGACACCGAGACGTTAGCAGGAGATCCTGTAAGTTGGGATGTGGGGCCTCCATGGATCGGACTTGTTTGTCCAGCACATCCCACAGATGCTCGATCGGATTGAGATCTGGGAAATTTGGAGGCCAAGTCAACACCTTGAACTCTTTGTCATGTTCCTCAAACCATTCCTGAACAATTTTTGTTCAGCATTATCCTGCTGAAAGAGGCCACTGCCATTAGAGAATACCATTGCCATGAAGGGGTGTACTTCGTCTACAACAATGTTTAGGTAGGTGGTACATGTCAGAGTACCATCCACATGAATGCCAGGACCCAAGGTTTCCCAGCAGAACATTGCCCAGAGCATCACACTGCCTCGGGCAAACCTTCTTCCTATAGTGCATCCAGATGCCATCTCTCCCCCTGGTAAGTGACACACACGCACCCGGCTGCCCACATGATGTAAAAGAAAACATGATTCATCCGACCAGAACACCTTATTCCATTGCTCCACGGTCCAGTTCTGAAGCTCACCTGCCCATCATAGGTGCTTTCAGCAGTAGACGGGTCAGCATGGCCACTCTGACCATCTGTGGCTTCGCAGCCCCATACACAGCAAGCTGCAATGCACTGTGGGAGCCTTGGGCACCCATGACCCTGTCAGCGTTTCACCGGTTGTCCTTCCTTGGAGCACTTTTGGTAGATACTAACCACTGCATACCAGAAACACCCCACAAGACCTGCCGTTTGGGAGATGCTCTGACCCAGCCATCTAGCCATCACAGTTTGGCCTTTGTCAGAGTCGCTCAGAGCCTTACGCTTGCCCATTTTTCCCGCTTCCAACACATCAACTTTGAGAACTGACCGTTCACTTGCTGCCCAATATATCCCACCCCTTGCCGGTGCCAATGTAACGAGATAATCAGTGTTATTCATGTCACATGTCAGTGGTTTTATAGCTGATCGGTGAAAGTAACCACTAATAAGTAACCAAAATTAGCCCAGCCCACTTCACTTTCTACTGAAGTATAATTGTTCATAATTTTGTTTCCTTTTATTGCAAAATTCTGTTTTAATGGTATTGCTAATATTCCAGAGACAAATCAGATGATGCTAATATTCCAGAGACAAATCAAATGATTAGCATAATAAATTTTTCATTCAACGTTTACTGCTAGTCCATAACTTGATTAGACTGTCAAGGTAAGTTTTACAATATTTAGTCAGATTGAACCCTGGTCTGTTTCTCCCTCATTGAGTTTATTTTGTACAATAGGTATATTGTAGCTTGTAGCCACAAATATGTAAGTTTCCTTTGTGTGACACATTAAGATGAAGGTCTCTGTTTGCATAGTGCTCTCTCTCTCTCTCTCTCTCTCTCTCTGATGTCCTTCATAAGCTTTTCAATGAGCTAATGTCTATTAAAGTGTCTTCTCTTTCTTTCAGTGTCCCTTTCTCTCACTGTCTTTCTCCCAGTACAGTGGCCATGAGAGTTATTTATCCTGTGGATATACAAGTCATGTGTGTTTAGCTCAATAAGTGTGGGCTGTTTAACAGCTGTTGTTGAGTATGTATATGTGTGTACATCAGTGTGTGTGTGTGTGTGTGTGTGTGTGTCTTTCAGTCTATTTTCATTTAAACAAGCAGTCATATCTGTTTTTTTCCCCCATGATGCATTTAATCACTGAGGATCTGACATCTACCTGTTCGCTCTGTGACGGCATGGAGGAGGTCAGTGAGGGTCATCTCACTTCTGTGCCTAAGAGTGATCCATGTGACCCCTGGGGGGAGGGGCTTGGCCTCCTTCCAGCGAGGGCAGGGCCTGTACGCTGCATCTGCAATTAGGCAACAAGACTGTCCAATAAGAGAGTTCAGCTTCTGCCACTGTTCCACATCCTGTACAGAGAGAAGAGAAGGGTTGCCAGATTTTGATAATCAGAAAAAGAACGGTCATCAGTCAGACTGAAACCACGGGCTTCCAGATTTTATTTTCCATAGAGAAAAGCTCTCTGTAAGACCAAGAGGCAAGATTACCTTTTTGTTTTCTGTACAGTGGAAGAAGAGCTGTCAGACTATAATCATGGGTTGCCAAATTGGACTGCACTGTATTACATCCATTCATTCTAGTAGCTTAAGGTACTAGATATCCTTGCTACAATGAATTTGATAAACCAGATACAAACTACCCTGTGTGTATGGACTATTCTGAAAGTGAATGTGAATCTTACCTCTTTCCTAAAGGGGTCGATAAGGGCCACAACGGCTGGATATTTACTGATCAAACCTACATACATGTCCACCAGCTCATCCGGAGACTTCATAGTCCCTGCCATCACCTCATACTTTCCTCTGGACTATGGTACACAAAAAAGACAACCAATTTCAACAAACAGACTCAATTAAACTGATTAGAGCTGGGAAACACTAAAGATCTTTAGTATAAATTCACTTACACACTATGCTTTGAATTTTTATTGAGCTAATCAGAGACCCAATCCTATGATCATAGAGAGTCCAGACGTATGACCATATTAGAAAGTGACAAAGTGATAGGTGACATTTTCTTTTTCTGTAATTTGATAATATGATGCAAATTAGTTGCAATCATATAAAGCACCAAATCTACATGACTGGCCTCCAAAAATGCCTCTGATAATTCCTGATTCTCTACTCTCACATCAACAGTTCCAACCTGTGTTTAGTTCCAATTTACTAACCCCATTTCCATCAAAGTTGGGATTTTTTTCTAAAATGCAACAAAAACAAAAATCTATGATTTGTCAAGTCTCTTGAAACTTTAATTAACTGATGAAGAAAAGATATTCAATGTTTTCACTGACCAACTCAATTGTATTTTGTAAATATAAACAAATTTATAATACACTCAAAACAAAGTTGGGACAGAGGCATGTTTACCACTATGTTACATCACCCTTCCTTTTAATTACACTTTTTAATCATTTGGGAATTGAGGATACTGATTGTTGCAATTTTGCAAGTGGAATTTTTGCTCATTCTTGCTTGATACAGGACTTCAGCTGCTCAACAGTTCTTGGTCGCCATTGTCTGATTCTCCTCTTCATGATGCGCCATAGGAGACAGATCTGGACTGCTGGCAGGCCAGTCAAGCACACACACTCTGTGTCTAGCACATGCAAAATGAGGTCTGGCATTGTCCTCCTGAAATTACCATGGACTTCCTGGGAAAAGACGTTGCCTTGACGGCAGCATATGTCTCTCTAAAATCCCAATATACGCCTCCATGTCAATGGTACCTTCACACATATGAAAGTCACCCATGCCGTGGGCACTGATGCACCCCCATACCATCACAGATGCTGGCTTTTGCACCTTTCGCTTATAACATTCTGGTTGGTCTTTTCATCTTTGGCACAGAGAACTTGACGTCCGTTTTTCCCGAAAACAAGTTGAAACGTGGACTCATCTGACCACAGCACACGTTTCCACTGCCTTTCAGCCCATCTGAGATGAGCTCAGGCCCAGAGAACTTGGCGGTGTTTCTGCATAGAGTTGATGTGTGGCTTCCTCCTTGCGTAATAGAGTTTCGGGTTGCATTTCTGGATACAGCGGCGGACTGTGTTAAATGACAACGGTTTTCCGAAGTACTCCCGAGCCCATGTGGTTATATTTATCACAGCAGCATGACGATTTCTCAGGCAATGCCGCCTGAGGGCTCGAAGGTCACACACATTCAACAGTGGTTTCCAGCCTTGCCATTTACACAATGAGATTTCTCCGGATTCCCTGAATCTTTTCACAATATTATGCACTGTAGATGGTGAAAGACCTAAACTCTTTGCAATCTTGCGTTGAGCAATGTTCTTTTTCAACTGACTGTCAATTCTCTCATGTAGTTTGGCACAAAGTGGTAAGCCACGACCCATCCTTGCTTGAGACTGAGACTTGAGACTTTTGGTGGATGCTCCTTTTATGCCCAATCCTGATACCTTCCCCTGTTACCAATTAACCTGATCCTCCAAAATGGTGTTACTTGAATATTCTATAAACTTTTCAGTCTCATTTTGCCTCTGTCCCAACTTTTTTTTTAGTGTGTCGAAGGCATCAAATTCTAAATTTGTTTATATTTACAAAATAATTTAGTTGGTCAGGGAAAACATTGAATATCTTCTCTTTGTACTTTTGTCAGTTAATTAAAGTTTCAAGAGACTTGACAAATCACAGATTTTTGTTTATATTGCATTTTTAGGAAAAATCTCAACGTTTATGTATATGGGGTTAGTAACAGTAATTGGTGAGCAAAAATGGAATAAAAACTTCTAACCATATTAAATAACATTTTAAGCAAGGAATAACATAATTAACATTAATTAAAAGAAACATACATCATACTTTTTATTATTCTATAGTTATATTTAATGTTGTGGAATGCCTGTTCCTGTTATCACTTGCTTAATAATAAGACGAAAAATCACAAGACTTTCCCGTTGTGGAAAACTTAATGACCGTTATAATTTGCTGACACTGGAGACTCCATCCATAAATTCCTTCTATAAATGAAAACTTCACCATGTCAACAATTCAGTGTCTCTGTTAACAGCATGTTTTTTAAAGATCTGTTTATTATTACGCTTCGAATATATAGCGTGTCCAAAACACAAGTCCCTGTTTAAGACGTTACTATAGAAACAACAACATATTAATACAAGCACATTAATTAATCTGTGATTTGAATTATAGCTGTCAGCGCTGCTGTTACAGAAGATCAACACGTTCTGACCAATCAGACCATTTGAGAATGTTTGGAAAACTATTGTGTTAAAATAAAGCTATACATCGTTTCCAGATGTTTAAGTTCAAAATATCACTCACTGCATGTTATATACTAGTGTTGTTGGTGCCAATAATTTTAATCAAGGTGAAAGGGTTTGTTAAGGAGAAAGGGTGTGTTTGATTAGTGTTGCAGTTGAATTTCGTTGAGCTTCCACAGCAGAGCTTCATCACAAATGCTTTACTCAGTAATAATGATGGAAAACCTGCAGACATTTATGCAGGTTTGAGAGTCTTGGCAACTGGTCTGCATTTTAGTTTTATTTCTCATTAACCACGTCTCTTTTTTTTCTCTTGAGGTTGACCTTTGACCCTGCTTCCACTTACATAGTCGATGAGTATATGAGCAGCGCAGTTTATCACCAGCCGGAGCTCTGTGCCGATCGGCAGGCCCAGGTTTGAGCACGCCTCCATCAACAGATCGAGAGCTTGTTCGGAGCGTTCGAGCCCAAGCTGAATAGCGCCACCTTCTGAAACACCCTCTAATGTAGGCTGAGAAAGAAAGAGAGAGAGAGAGAGAGAGAGAGAGAGAGAGAGAGAAAGAGAGAGAGAGAGAGAGACTAATAATGATACTACACTGCAATCCATTGGTACTCAATTCATTTATACATCATTGTATTTTTTCTACGCATTTTATAGGTGTTTTACATGTGATAATGATCCAGGTTTAAAATCTGAAAACTCACCCCTGATTTCCCCACTGTAGTAGCAGCTATTCTCCTTATCTCTCTCTGAACATCACGGCACATCTCAATGATCTGAACACATTTATATACATACAACAGTAAGCGATAGAGCATTTAAAGATCCCTTGAGTTATTCAATCCCTTGAGTATATGTGAGTTGAGGCAAGGTTAAAAGTCAAACTCAAACATGGTCAATATAAAATGAAGGAAAATGCTGACCAGCAGCTATAAATATGGGCTATTATTATTATTATTATTATTATTATTATTATTATTATTATTATTACACAAATTAATGTAGAGGTATCTAATTGGCTGTGATAGGTCACTTTATTTCTCTGGAATACAGTGCTTTCAGCTTTCAGTTTAACACACTACCGAGTCAAGATCAATGAGACACAAGGGCACAAGAGAAGGAAAATGACTAAAACTAAAACCAAAATTAAATGTATAAAAGCTAAATAAAGTACCACTTAAAAAAGTAATGTAAACTTAATCGCAAATAAAAATGAATGAATAAAATCAAAATTGTAATACCGGAGGTGTGTACAGTATTCATCGGTGTGGGTGTACCTCTCTGGTTCTGTGTGGTACAGTGGGCAGCAGGATGACCTCCTCTAGCAGGTTGAGCTTTCCAGCTGATGCTTTTCCACAACTTAAGACTGATACCAGCGGCATGGGCATGAACACTCTTAGAGCCTGAGAAAGATCAGTGGAAAACAGAAGAAGAAAATGCAATCACAGCAGAAGTGTGGAAATAAAGAGAATGAGAGAGACAGGGAATGGGAAGGAGGTAGGAATATGTAAAGTAAGAGAGGGGGGAAATGATAAGCAATACACAATCAGCATTTTTATATGTTAACTGAGCCCACATCTAGTCCAGCACCTAGAGCTTTTCATTTATTTTCCAATCACCACCCCCTTCTGTCTTCTCTTCCTTGGTTTGGTATAAATTGCTAGTTTAAAGCTTCCTTGTGATGTTGCCTTTCAAAAATTTCCCCCCTCTAAATCCTTGTCGCATTGGTGTTATTCTAATCTGTGCAGTTTCTCTCACCTTGGTGATGATGCCCTCGAATTGGTGTTGATATCACTCGTTGCATGTTATTCGTTAGATATACTTTTTTTTCACATGCTCATAAAGGGTGCCAGTAATTCTAGTGTGTGTGTGTGTGTGTGTGTTAACCTGTGGATCTCTGAGAGTGAGGATGTGTTTGTAGAGGGGTATGGCTGTGAGGCTCGCTGCAGATTTGGCTGCTGCCATCGACAGAGCGCCAACTACCATCGCCCCTGGCAACATGGGCTCCGGTTTCTCAGGAGGAGGCAGCGGTTTCTCTGTGGCACTGCCTTTCTTACCTGGAAATACAACAGCTCAATAAAAGTCACAAGATCCACACCAATACTAGTGCATCAACACCAATATGACAGCATCTACACCAATACAGGATCATCAACATCAATGCCAAACCATCAAGACCATTACAACAACATCAACACCAATACAACAGCATAAAGACCGATACTAGAGCATCAACAACAATACAAACAGCATAAACACCGATATCAGGGCCTCAAAACTAATACAACAGCACCAACACTAATGCTAGAGCATCTACACCAATACTAGAACATCAACACCAATATTAGAGCATCAAAACCAATACAACATCCCCACCAATGCTAGAGCGTCCACATCGATATTAGAGCAACACTGATACTAGAACATTTTTTTCTTCACTCTACCCTTCTCTCCTTTCTTCTTGTCTTTGCTTGAAGAAGGTGCACAAGTGGTTGTGGTGTCAGATGTTGTTTCAGTCTTCTCCTCTTCCTCGCCTTTCTTTTCTTTGTTATGACCATCTTGGTCCTCAAGGTAACGGGCCATGTAATAATCACTGCAACACACACACACACACACACACACACACACACACACACACACACACACAGATCATCCGAATGAAATTTAAGATGAGCAGTAATGTAACTAAATTCTGTTCACAAACATTGTATGTATGTGTGTGTGTGTGTGTGTGTGTGTGTGTGTGTGTGTGTGTGTGTGTGTATGTGTGTGTGTCTACCTGAGCAATTTGTCCAGGTGTGTTTGGTGGGTGGGGTTAAAGCCATGCAACATGGAGCTCAGCTGATCTCTGATCCACTCCAGCGCCACCCCCACGGACACTTGACGATGGTTACCATTGGCAACCTCATTCCATATCTCCATGACATCACTTTCCATACCAGTAACCACTGCATTACTGACTAACTAAATAACACACCCACACACAAGTGATCACCATTTACAAGGCATAGTTTAGAGATGCAAAAATATATCACGGTTTAATATAAAACAGTGTGTCAGACCACTATCAGGAATGTATCATTGCTATCTGAGTGCTCTGTTTTTGTCTCACTGCTTACATGTTGTAGCATTTTTCTTTCTTTTTATAGTTTAATAAGTTGGGCTACCACACAGCAAGTGCATATCATCTTCTCCATGTGTATACAGTACTGTGCAAAAGTTTTAGGCACCCTATTTTTTTTTAGTATAAACTTTGCTATAGATTTTTTATTTTACGAATTCTACATGATCAAGTCAGTACAAAAAAACATTTTAGATTCCCAAACATTAGTTTTCTAGCACAAAATTAAATGTTACAGAAAAATGTTTGTACATCATTAAAGATAGCAGCATATTACGTAAGAGACACTTTTCAGACAAAAAAACACAATGAAGGCTGCTGGGTTTCGCTGCAAAAATAAGAAGCGAGTGCGAAAGTCAAAGTCTCCAGAAGAACTGTGGCTGGTTCTGCAAGATGCTCAATAAAACTTACCAGCTCATTTCCTTATAAAACTGCACTAATTGTACCGGAGACTACTATTTTAATTTTTTTATTTTTCTGTCACACCAAATATTGACTTTGTTTCATTTACTACTGTTTACTGCTCTTTACAGTATTTTTTTTTTTTTTTAATGTAGAAACATTTCATTTCATTATTTTGTAGGCATCTTTGCTCTACAGCATTTCTTTGCATGTGACTAAAACTTTTGCACAGTACTGTATATCATGAGCCTCTCATGTGACATACAGCAGTTTATCTCAGCTCCAGTCCTGGAGAACCACTGACCTGTAGAGTTTCAAGTTTTTACTGTTTTATTAAGCCCTTCGTGAGCTAGACCAGGTGTGTTTGGAGTACAGAAGGCTTGAAACTGTATGTGTCAATGGATTTGGCATTAGAGAACCCCTGTGTTGAAGCAGGTAAATATTTGCTTTATTGTATTCCCATTCAAAGCATGGAAAACACCTACACAGAAAAATCTGTCATCTCTCTGAGTATCAGCCTACCTTCTCTTCATTCCTGACGACACAGTAAACATCCACCTGCAATGCTGCTTCCCCTCTGCCATCATACACCTCTCTGCCCACTACTGCACTAATCACAGGTGTGTGTGAGAAGCTGGAGAAGAAGTTTGCCTGACAAAAAAAAATAAAAATAAAAAGCACAAATCAGTACAAATTAACTAATGATTATTAATCAAGCCCTCATTTAGCCTAGATCTTGTGAGTAAATCAACAAATGGAAGAACATTTGTGTTTTGGAATATGTGGTTAGTACAGTACGTTTGCCTCACACCTCCGGGGTTGGGGGTTCGAATCCCGCCTCCGCCCTGTGTGCACGGAGTTTGCATGTTCTCCCCGTGCTTTGAGGGTTTCCTCTGTGTACTCTGGTTTCCTCCCTCAGTCCAAAGACATGTGTTGTATGCTGATTGGCATATCCAATTTGTCCATAGTGTGTGAATGTGTGTGATTGTGCTCTGCGTCCAGAGTGTCCCCTGCCTTATATCCCGAGTTTCCTGGGATAGGCTCCAAGCTCCCCGCGACCCTGTGTAGGATAAGCGGTACAGAAAATGGATGGATGGATGTACTGGAAGAGATTTGTATGGAGGAATGGTCATGGAGGAATCATTGCATTTAAGACATAAAAAGTGCAATTATTTAGGTTCACAGTCTTCTCACAGGTTCTTGCAACTGTAACTAGATAAAAACTATTCCATTAAAAATAAACTGATGATACATTGAGTATTTCCTGGATCTGTACTAGGAAAAAGGTTTAATGGAAACCATGAGGCCATTTCTTATTCATGTTTACATGTCTCTAGGCAATTTAATTATTTGTAATTATTTTTAATTAGATTTGATTATAATCAAAATGTCACAGATAAATGCAAATTCATATCGTTCGCATGACTTAATTAACTAGCTAAGACAAACAGACTTCCATACCAGATATCCGTAAACATCATTCGGCTTTGCAAAAAACATCTCATTTAAAACAGTTTCTAGCTTCTGTGGCACGCCGTTTGCTCTGTAAAACTCCGCTGCTCTGTTCTTTAACTCATAAAACTCTTTGTCCTCCTTTGATATTCTGCTGTTGCAGCTCACAAAGCCTTTAAAGGACATTTTGCTGTTGTTTCTATTAAGTTCGGGTCACACCTCTCTGCGTAAGAAGGCTTGTTTATGTACTGCGGTTGCTCGGCAACATTTTTTGTAACATCGCGAGATTTTGGCTACGTCCCTGCTCAGCACTGCAGACATGCCGTCTACTGTAATATCGCGAGACTTTATAGGGTCTGCCAGAACGATGCATACTCAATGCGTACTAAATACTTAAAATACTGTAGTATGGTGACGTCGGATACAATCTGGCGTAAAGCGAATTTTGTTTTTAATTGTTTGTAGCAATCATACTTTTTTTTTTTTTTTTTTTTTTAAATAAATAACACATAGGCCTAGTTATATAATACATTGGTGAGGTACAATAGGTATATTATGGCACGAGAAACTAACTGTTATTCACTTTAATCAGGTTGCTTAATTTTATTTAATTTTATTTTATTTTTTTGCGCACATTGTTGCCATAGCAACGCGCTCAGTGTAAATCGCTCTATGATTGGTTTCCATGACTTCATCTTAATGAATGTGTTCAAATAGCTATTTCACAACAAATAACCGTCGCGTGGTCGTTTAACTAAAATGTAGGTTAAATTTTCACTTCAAATAAACCTTGAGGTGATAAATATGCTATTTCTCTAGCTTTTTTTTTAAAGTTCTAATTAAATATATTGCATTTTTTTATTTCAATTATTTATAGTTAACATTTGTTTATTTATAGTGCCATGTTTTATATAAATACACTGTTTACGAAAGTGGTCATAGTTTCTAATTACATTTAAGAAACGGGATATATATAAACTAGATACACCCGAGGGCGTAAAAATCGTTTTGTAATCATTTCTATTCTGTTTACAAACTGTATGGAGCTAAACAGGTTGGATATTAGACTCGGCTCGCAGCAGCTGTTGAACTGTAACAGTAACGCAAAAATAATTATTAATAAAACCGATGAATTCGTCCATCAAAAATTAATTGCATTAAATATGATTATATACATGCAAATTACATAAAGAGTGATTAATTAATTCTAAAGTCTAAAACTACATTATGTACTGAACGACGATTATTGTTATTATTATTATTATTATTAATAATAATAATAATAATAATAATAATAATAATAATAATAATAATAATGTTTTACAAAGATAGACTTACAGTCTAAATAAAAGGAAAAATTAACTCCTGAAATAATAGAACATAAAATAATAATAATAATAATAATAATAATAATAATAATAATAATAACAACAAAATAAAATAAGTAATAAATACTATACTATATATATATATATATTCTCAATGGTAACTCCGTTAACTCGTGTATATAGCTGCGCTTAAACTGACTTTATTATTTCAGGGCACTTCTTACACATGGCTGTCTGTCCTCATTATGTCTCTCTTCCTTAACACGACTTTGGTAAAGAAAGTCGCTCCACGGCTGCATAAAGACTCCGATCAGTTGTACTGTTGTGTTCATGTTGACACAGTGAGGATGCAATCAGATGCAATTTCTCTCTCTCTCTCTCTCTCTCTCTCTCTCTCTCTCTCTCTCTCTTTTATTTGTCTGATTAATTAAACGATTAGTTGGTTCATCTTAAGACCATTAAAAAAAAACATAGGCTCTTTGGTAAAAATTCTGAAAATACGAAATGGTGAAAAAGTTCTGATTCATAAATTTTTAAGGTTTTGTTGTTGAATATATTCATTTCTGTGGGAAAAAAAAGACGCAAGACGACCTTGAGTCTGTACTGTTCAGCCTGAAAAATCACAAACTGAAGGACGGGCAAATATCCATATTAACGAAGGACACACGGGAATGAATGAATGAATGACTGGACAATTTCTATAAATAAATAAATAAACAAACAAACAAAACGTTTTCACTGGAAAGTTTTCATTTCCCCATAGGTAATATAGACTTATTTCTATTAACCTATCATTTAGGTTATTTACTTATTTTTGAATATATCATAATCCTAGTCTCTTATATAGCCATGTTTTTTTTTTTTTTTTTTAATCACAGTATTCTTAAAAATTACTGTTATTAAAAATGAATGCAAACGAACGAAAATAAGGAGACATGCGATCCGGATTTTTTTTTTATATATAGTTTTAAAGAGGGCTGATGAAGACGCGGAGAGGCCCAGTGCGCGCGAGCTGCCTTTCATTTTTGATGAAACACACGTCTGACCAACCGTTTAACATTATTGTATAAACTATATAATATTTAGCAAACACATTTTTTTCTTAAAATAAATAAATAAATAAATTAATAATAATAATAATAATAATAAAACTCCTGGGTTTGCTTTCCATTAACCTGTTTTCGCTGGTGTGTAACCTGTTTATAAGTGTTATGGAACATCTGGAAATATTTGATATCTGAAATAAACAATGCGGGTAAACATGCTTGGGGATGTGAAATGCATTTCAGCTTCACTTTTCCATTCCGAAATGCATTCAGTAACACTGGACTGTAAATTCAGAATATTCTGCTCACACACCAAAATGTATTTAATAAAGAGACTTTGATTTTATGTTCTCCATATGAGCAGAGTTTACTTGGTGACGGTTAAATAAATAAATAAATAAATAAATAGACAAATAAATAAATAAATAAATAAATAAATGCCCGCTAGTCGATCGGGTTTGCTTTTTCCCCAATTTGAGCTTTATTTTATTTATTTATGTATTTATTTATTTTGACTTTTTTCCCCCCTGTATGTTATTTTCTCGTAGTTTGACACATTAAAGTCGCGGTCATTTGATACAACTGTGTGACTGTAACTTTAGAAATAAAATAAGTTAACTGATTCCTGCGTGCTGCTTACTTACTAAAACAGTATGTGTTGTGAGGAGAATAATATAAAACAAGCATGCAATATTTAATATTACATACAAATATCTACACATGTAACCATTTTCTCAACATTTATTTATTATTTTGATGACGAGTGTGAGACACGTGACCACTGGATTCATGCGATGATATATTTGAGGTCAAATGATTAGTCGATTTACTTCTTTCTTTTAACTTACAAAAAATATTTCGTAAGCATAAAAACTGCCATGTCAAACCCATACAAAATGTTTAAATCTATTCCGTTACAGAAATAAATATATCCAAATGTCCTTATGGTGTTAAACTGAGGGCAAATTTTGGAAAATAAGTAAATATATTATTTATATATAATTTTTCCCCCCCTTTCGTGCTGCACATCATTAACTCTCACATTAACTAAACACGCATTAGAAGTTCATTCTTCTTTTTTTGCTCAGGTCTGAACTCACGGGGTTCACGGGGAGGTCACCGGCTCCGGGACAGGAAGTTACCGAGAACGCGCGCGAGTGAGTGACGTCACGCTAGCGCACATGCTTATTGGCGCGCATACCAAACGATCCTCTGCACTTATAGTATAATAATATCGGACAAAACAGACCAAAGCAAACGCACCACAATCTTCACGACGCAAACGGGAATAAGTGATATAACTGATATTATGGGCTGTTTTTTTTCGCTTTTAAACACAGGGCGGCGTGGAGGAGCAAAACACACACACACACACACACACACACACACACACATACACGGATGGAGTATATTTTTCAGATGTAACAGATTCAATTTTTAATCAGACTGATATGGTAGCAGTCTTCGTTTGTGATATATTATTACGAGTTTTGGAGAGAGTCAGACTGCCATGCATAGTCCTCTCTCTCTCTCTCTCTCTCTCTCTCTCTTTTTTTTTTTTTTTTTTTTGAAAAGTTGGCGGAAATAAAGGCTCGTGGAGCTCGCGCGCGATTCGTGACGCATCTCCAAACTCCCCAAGATGCATAAGAGCTGAAACACAGTCGCCACCATCCGGTCATGACTGTAAATAATCTAGAATATATGAAACTACACTACAATGCCCGCTATAGGCTATAGTTTCAAATTCTCAAAGGGATAGTTTAATAGTTCAAATATTTATACAATTGACGCCGTCAAAACGAAACTGTAGTATAAACTTGCCACGTGCCTTTAAGCAATTAGTTCATATAAACTCACACTTACATTTCTGGAGAATTCTCCATTGGCGATTGTCGGAGGGGGAAAAAAATGAAGTGTCCAGTACGGGTGTAAATAGGATGTGCAACATCTCTAGTTGGATCATGTGTTGGCCAAACAAGACACCATTCACTCAATCAGGAGAATCTGACAGACTGACATTCCCGATTCGATTCCGATTCATTTGTCGCCATGAATTATTTTTTCAAGCATTGTGCATTGGATTATCTGAACAATTGTGCGCAAAATCCCTTCATGCATTTTAACCAAACACACACACACTTAGGCAAGTTATAAAAAAATACTTTAAAACAAAGTAAGAAACCAAAATGCCTAAACTGACTAAATGTTTACATTCTTTAACACGTAAAGCACAAATGACCACGGTGTGAAAGTTCGTGTTACTGGTGAATAAAAAACAACACGCGCAAGTAAATTAATGAGTGTGTACAGCCTGTGAACAACAAACGCGTGCGCGCACGCACACACACACACACAGAGAGAGAGAGAGAGCTCACGCACTTGTTGCACCCTCGTCAGTAAAGCTAACGTACAATTAGCCACCCGTCCCCGCGACACGTTAATGTTAATGTTAATGTTAATTCGCCTTTACGCTCATTGTGACCCGCGCGCTCGAGCAGCTCGCGGATCCTAACAAACGGATAATGCGCGCGCATTTTCATTCACGCGTTTTAAGTGCTCAAATAATAACGTTAAACAGCTTGGCCCAGGGTCGCACCGGGTCACGGCGGGGAGAGAAAGGCCGCCGTTTGGGTCTAATTAGCGCGGCTTTTTCCTCCGAGCCTGAAGCGCCCAGATGCGCGCGGGCGTGTTCGCGCGGGTTTAATTGGCACGGAGACTCGCGCTCGTTCGCTCGTGTTTTCAAACTTGGCCAGGTGTCTGATGAATGGAGGAGGATGCTGGACCTCCAGCAGCTTCCTCTCAGCTGCAGCGTTTCATTTTGGCCTTAACACGATCGCGGACTCGCAGAGGGATCAGTGAGGAATGCCTGGGGACTATCTGCAAATAATTTTAATTAAACATCTCTAAACTGTCACTCATTCATTAATCTATCCATCCATTTATATAAATTTATTACTTTGTTTATTTGAAGGTTTTTTAGGTGTGAAGTCGCTCGAATGTCAGTCACCTTGAAAATCAGAGGTTATTCTGGAAGCATTGTTCCCCAATGCCCAGAGAAATCGGACAAATCCCCCAGCTGAAAACACGATATTTGCCTAACTGCTAATACTCTAACTGCATATACCCAAAACCATATACATAACTAAACGCTGTAACACGGGTTGCACTGCAAGTTTTCATTAAAAACTGAACCTTTCATGCCAATTATTAATGTCTAATAACCTTCCCTATACATGTTCATCTTACATCATTCATCTTACATCATTCATGTGGAACCTGTTATAAGGCTTACTAAGTATTATGAGAATATTAGGCCTTGTTTTTGTCCTTTTCGCTGAAATCCCCCATACATTTATCCTAATAACATTAATCGGATTATTGTAGCAGGCCTAAATACTCTTCTTCAGCATGAATAGAGTGCACTGAGAACATTTGCACAACAGGCCTGCACTGAACACAACTGCTGCTATCACACATAAAACCCGAGAGATTAGCGGTGTGACTAAAGCACTCTCTCAAGACTTTCTTAATGAATGTTTTGGTCCGATTTTGCTTTTCAGGCATTCTCTCTCTCTGCTTTAAGCCCTTTAAGAGAGTTCACGGACAGGTCGAGCTCAGCGTGTTGAATTATTCGTTTGTGGCCATCTGGCTAATGCGTGAGTGCAAGTGCAAACCCTTGACCTTTGCATATTACGAGTAGGTGCGTTTCTCCTGCTGAGAAGAGCAGTAAAGTAAGTGGCAAGTGTCATTTAACCCCTTTAAGCTTTAAGTAAAAAAAAAAAAGAAAAAAAAGAAAGATTGCAAAGATTGCGGCCTGGACAGTCTTATCCGGTTTCCATATAGCCTTTACATGGCAGAGGGACTAGGAAACTCCCAAATGATCCCAATGTTAAATAAACAGTTAGAGCCCAAGTGTTGAATTAACACCTAGAGTTTGTACAAGACCATCTCGTACTAATTCACCACTGTGGAATTCAACACTGTGGATCTGCTGGGAAATAGCCTATATTCTTATTAATAAAATGACTAGGCTTCAAATTCACAAGGAATGAACAGATTAATAACTGGAGATACTTTGTGGCACACACATTTCTGTGCAAAATCATCTTTGCAAAAAATCTCCAAAAACCTGCAGAGGTCAGCCTGCTTTTGTTAAGTTCATATTAAAGGATGGGGTTCAGGAAAGATTACGTATAGGCCTCTAAAAGCACATGTAAAGTTTATAGACATTTTTATATACTTTATATAAGTATACAACTCATTCAAATCCTACATTTGCTTACAGGTTTCAAAAAGAATATTTTTCGCTGAAGTTTTCTTAAGTCAAGTCTTAAGAAAGTGAATTAAATGTGTGCACTAGCCCAAGTCTCAGGTAAAGACAATTACATGTATATTATCACCTGTTGTTAGTAAATTACCTTTAGATCAACTTAACACAGTGCAATCTCAGTATTTTAAAATATTCATTTTAATTCAGTTTTATTTAGGCTGTATAGTCCTTTAACCAAAGGACATAGCTGACTTTCCAGTATATTGGTAGCTTTATTGCCGAACCCTTGATCTGTCATTGCGATAAATTAGCCTGAATTATTTTGACCAAAATGATTTGTGTTTATTGGATTATATAGGCCTAAACTCTCATTCGGAGAATAACAACAGAACAAAAACAATTATAGGGATTGGTTAGAGAGTTCATTTAAATATTATTAGTGTGTGAATGTGGTGAAAGACCATTGCATACTACTATAAATGTATTTTAGTTAGGATAAAATGGTTAAGATTTAGCAGGTGTAGAAATAGCCTTTGGCAAAAAAAAAAAAATTCAGACAAGTTATGTTTTATACCAACGAACAACAAAGATTAAACTGCATCAAAAGTTTATTTGTTTAATTCTTTTCATACTTTGCACAACACTGCAGTTATCAAAGATTTAATTTATGTACTCATTCTAGGCCTACATCAAGCAAGTCAGCCCATTTGTTTCATTTATTCAACAGTGTTTCTTTTTCCATGTTCATTTCACAATCCAGACTATGAGCTTTGTAACTTTGCAGATCTTATACATGCACAAACAGATAGCATAATATGACTCCTTTAAAGTGAAGACCGTCATCACAGGTCGCAGTGGAAATTAGCACATGCTGTCGACTTTATAAAGAGAAAAATATAACGCCATTAAAATAAACAAGGATAAACCGCAAGCCTGGTGCAGATTTTTCAGCTTTCTGTATCCACACTCCCCCCTTGTGGACTTCAGTTCATGATTTCTGTCATTACCCGATCTGCGGCAAGGCTCGATTCCTACAGCGCATGCGCATCATCTCCACGCATGCGTAATAAACAGCTATTTAGAATAATTACTTGATTTCAGATGTCTAGTCACATCTGTATATTAGCTTGTGCAATGTAGACACCATGAGTGGCTAATGCTACCTGCCAGGATGTGAGGTAAAACAAACACGAACCAGTTTATCAGGTAAAATATAACCTGCTTCAATAAGTACATTCTTAGAAAGAAATTGATGGGACGATACCATTAAGGGTAAATATGTTGTGCCCTTATTTGGTATCTTTTACCTTAGAGAGAGAGAGTGTGTGTAGTGTATCTGCGCATGTAGCTTTACTAGCTTTAATAGCTAGCAACAGTGGTCCTGTGATGTACATTTGTCGTAAAGGTACACTATATTCATATTTCCAGGTGAAAGATAATTGGTAAAGAAACACATCACCCAGCGACAAGATAAAGTGCGGTGACCTGTTTGTATTTTGCTGGCTATTTTCTCCTAATTTGTAATTTAAACCAGAAGTCTTCAACTGAACATTTAAGCAGTGATTGAATAAATAGTAATTACATTTGGGACATACCTATGCCCTGGATAATTTGTAGTACTGATACTTAACCTATGGCTGTTTTGGCACTAAATTAGAGTTAAACTCTGTGCACACAGGGCATTTGTTTTCCTCATCTGGGAATATCTCATATATATGTATATATATATATATATATATATATATATATATATATATATATATATATATATATATATATATATACACATACATACAGTGGGTATAGAAAAGAATCACCCCCTTTAAAATAATCACATTTTGTTGCTTTTCAGCCTGAGATGAAGGCGGACACAGTTTTTGTTTTATCCAGCTGTATTTACTCAGTGCAACTTATAACATCCAAGTGAAAGATATAACACCAACATGTCAGAAAAAAAAACAAAATAAAAACAGAATCACTGAGTTGGAAAAAGAATCACCCCCTCCTAAAAATGACTTGTAAACTCAATAAGGTGTAGCTAATTACCTTCTCAATGGCACACAAAGCCATTTGACTTTCAACTGTGATCAGCTGTGGTCATTTTGATTAGCTCAGCATGGAAAGAGCTTTCCTGGAGCATTTTGTAGTGCAACTGAAGCAAACAATCAACTATGGGTGGCAAGGCACTGTCAAAAGATCTCTGTGATAAAGTTGTGGACAGGCACAAGTCAGAAGATGGATACAAAAAAATTTCAAAGGCTTTATCAATGCCTAGAAGCATAGTGAAGTCTATTATTAAGAAGTGGAAGGTATTTGGTACAACATAGACCCTCCCTGGATCAGGACGTCGCTCCAAACTGGATGAAAGAGCCAGGAGGAAACTGGTCAGAGAGGCTACCAAAAGGCCTACAGCAACTCTGAAGCAGTTGCAGGAATTTATGACAAAGAGTGGTCATTGTGTGCATGTGACAACAATATCACAAATTCTCCACAAATGTGGCTTGTATGGGAGGGTTGCAAGCAAAAAGCCACCCACGACTGAGCTTTACCAAAACGCACCTTGAAGATTCTGAGGCCACATGGAAAAAGGTGTTATGGTCAGATGAATTATTTGGCCTCAACCCCAAATGATATGTCTGGCGGAAATCCAATACAGCTCACCATCCAAATAACACCATTCCTACAGTAAAGCATGGAGGTGGTAATATCCTATTATGGGGGTGTTTCTCTGCAGCAGGGACTGGAGCACTTGTCAGGATAGAAGGAAAATGGATGGGGCAAAATATCGTCAAATTCTTGAGGAAAATCTGCTGCCCTCTGCCAGATTTGTCAATCTGTTGTCAATGGGAAGAAGGTTTACCTTCCAACATGACAATGACCCAAAGCACACAGCAAAACTGACCACACAGTGGTTGAAGGAGAAAAAGGTGAATGTCCTTGCATGGCCTAGTCAGAGCCCAGACTTAAACCCCATTGAAAATCTGTGGAATGACTTGAAGACTGCAGTCCACAAACAGTCACCATCAAATTTAACTGAACTTGAGCAGTTCTGCAAAGAAGAGTGGGCAAATATTGCGAATATTTGTGCAAAGTTAGTAGAGACATATCCCAACAGACTAAATGCTGTAATTAAATAATTAAGGCAAATTAAAGCAAGGAAGGAACACCCGTTCCTTTTTCCAACTCAGTGATTCTGTTTTTTTAATTTTTTAATTTCTTTCTGACATGTTGGTGTTATATCTTTCACTTGGATGTTATAAGTTGCACTGAGTAAATACAACTGGATAAAACAAAAACTGTGTCCGTCTTCATTTCAGGCTGAAAAGCAACAAAATGTGATTATTTTAAAGGGGGTTGATTCTTTTCTATACCCACTGTATATATAGCAGCAGTTCTTTGGGGCGAAACACCTTCCCTGTATCTCAGTCAGCTCTCTAGTTCAGTATTCAGGGCACCGATCAGAGAGTCAGCCATTTTAAGGGCTGTGAAAAAAATTCTACAACACACCTCAAAAAACAGTGACCATCAATGCTCACTATGTTCCCTTACTGGAAATGACATTGTGTTTTCTGAAGCCTCTCTTGTTATTGTTGTTGTAGCTCTCAAATGATCACTTTTTAACTGTATTTGACATTCTATATACGGTTTGTTTGAGTGTAATGACTTTTAAGCGCTTAAAGTTTTTTTTAAATCCACTTGCTTGCCTATGATCCTGCTTGACACATTATGACAGAAATACGTGTGATTAAGCTAACAAATTCATACGACATATAAAACTTTGAAAAAAATCAAAATTTTGGTGATGTTTTACAATGCGAGTACGTAGTCATGCTGCAGGAAATTCAGTTCTCAGTGTCCAAATGTGTAGCGAGCCAGGGTCCTTACCAGTGCCCGAACTCGTGTACACCATATACTGATTCGCTAACTACTGAACTAGGAAGCTGGTTGAGACATATCCCTTGTTAATGCAAAAGGTCATAGGAGAATGATCAAACTGCTTTAAGCAGACCGGTAACTCAAATAACCACTCTTACGATTGTGGTGAGCAGAAAAGAACCCAGAAAGCACAACATGTTGAACCTTGAGGCGGATGAGCTACAACAGCAGAAGACCACACCGGGTTCCACTTCTGTCAGACGAGAACAGGAATCTGAGGCTACAGTGGGCACAGACTCACCAAAACTGGACAGTTGAAGACTGGAAAAACATCACCTGGTGTTCTGTGTGTACAGTACATTCTTTGGAGTGATTGGACTCCTCCAAACCTCGCTGTAATTTAGATCCTGCTTAAATACCTACAACCACAAACAAAATCATACACTGAGTTAACTGAAGAACAAAACTGTAACGTTCTAAACAAACATGGGTTATTTCTTTCTCAATAACTGTTTATGGAATTCTGGAAATGAATAGTCCACTCAGGAGTGCGTTGTTGTACACTAGACTTCTACAATTATCTTTACAGCATTTAGAATACACCCTTATTCAGAGTGATCCTTTTGTACTCTCCATAAAGAAAGTGTGATTCCACAGTTGGGTGCCGTTTGAGTTCCACTGATATTACATTTACTAATATGTATGTAATGTAAATGTAAAAGACATTTTAAACATGGGTAAGGTGTTCTTTAGAACATCCTATGTGCATATTTCATATAATAGCTTAAAACATGAAATAAATCTCTATAGAATTTAGAAAAGAGCATTGTTGCCCAGCTGCCTGTAACTCCACATTACCTTGAAATTCATTCATTAATCTTCAGTAAGTGCTTCATCCTGGTTAAGGTCGCAGTGGATCTGGAGCCTATACTGGGAACACTGGGTGCGTGGCTGGAATACAAGCTGGATGAGATGCCGGTCCATCTCTGGGCACAATGCACGCACACATCGACACACTCATTCACTACAGGCAAGTTATCATAGCCAGTGTGCATACATGCATATTTTTGGACAGAGGGAGGAAAACAGAGAACCTGGAGGAATCCCACAAGAACACAGGGAGAACATGCAGAACTCCATACGAGCTCAGGGTCAAACCTGGAACCCTGGATCTGTGAGGTTTCATATTTAAGATTTACAAGGACTAAATGGCATTGGAAACGTGGAATCACCCAAAACTACATTCTCAGACTAGTACAAACAGCATGATTAGCAATGTGAACAGGATTCTATAGGATTAATCACATCCCATACTCTGGCTGAATGTAGCAAGGTGGACCTCTGTGTGCTAATTGAAGGGTCTTATAGGGTCAGGTTGGAAGTGACCACTAGATGGAGTAAAAAGCTGACTTATAGTGGCATATCTTGTCTGGACATGACCGGTAAGTCTTATCATCTCCCATACACAATGACCAGTTGCATCCGTAGTTAGGTTTATCATATTGGTGTCTTCTGTCTTTCTAAGCAAGAGCATAATACATAAATAACTTTGTTTGTATTATGTATAGATATCCATGTTGCGTTTATTTATTAGGCTTTTACAGTAATTATGGCCAAAACTGAAAGGTTGGTCAGCTGTATGGACTATCAAGATTATCAGTATAGCCATAAACAATGAAACATGGCCTGGAATTGGAATGGAAACAAATGAGAGACTTTATATAGAGCTAGTGTCCTGTGATAGCCACATACAGCTGTGTTTGCCATCACTGACTTGCCCTTGTTGCCCTTGGTGAAATCCTTGTCACCCTCTTATGTCTAATCTCATCTAATTAATGAGATGAAAATAATTTTGGTATTTTAAAATATATTTGAAATTGTGTTGCATGATATACATTACAAAGTAGTGAACTGAACATGAGTTTTTATTCATAACCATTAATAACATTTTATATCATATAGGCTGTTTTAGTAATTTATAGAATGGTCTCACATTTCTAGGTTGCATCGCCTATGACATGGAAACAAATTATTGCCTTTCTTCTTCTTAGCGTTGTTCTTGTGCTATGGCAGGGTCTGCTTTAGATTCTTGACTTTTCACAGGTTTTACGCCGGATGCCCTTCCTGACGCAACCCTCCCATTTTATCTAGGCTTGGGACCGGCACTGAGTCCACAGGCTGGGTTGCACACTCACGGCAATTTAGAGATGCCAGTCAACCTACAACACATGTCCTTGAACTGGGGGAGGTAGCCGGAGTACCCGGAGAAAACCCCCGAAGCACGGGAAGAACATGCAAACTCCGCACACACAGGACGGTGGGAATCGAAGCCCGAACCCTGGAGATGTGAGGCAAATGTGCTAACCACTAACCCACCGTGCCCCCAAATTATTGCCTTTCAACGTCACAATTATTTTGAAACATATGCCAGATAGTTAAATTACTGCTTGTGTTTGAGATCACACTACTTCAGTTATAGCAGCTAGTTCAAGAATTGCCATCTTTTAAACTAAATACTAAAGTCAATGAAGTCAATGAAGCATATGCTGAAGACTTTGACTGGAGAACACTCACACCAGCCATTTGAAGGGTTATTCCAAAGTATAGATTGTAACACATATGTTTGAAAGTCAATATTGACTCATGAGACCCCTGAGATTATTTTCAGTGAAGACAATTCAATAAGGGTGGCACAGCATTGCAGCACGTAGCATTGCTGCCTCAAAGCTCCAGGGCCCTGGGTTTGATCCTGAGCTGGTATACCATTCAGGATGTACCCAGTGTTCCCAGGATAGGCTCCAAATCCACTGCCATCCTGACCAGAATAAAGTGGTATTAATGACTAAATGAATGAATGAACAATAAGCTCAAGTAATTTACGACTCTCTCAGAAATGCCAGAATTCATGTCTGATAAATGTTCTTGCTTGTTATTTATTTTCAGTGTTTGTACAGTGTGGTCTTGGTAGGCAAAGGACAGTGTGCATTCCCATATTTTCCCATATGGCCAATCAGTGAGTTGGTTTACAAAAGAAACCTAGAATTTACATCTACTCTGTGTAACCAAAATGTCTGTGTAGCATCTGATCTCATTTATCGCTGTTTTTTTCAGGCTTTCTTTCCTGATAATATTTACATTTTACTCTTAAATGAGTATTAGCATTGAGGGTTTTTAATTTACTTTTAATTTATAATTTGGGTAACATGCTTGTACAGGTGCATCTCAATAAATTAGAATGTCATGGAAAAGTTCATTTATTTCAGTAATTCAACTCAAATTGTGAAACTCGTCTATTAAATAAATTCAATGCACACAGACTGAAGTAGTTTAAGTCTTTGGTTCTTTTAATTGTGATGATTTTGGCTCACATTTAACAAAAACCCACCAATTCACTATCTCAACAAATTAGAATACTTCATAAGACCAATAAAAAAAAACATTTTTAGTGAATTGTTGGCCTTCTGGAAAGTATGTTCATTTACTGTACATGTACTCAATACTTGGTAGGGGCTCCTTTTGCTTTAATTGCTGCCTCAATTCGGCATGGCATGGAGGTGATCAGTTTGTGGCACTGCTGAGGTGGTATGGAAGCCCAGGTTAACTTTGACAGTGGCCTTCAGCTCATCTGCATTTTTAGGTCTCTTGTTTCTCATTTTCCTCTTGACAATACCCCATAGATTCTCTATGGGGTTCAGGTCTGGTGAGTTTGCTGGCCAGTCAAGCACACCAACACCATGGTCATTTAACCAACTATTGGTGCTTTTGGCAGTGTGGGCAGGTGCCAAATCCTGCTGGAAAATGAAATCAGCATCTTCAAAATGCTGGTCAGCTGAAGGAAGCATGAAGTGCTCCAAAATTTCTTGGTAAACGGGTACAGTGACTTTGGTTTTCAAAAAACACAATGGACCAACACCAGCAGATGAGATTGCACCCCAAATCATCACAGACTGTGGAAACTGAACACTGGACTTCAAGCATCTTGGGCTATGAGCTTCTCCACCCTTCCTCCAGACTCTAGGACCTTGGTTTCCAAATGAAATGCAAAACTTGCTCCCATCTGAAAAGAGGATATTGGACCACTGGTCAACAGTCCAGTTCTTCTTCTCCTTAGCCCAGGTAAGACGCCTCTGACGTTGTCTGTGGTTCAGGAGTGGCTTAACAAGAGGAATACGACAACTGTAGCCAAATTCCTTGACACGTCTGTGTGTGGTCGCTCTTGATGCCTTGACCCCAGCCTCAGTCCATTCCTTGTGAAGTTCACTCAAATTCTTGAATCGATTTTGCTTGACAATCCTCATAAGGCTGCGGTTCTCTCGGTTGGTTGTGCATCTTTTTCTTCCACAATTTTTCCTTCCACTCAACTTTCTGTTAACATGCTTGGATACAGCACTCTGTGAACAGCCAGCTTCTTTGGCAGTGAATGTTTGTGTCTTACCTAGTGAACCAAACTGAGAGACCATTTTGAAGGCTCAGGAAACCTTTGCAGATGTTTTGAGTTGATTGGCATGTCACCATATTCTAATTTGTTGAGATAGTGAATTGGTGGGTTTTTGTTAAATGTGAGCCAAAATCATCACAATTAAAAGAACCAAAGACTTAAACTACTTCAGTCTGTGGCATTGAATTTATTTAATACACGAGTTTCACAATTTGAGTTGAATTACTGAAATAAACGAACTTTTCCACGACATTCTAATTTATTGAGATGCACCTGCACTTTCAGAGTAATCTTGTCAATAGTAACATCATTGAAAATGAAGGGGGATAAAAAGAATGAGATGACTACTCCTGCCAGTGAAATTCCCATAAAATGTACATCATTGATAACTCGTGGAAAAGTCTGTTCCAAGCAAGAGATGTTAAACGCAGAACTAATATGATTGTTGAAGTATTGATTTAAAATAGATTTCAAGTTAAAGTGTAGGCACAGTAGTTTGGATCCATCCAAAAGGATGCCTTTTGGATGGAGCCATGTGTCTTATCCTCCACATGGTCACAGTGGAGCCTATTCCAGGGAACTCAAGGCACAGGGCGGGGGACAACCTGGATAGGGTGCCAACCCATTGTAGGGCACAATCACAATTTGGAAATGCCAATGAACAAAGCACGGGGAGGAGGCGAGATTTGAACCACCAACTCTGGAAGTACGAGGCAAATGTTCTAACCACTGTTTCCCCCAGGACACCTTACAATATCAGTGGGACACAGATGGCATCCCAGTTGTAAAATATAACCCTAATGTAATGGAATGTGACCGTACATAAGGTAGAGACTGTAATTATATAAAGATCATTTACTTGAATCACAAATGCTGTTCTTAATTTTAGTGCTACATTTCAAAACCATGTTCCCAACCATGGTCTTACACATATGAATGTTTTCCCCGAAACATCTGCTCCATCTAATCAGCTGATTAACATCCCTTCCTGAGTTGAAGGCTGTATTGGGAGCAGGTAAAACACTAACATGTGCAGGACAGGGGGTTCTCTAGGACCAGGGTTGGAAGCCTGTTTCTCGCAGGCTATACCTAAGGGTGTGCAAACTTTTGCATGCAACACTGTCAATCTGCTTATAGTGTTTTAATGACAATTGCCAAGAGATACACTAGACTAACTTTTATAATTTTAGCTGTTTTTTTTGTGTGTGTAGTTTTTAAGATATCTACTAAGTATGCCGTGGCCTGCTTCTATAATATAATGTGCAGAGGATAGCGTAGTCCGGTGTGGCTGCGCTCGATTTGCGCAGATTAAACGCTCATTAGGTCAGTGAAGCACCGGGAGGGTCGCCTGAGGGTGAGGGGCGGGACGGCGAGCCAAAAACGGAAAGTCGCGGCCAGTACAGACTTCCTTTCTCCAAGGTGTCACACATCCAGGGCAGAAAAAAGAATTAGAGAGAAACAATCGACAAAAACTGGGTTCCTGTCCAGACCTATTTTGAATGCTCTGTTTTAGTGCAGGGGAAAAGCCCAGGCGCGTTTAAAAGTTCAAGCAGGCCTTTTCTTTAAAACACTCAATGATCTGCGTTAAAAGTTATTTACATGACTTTTTAAGGAGAAAATAGCCCTACAAGGATAAGGTGGATACAATGGCTGACCAAGAAATAGCGATGGATGACAATATAACAGGTAAGAAAACAGTCACACGCTTGCGAAGGTTTATTTGGTTACATTTTGTTAGTTCTTCTGTGATGCAACTCATAATCGCAGACTTCTATGGAGAGTGAAGGCTGAGGGCAGCGTCCCAAACCGCACGTAGAGTCGGGTTAGGATTACTATTCATATTCAGTTGCTGTAGTAGTTTGTGGTTTGGGACTCAGTGTGTTTTGATCTCCAGCAGTTCGCTTTAAGTGTGTGTGTGCCGTGGTTTATAGTCGTTGTGTTGTTGTTACAATGTGAATCTCAGCAGGCTGTGTCTCCTGGAAAGGACACAGATGTTTAACAGGACCAGGGTGGGCGGAAATGAAGTTTTTCCCTCTTGCAGTTTTACACTTCCTTCTCCCCGTTTTGTGTTGAATAACTGCAGCTCTGTGGAGTTTCTGAAGCAGGCTTTCATGCTCAGTTATCCACACTGAGCTGCGAACATGGTGCATGCCCTTTTTATTAAAGCTAGTTCGGATTTGAAGCAGATAATTATGTCTTAGCACAGACTTTAAATCTGGTTCCTCTAAAAGAAGGACAAAACATTGGTTTACGGCTGCAAAGCTAAAACGGTGCTAGTGATGGGTGACTCGTGAGCTGTTCGACTCTTTTTAAATGACTCATCTTTAAAGTGAGTTGTGCGAATCGAATCTTTAGCACGAATCAGTCGGCCGCGTTGTTTTGTTTGCAGTTTCAGCTTCTTTTTATTATTTTTCCATGCTGTTATGCTTAACCAAAAAGAAATGGACAGTTATGCTACATTTAAGTGCGTTTTTTCAGATGGTGTTATTTCCCACTTGTAGTGTCTCAAATGCAAAGGATTATCTGCAAAGTGTTCGGTGTGTTTACTAACACTTTGACTATTGTAAAAATGTCCATAATGAATCATTGGTTTTGAGATGTTAGCCAATATGCATGGCCTCATATGCCTCAGTGACAACTAAAAAAAAGTTTTTTTATTTAGATACATAAAGAATTACTCAAGATAAACTAGTTTTATGTTGAAAACCTGACTACTATATTTGTTTATAACACATAAGTGGCAATCAAACTAGATATTGAGCTGTAAATATAGGCTACTGCATCTCAATGGATAGTACAGGCTTACTACTTTCTCAAGAGTAAAACATCATGAGGTATAAAATTCTGTATAGGGCCTGCTTAATACTCTTTGGATGATGCTTTTGGGGTGAATCAAACGGTTCGAACTCTCAGTTGGATTATTTTAGACGGGGTTGTTTGAAAGAATCGAATCTGTAAAGTGACTCGTGATGGCCATCACTGAACGGCGCAGCGCGGGGTCACGTGGTACAGTGCTGGAGAGCGCTGAGTCAATGCAGCAAAAAGTCCGCGTGCCTCATTACCGCCGTCATCTTCATCATCTCTGGTGAATACCGCAAAGAGGTAGGAGAAAAGCCTCGAAATCCAGCTAAACGCATGCCAGATCAGTCGTTTCTGTACGGGAGAGTTGAGACGCGTAGCTGTTTGTTTCACCTATATGATGTAACTGTTTTTAGACCGTGCATCTTTTTGCATCTCTGATGCACGAGAGCAGAACGCGCTGGTATGTCTTCTTGCTTGTTAGGAATAACTTGGACCTCTGACGGTTGTTTTTGTTTATTTGTTATGATTTATTTTTGAGTTGCAGGTCGTTGACAGTTTCGGTGCACGGGATAAACGCGACTGTCCTTCAGGACGCAGAGGCCGAATCTCAGATGTGTGGTTACTCAGTGTAGAAGTTAACCGCACCATGCGGTAGGAAACAGCTTCTGTTCCCTATGTAGTCCACTATAAAGGAGCAAATTGGGATGCAGCCATGATGGTGTAATCTGGTGGAATGCGGGAGGGGCGCGCGTGTCTGGAGCGCGGGATCATGCGTTACGTGCGCGTTACGTGGCCAGGATTGAACATGCTGGAGGACGTGTTCAGCTCTATTAATCGATCAGCAGCATGAACCGATTTTAAAAAGCCTTGCACCTTGAGGCAACCTTGATGACTTTGCATGTTCTTAAAATACGCATCTACATGTCATTTCAGCTCCCCGGATGTTGCATGTAAATGTTGTGTGTCCACTTTAAAAGCTGACACGCGCTCGCTAATCGCGACTCTTTCCATATGCATTGGCGCATCAGCCTCGACCATTTGTCTCCACTTTAATCTCTGAATCACCTTAGCACCTAGCCTGTCATGCCCTTGACAGGTTAGGCAGAATCCCAAATGCCTTCCTGTTGTGCACTACCTAGGGCAGCCTGCCCAAGGGCAAGTAGAATGGAAAACACTGACCCAGGTGATGTAGAAGCCATTATTACTTCCCCCATAAAATACAGTGATACAGAGAGTAGGGAGTCATTTGGGATCCGGCCTAAATAAAGACGCCAACAGCAGAAAACAGCTCCATTTCCCACGGTGGCACTTTTGGCCACTGGGCATAAAGGCCCCCTTTGTTCAGGGGGGAAGGATGGCCTCTGAGGCAGTGCATATCCTCACATAGTGAGTGAGAGGTACATTGAGTCTTGTTACGTTTGGCAGTAATGTGTTTCACGTGCAGAAGGAACTTCTGTAAACAAATCATTGTCATAAACTGGGCGTTTCAAGAAAGTCATACTATAGGACTTTAAATAAATAACCAACTTGTCTATCACTTTCTCACTCACGTAATGGGATGCGTTGGAGGCTGCCCAAAGGTTTGGAGTGTTGTGGAAAAAGTTGGGCTCATTTGGAAATTGATTAAATGGGGAAAATAAAGAAAATTTGGTTCAAGTGCGATGACGTAATATTAAAACCAGGCCTGGAATCAATGAATGAGCAGGAATGCAGCAACAGAGACTTTGTAATAATAAAAGAATGTCTGCTAAAAGTCTGGTTAAACTTTTATAATTAGATATTTTCAGGAGAATTAAATTAAATGCACAAAATTGGTACAGTGGAAACATTTTACTGCAGTGAAAATCTTTTGAAAATCTAAGTTACAGTGAATGTTATTCATTTCTTTGGAGCACTCTGCTCGAACCGTGTGGCATGGCATGGTGGCTTCATGCGAATGATTGCATTTGTTTATTGCTAATCAGGTGAGGGGGGACATCATCTGAGTGAGAAAACTTTTATATACTTCTCTATAGATCATTTGTTGGATTTTTTTCTTTATTATTGCAAAATGTAAATCATATGATGCTTGGTATGTTACTTTCTAACATTAGCTAGGTAGCAGGTTAGGCACTAGCTAGGCAAGTGGACAGCTGTTTATTACTTCATAATGAAATGCAACTCGGTCGTGTCTACAATTTCTTCTTACGTTATTCTATGCTTTGATAAAATTGCGATACAAAATAGCAAATTGCATAACCGTTAACTTTGCATAATTGTTCGCTTTTTCAAAAATATATTCAATTCAGCTCGATATTGTTTACTGGAATTCAGTGGCGAGTAGAAAGATGTGGTGTGGCATCAAAAGGAATAAGTAGGCACAGACTGTTTGTATTGAGTACAGTATTATGTCATCATAAAAGAGAAGAGCCAATCAGGTTGCAGGATGCAAATGTGCTCTTTTATTCCACCTGTTCACAAGGGGAAAGGAGAGTTTCTGATTTGCATATTGATAGCATTTGGATTTCTTGATGAGGATAAAGTGTGGAGATGTTTATTGTAGCTTGGAGATGTCTAAAATAACATCAGTTTAGATTATTGTAGAAGAGCTCACAGTTGGCTAGCAGTAATTATGTTTTTTTTTGTGACTTGATCTGAAGCCTCATTTTAGCCACAAAGCTAAGCATGTTGTAGCTTTTGTGAACACTTGTTTTTGTTGCATTTTCAGCCCTTTAAAATGACACAATTGTGGCGTCTAATCCGACAGAATGCCTGATAGCGTTGTGGCAAACCTGCACCAAAGGCAACACGCGGTCCAGACAATGGCTGTGTAACGACTGCTGAGTCAGTGAGTGAGAGGGGTCATCACTGCAGCACCGCAGCTGTCATACACACATGACCACGCATGCACACACATGCACACGCATGCACACACGGACCGGTGCATGTATATATCATACACACATGGTCAGAGGTCCACTCTCTTATTAGTAACTTGTGGACATAGACATGAAGATGTACACTCCCCTTAGACAGACACCAAACCCGTATGTGAATGAGATATAATCCACTTTCTCAGTGGTAGGGTGTGGCCGTGTTCACACACTCGGCAGTGCAGCGTGCCGGAGATCATGCTGTCAGGGTGCGGCTGTGTGGAACCTCCTGTCTTGTGGTGGTCCTGATTCCCTGCAGCTGCACGGCAAAAAGAGAACAAACCCCATTACACACTAACACAAGGACTGGAAATGAATTGTAATTGCTTCATCCTCTGTCAGTCCATCGCTTTTACTAACTAATAAATAATATTTAAGTGACATGAAAACATCCAGGACTTGGCAGATTGATTCCTGCTCATTCTGTCGTGTAATGCATTTTAACGAGAGGAAGTTAAATCATGTCTTGGACCACTGTGTCCACGTAGGGACTCGCACACAGGAAGCGGCCTGCATTTTTCAGACAGGCCAGAGGCCGGGCATCAGTCTTATAGATCTTCTTTTAGAGCGATTAAAACAAAACTAAAAATGATAAAACTATTCTTCTGTGTTCAATTGAATTTCTTTAATTAGCTAATATGACCTATTGCAGTGTTGCTGAATTCTTGAGTCTGATCTTAAGAACAGATGACTGCTCTTTCTGGTTTTAATGCTAATATGAGCGGTGATCTGAAAATTGTTTTGTTTTTATTAATATCATTAATAGAGAGGTTAAAAAAAAAAAAAAAAGAGACACTGGTGAGGGAAGCTGTTAAAGCTGTAATAACATAAGTGATAACAGGAACTATAACTATGAACAGATAGGACGTTCTTTAATAAGAAAAAATTGTAATCGTTTCAAATTGCTGTGGTATAAGAGGAATAAAACACTTTACAATCCATCCAGGATTTAGCGAGCGCAGAAATGAACGCAAAATCAAGCAAACGCCGCAATATTTTTCAAAATTACCGCAGATTTTCCGCAGATTTGGGCCAAGACGCGTCATGTGACGTCATCACAATGCACATTCAGCCAAAGCCCCCTTGGATTCACGTGCAACTTACACGAATACAGACAAAAAGGTCTCATTTACCAACAAACATCACTGTAAAATTTCAAGCAAAACAATTTCGTACAACAGCAGTTTCGCCAATTCAAATAGTTCTCCGCAAAAAACGCACAAAACACTCTGTAAATTTTGAAAAAAGCCACAGCAAAATCAAGCATTTTTGGCCGCAACAATCATAAAAAAATTCAGTGAAGTCCTGTATGGACTGACTATAGGACGTGGTATAGGACCCCAGCATTGATTATTCTCCTATAACGGCATGTCTTTATTACTTATATATCCTGCAAAGCTGTACATGAGTATCTTGAATATCTGTATATTTCTCTGCACTCTTTCTAAAAGGTACCATGACAACATATACAATGTCTCACTAACGTTAAGTGTGTGCAGACACTGAGACACTTTGCATCTCCATATGAGTTCAAATGTTACATCCATAATGGTGGCTCAGAACTGCTCATTTGTCTAAAATTAGATTTGGGACTAAAACAGTCCCCTGAGCACTAAGCATGCACTGATATTACACTCTTATGATATCCTTTGGGGAGCTTGGTGGTCAGCACGTTTGCCTCACACCTCTGGGGTTGAGGGTTCGAATCCCGTCTCCGCCCTCTGTGCATGGAGCTTGCGTGCTCTCCCTGTGCTTTGGGGGTTTCCTCCGTGTTTTCTGGTTTCCTCCCCCAGTCCACAGACCTGCGTTGGTGTTTCCAGATTGTCCATAGTGTTCCTTTGTTGTTGCTGTTGTGATGCTTGCAGATGTTGCTTGCACTGGTGGAAAATGAACCAAAACGCCAAACTCTGGCTTCTGTTTAGGCCAGCATTTGATTTGAAATGTGGAAAAAAAAATAAAATGAAACGTCCTTCGGTCACTGAAAGCTTTTGGCTCTCTCAGCGTGTCCTTACTGAGAAATAGATATAAAGAATTCTTATCCCAGCTGTGTCAAATTCATATGCTTTAGCCACTAACACGCGCACACGCTCAGACTCGCACAAAATGTCTGCAGATGGTCAGTGCAGGATTTGACGTGCTGGAGAAATATTTACTTTTTGGAAAGCCTGTTCAAGTATTGCTTTAAAACTCTGTGGTTTCCTTTTTGCTGAAACGTAAAATACTTCACTAGAAGTTAGTGAGTTGGTTAATGTGCTCCACCTGTGCTCAGTTTGGCATGTTCTCCTTGTGTTTTTCTGGGTTTCCTCGAGTACTCAGGTTTCCTCCCTCCTCCTAAAACATCCCTTCAAATGCAATGGGTAAAAGTGTGTGTGATGCCCAGGCATTTAGTGATGAGGGATTGTTGTTCTACCCAGGAGATACTCTTAGTATCCTTGCATCCAGTGTTATTGAATATAGGTTTCAGATTTAATATGGATTAATAAATATGTGCTGTTTGGTGCATGTGGAAAAACTCAGTGGCAGCAGGTCATGTTTGTGGCTTAATTCTGCGAGTGACTGGGTTGAACTGGCAGGCAGTGTCTGCCATCTCCGTGTGTTTAGGTACGTGTGGGTGTGTGTGAGTGTGTGGGTTTGAGCAGAAGCATTCATGTGAATTTGAGGTCAGCTGTTGGTCTTTGAGAACCTCAGTGCCTTGCTTACTGGCTTTCTCTCACTCGCACACATAAATACTAAGCATGACATGATGTAACCAGACCGTACAGGATTTCGCTGAGGTTTTTTTGGTGATTGTTGCGGCCAAAAATGCTTGATTTTGCTGTGTTTTTTTTTTTTTTCTTCAGAATTTGCATTTTTAAAGTTTTTTTGGTGCTTATTTTGCAAAAAAACTACTGCCAAAATTGTAAATGAGACCTTTCAGCTGCACTCATGTTCGACGCACACGAATCGAAGAGGGCTTTGACTGAATGCACGTTGTGCTGACGTCGCATGATGTGTCTTGGCCCGAATCTGTGGAAAATCTGCGGTAATTTTGAAAAATCGCAAACTCTTCTGAATATTGTGGAGTATTCTTGATTTTGCGTTCTTTTCTGCGATCACAATATCGCAAAATCCCGCAGGGACTGCGTAATGAGTGCTGACAAAGACTGTTAGTATCAGTGTACTGCATGTCTTCATCATCAGTATGGTACACACACACACGCGCGCACCCCTTGGAAGATTCTTTGTCAAACCAATCATTTAAAATGACCAACGTCTGGAACAGTATGTTACAATTTTGTCTGTAGATTTAGAATCTATTAGTTTGGTTCTGTATCATGAAAAGGAAATGGAGTGTGTTAACATGCATATTAATTATCCCATCATTATCTGATTGTGGCACTTTTCAGATTATTCATGGCGTAAACAGCGTACTGTCGAATCTTAAATCGGATTAAAGTCGTTAGTGGGTTAAAAGAAATCCATCTGAATTTTATCCAAATAAAGCGGAAGCAGAAGCTTCACGAAGCAGCTTTACAGAAATCTGGATGTAGGTTTAGATTCAGAGGCGACAGTGGCAAGGGAAAACTCCCTGAGACAACACGAGGAAGAAATCTTGAGAGGAAACCCGGCCTCTTCTGGGTGACAGCAGATAGTGAGATAATAAATCATGCAGTCAAACAGTGCCGAGTGTGTTGAAAGGATGGTTAGTACGAGCATATTGTGAATATTTCTGGGATGAGCAATGGGACAGTCTTTAAGATTACAGCAGCTTTAGTCTGTCCCCAATCAAACAAGAGAATATATTTAACATCAAATAGTAATTTAGGCATTATCCAGAACTCTTCAATGATATTTTGTAGTTGGTTGTTAGTTATAGGCTGTATTTAAAAGAGTATGTAAAAGGTTCGTGTGGCAAATCTTTTAAAACTAGATGAAAAAAAAACAGGATTTTATTACTCAATGACCACTATTCATAATTATTTGAAAATGAAACACCGAGTACTAGAATATTATGCAAATCCTGCTTTGAAAATGTTGAATCAGATAATTGTTATTTATTTATGTATTTTACATGTAAATGCACTCATTGTTAACATTTCGCTTCATGACTGCAGGTGAATGTGATGGAATTCCTGACATTTCTAACAGGGCCACCACCTTCTTGTTCTCTAAAATCAAAGGAATACTGCAGTGCTGCACCTATATCCTGCTGGACTGTACGATTAATCATAATGTAATATTTTGTCATTGATGGAACAGCGTGAATATTTGGAGGGGAGGATGAAGGGGAACGAAGAAAAGCATGTGGAGTTTGGAAGGATGCCAGGGCACTCAGAGAATCCTGAAAATTTAGATTCCACCATTACTTCACGGTTTAGGTATCAGCCAGAGACGACAGCCTTCTCTAAGGACGAAAAGAAAGAGAGGGGAATGAGGTTATGTAGAAGTAGGGGAGGAGACCGGGTGTTTCGTTAATGTCTGTACCTTTTCCACATGAAGTCAAGGATGTGGTTGGCTCAGGGTGTCAGATACCAGAAGTCTGGCTTTCTTTAATGCACTGATTTCTATGGAAGTATTTTGTGGACAATTTTCAAAAGCGATTGCAAACTGGTCTTGCTTCAGTTCAGCCCAGGCCACAATAACAAACAGTCACCCAAACTAACTGTGCAAAAGGAATCTTACCTATACAAAAACAAGGTGATAAACAAATGACATTTAGCTTCCCTTTTCTCCCTGACTAACGAAAAACACAGACAAAATTCCCACACCGAACAAAAATGGCAGCCAAACTCAACACCCGGTGACTTGGGTAAGACAAATGTTTACAAACACAATATTATTTAGACACTAGGAAATATATGCAATCTGCCATCAAAACCAAAGGGCACAGGCAAATCTCCACATACACAAACAAGCTTGAGGCCATATACCAAAATCACAGGTAAGTAGTAGCACAAACCCAGCAAATCAACTGGGCATGAGGCTGATGAGTCCAAAACTGTCGACTCTGTAAGTACTCATGGAGAGATGATGGAGAGTAACAAGCCACAGGTGTGGAACGCAGGATTAGACCAGGAATGCACTGAACACAGAGAGAATCAACACACAAACACAGGAAACACAAATGGGGGGCCATAACACCCCTCCCCAAATGAGCCAGACACGAGGATTCCTGATCATACAAATTCTAACACCTACAAAGGGCATCAGCTACAATATTATCAGTACCCCTTTTGTTGATAATTTGGATATTAAAAACCTACATTATCAAGGACCATCGCATTAAGCGCTGATTGGAGTTGGCCATATATTTCAGGAACACTAAGGGGTTGTGGTAGGTATATACCCAGTGGGTATCTAATCGGAGTCACTAATTGTTATAAAATGTACAGACAATACCTGTAATATCTCAGAAAGGAGTTTTGGGACATAATTTATGACAGCATGAATATTATATTGTCATATTTGGGGCACGGTGGCTTGCGTGCTCTCCCCGTGCCTTGAGGGTTTCCTCCAGGTACTCCGGTTTCCTGCCCCGGTCCATAGACATGCTCTGTGGCTGATTGGCGTCTCTAAATTGTCTGTAGTGTATGAATGTGTGTGTGATTGTGCCCAACGATAGGTTGGGACCCCGCTCAGGGTGTCCCCTGCCTTGTACCCCGAGTTCCCTGGGATAGATTCCAGGCTCCCCGCGACCCTGTGTAGGATAAGCGGTACAGAAAATGGATGGAGATTGTCATATAGCCCAGCCCTGCAAACCTGATATTCATGTGAGATCCAGGTTTATTTGATGAAATAATTCCTCAGATCCATCAGGCAGCTGAGTACTCGCTTTGTGTGGCTCAGTGTACCACGAGGTCCTGAGCGTGTCGTTCTCTACGAGCGCTACTCACACAGACGGGAAGAAAACTTGAATTATTTCACATTGCTTTAATAATTCAGATTTGTAGTAGATTTCTAAAATTGTGGCAGTAATGTGATTAAAGTTAAAATGATCAGGAATGTGTTTCAGAGATACCAGGTGAACTAAAACTGGTCATCTAAACTGTGTTTAATTACAGTATTCCTCAGGGCATGTTTGGTGTCATTTGTATCCATAGTTCATGGGGAGCGATGTGGTGATATCATAAATATCATATAGTTTAGGAAATAACATTTACAATATATGTTGTAATATGTGCTCTTTACACACACACACACACACACACACACAGGCACCCCCTGGTTTGCATGAACTCATTCTCGGGAACTTAATTAACATACAGTTCCTTAAAGTGAGATAACCCTGCCATAAAACACCATGGGGTCCCCCCTGCCATAAAACACATTGTTTCATCTCCATTTGGTATCCTGGTCACTATACATTTCAAAGAGGGTCAAGGGTATAAGAGGATCTTGGTAGAGAGAGGGAGGCTTATAACATCAGGGAGGCTTGTAACATCAGGGAGGCTTGTAACATCAGGGAGGCTTGTAACATCAGGGAGGCTTGTAACATCAGGGAGGCTTGTAACATCAGGGAGGCTTGTAACATCAGGGAGGCTTGTAACATCAGGGAGGCTTGTAACATCAGGGAGGCTTGTAACATCAGGGAGGCTTGTAACATCAGGGAGGCTTGTAACTTCAGGGAGGCTTATAACATCCGAAGGGCCTTTTGCCATAGATGCTTTTCCATCGTGCATCCTATGTCCATGATGCTGACTGTAATCCTGTAAGTTACTTTTGTCTCTATTTTATGTATCTTTTAATTGTGATCTCGTATTAAATCCATTTGTTATTCTATTTCTAAATACTCTGTGTCTATGTTTGGTATTCTTATTAAGAATAGCTTCTTAAACTAAAAGTGTATAATACGTTAGACACGTTTAAGGTCAACCTCTGACAAGCCAAAAGTAAAGGCTAATACTTGCAAGTTTAAATAGAACCTCTGTCAAGTAAGATAGGAAAGGCCTAAGCTTGCACGTTGATAGAAACCTCTGAGCTAATAACATAATGGTTTAATGAAGAAGCTACATGAAAGTCTCTGACGTAGGAACGTCATTTTAATGAAAGCTTCGCTCGAAGCTGCTTAGGAGTAAATATTGGTAGAACACTGAGTCCTAACACTTCTAGCACTAACTAGAAGATTATTCTATTGGAGTCAGATAATCAATTAAATGGAGTCAGATATTTAAATCATATATTTAAAACACGCATTAACTTTCGCTGCACCTATTTCCGTCGTTGGTTATAGGAGAGCAGTGGGCTAAGTAATTAACTTTATATATTTTAGCCCTACAGATTCCTGTCCTGAAATCATCCACAGCCATTTTATGTGCCTGTGAAAAAGAAAGAGCCTTTGACTTGTTCAGGTTTTTTAAGCCTTCTGCATGTGCTTTGAGAAACCTGATAACAAAACAGGTTCAATATTTATTTCTGTTGCGTTGACAGGACTTTCGGAAATAAATTGCATTGCAAATACGGCACATTATAATACATTTTTGTATGAGCCCTTGGTGGTACAGCGTTGAAAACTAGCTTGCAAGTTAATGTGCTTTCCAGGCCTTTGTTGTAATGTTGAGAGATTTCATATAGTAAGAAATTCAATGTAGAAAGAGCTTAGTAGTAGAACAGTCATGTGTTTTAGGTTCCTCGTGTCCATTTTGCTCCATTTTTAGCAGATTCCCTGTGGACTCGGTTAAAGGACACATGAAAGCCGACTCCTCCTTAATGTCAGTCGTTGCATTGAACAGTGTCTGGTTGTTTGAGTCACTGTCCATGAGACAGATCTATGAAGATGTAACCATACAAGCTGACATGCTTGAGGAAAGTCCAGGATGCTCTCAAGGGTTAAATATGGCTTTAAAAAAGGATGCGAGTGGTCGAAATCAGAATCTGGTTGTGTTTCATTTTAATTTTCCTAACCTTTCCTTTACTGATGGTGAAATCCTGCACTTGGCTAAAGGGGAGAGTGTTTTGTGGCGGTGTTGGACTGTTTTCTGAGAAATCGTCTCTTGCTCCATTGTGAGAATCCAAGACCAGACCCTCAGGAAGGAAAGCTATTCTTACCCTGAGAGGCTTTAACAATATCCTTAAGGACACAAACGGTCACGTGTGTATACACCGTATCTCTCACGAGGCTTTCTCTATTGTCCTTCAGGATTTCTGCTGTGTTGTACTGAAGCACTCTGACCAAGTTGGCCAGCTGGAGATTAGACACTGTTTAGACATAGCCCATCAGTTTTTAACACACATTTCCTAACTCTTTTAGCACCACAACGCTGTTGAATCTCAGTTCTGATTGGTCAGAAGTTGTTGATTTACGTTTCTATAACAGCAGCTCTGTAGTAGTTCCAGCTACAAGACAACTCGCAGGTTTATTTTTAGGAGTTTGACGATGCTTTTCTTTAATGCCTACAAATACAAAGAAGATTAGAGTTAAAAAATAAAATCACGTCAAATCAACGGCATCCATTCAGTACCATTTCATTTGTAATTATTAAAAATGTAAAAAATGCATCACCATACCAACGATATCTCAGAATAGTGTATCACGTAAACATTTATCATGATATCGATATTATATCGATATATCACCCAGCCTTAGTTGGAACATAAACTTTGGGGTGGTAACAGTTACTCCGCTTCACACTGGGTTGCATCACACTACCTTGTCGTTGATTATTTTCCTCTAACAGCACACCCCAAAACATTTTATTCCTTAGACATCTGTTGATAGTAAATAAATAAGTCGGCATCAGTTCTGTCAGCCATGTTTCGTGCATGATGGCGTTTAGATAAAGAAGTTAAAATAATTTTTGTACTCACGGTTTTTTTGTTTGTTTGTTTGTTTTTAATGTGAATGTTAAAAAACAACATTTTTTGAATGTGAATGTTAAATATGATACCCGAACTTAAGCCCTATTCGGATTGTAGTTGCTTTTCCGGGTGGGGGGTCTGTAATACTTTTTTTTTTTTTTTTTTTTTTTAACTCGTCTCCTCAATAATTAAACTCTCGCATCTGGACAATAAAGAAATGAATACAGGAGGATTGAGTTTCTAGTAGGTTGTACTTTGTACGAACCCGTATGCTTGCGCTCATATGATAACGCTGCATTTACAACATGGCATCCAAGCGGTCAAAGAGGCGCTGGAGTAGACAAGAGACGCTTATTTCAGTTTGGGCCAAACCAAAGTTCCAGCAACAATTTGGAAATACAATAAAACAGTAATCACAAAATATATGAGAAGCATAAATTTTTTGTTCACAACTGAGTAAGTGTTTACTATCTCGGGGCGGGTCACTGATACGTGCTAAACACGGGGGCGGCTGAGGCTCAAGTGGTAGAGCGGGTTGTCCACCAATCGTAGGGTTGGCGGTTTGATTCCCGGCCCACATGCCGAAGTGTCCATGGGCAAGACACTGAACCCCAAGTTGCTCCCAGTGGCTAGCTAGCACTTTGCATGGCAGCCCTGCTGCCATTTGTGTGTGTGTGTGTGTGTGTGTGTGTGTGTGTGTGTGTGAGAATGGGTGAATGAGAGACTGTAAAGCGCTTCGTAGAACCGTTAAGGTTAAAAAGCGCTATATAAGTGCAGACCATTTAAACACGGCAAGTAGACATCGTTTATTCCCAGAGCGAGGCAACATCTGCATAGAAAGTCACAGATGTGTATCTGGGACTTAAATGAGCTTGGAAAAAAAACAGTAGGTAATTTTGCCTGTAATTTTCTCCGAGGAGGACAGAGGAAAAACACCAACATGGCTGATCCGGATAGAAAGAAAATCACAGAAGAGCACCTGTAAAATAGGAAATAACCCCAGGACCTCATGTTTTTAATCCGCATGTATAGGGCTTTAGAAAAACCTCAGCTATACTGATTCCAATATTGAAATCGATCTGATTTGCAGGTTGCTGTTATTGTTTTCTCTTTATTTAGTGTAAAGTATTCCCACACAGTCAACATGATAGCAGCTCCCACACATGCTTTGCTAAATAACTAGCTAACCGTTGTTGTTGTGGTAACTTACGTGGCTGCTGTTATTATCATGTCAGTGACTTAACATCGCTTTATGTTACAATTCCAGGCTAGATTTGTTATAGAATCTGATTGGGTTTGTTCTTTTTGTCCTCTGATATCCAATCCAGAATTTTATACTGATGCTAGATATCGGGTATCATCTCTAATAAATTGCATCATCACATTCCTGAATCCACAGACGGATGTGAAGTCAGCATGTGTGTTTGCAGTGAGGTCATCATCCTATAAAATCTTGTAAAGGTTCTTGTCTGACATACGGTCTGTTGTAAATGTGATGATCACACACTGACACATTTAGTGTGTGTGCGTGTGTGTGTGTGTGTGTTTTACAGCTTGTCAGCCTGGTCCTGATGGAGAGCTGTCATCCTGACCTCATCTCCGTCTCCAGTTTCTCTCTCTCTATCCATCACTCTGACCGTGTCTCTGTCTTTCTTTCCCTTAGGCTAACCAAACCGTTCCTCCTCTGTCTCTATCTTTGTGTCATTTCATTGATCTAACTTTCTGTTTTTCTGCAGGGTGGTCTTGCAGTAATGGATGAGCGCAGTTGGTAAACTTAGACGCACGTTAATTAATGTCTATGTGCGGTGTCTTAGATCAGTAGGTGTGGCTGTAGTTTACTGTTTGACTGATATAAGTGATAGATTCTCGTTACATGGCCAGGAAGATTAGTTAGAAGTGTTTTTTTTTTTTTTTTTTTTTTTTTTTTTTTTGGCTCTCTGCTCACTACCTTCACATTTTTGGATGGCTGCTGCTTTTCAAAATGTTCTGTGTATTTTCCAGAAAAAATATCCCGAAGCAGCCAAGCAAGTGCTCAGCCTAGGTGGGAACTTTAAGAAAAGCCACCTGAGTGAATCTCCCTGATGAAGCTTTGATTGAACAGTTGTCTTGGTCAATACATAATTCTGTATGTGATGTTTCGTAGTTTGTAGTAAAAGTATGGTTTTAAACATTCCTCGTGGGTGTATGGAGAGGACTGGAATTTCTGTGGTTCATTTTGAAAGATGGGCAAGCTAATGATTATAACAGTAACAAATACACCCAGTCTGTGTGTGAGAGAGAGAGAGAGAGAGAGAGAGAGAGAGAGAAAACATGGATGTGCTAATAACAGTGAGGCAGCCCCAGCTGTTCAGAGACACTTTTCCTGTATGTGTGTGTGAGTGAAAGAGCAAGAGTACGGCGAGTTATGAGTCATATGTGGGAGTGTGGGAGTGCTCCAAGCTCTCTAGCTGTAGATTCTCTCCTCACACTGTGTTTCTGCCTTTGCAGGAAATTTTTCACTAGTAACTTTGATAAAAAAATATTTAGTTCCTGTTTTTAAAGAATTTCAGTTCAGAACATTGATTTGTGGGTTTTGGGATGCAATTCCGAGTTTGGTTTGTGGTATAAATGGGACAAAAAGGAAATGTACAAGAAGTGTATCGAGTTTCGGTTGAAATGATCTCAGACCGATTCCTCGCTCTTTTTTCTCCTCTCTAATTGTGTTTCAGTCTGTCTTTCTCTCCCTTTGGGGTTCTATAGCAGTGAGGAATATTAAATATTAATACCATTATGGACATGTTCCTGTAATAACCATAAAAATGTCTGCACCGAGACCTTCCACAAAATGCCAGAGAGGTCATCGGTTACTTTTTTTCTGTCCCATTAAGTCAAGATCGTGACCTCATCTCAAAGGGTTAGTCAGATGGTGCTAATACTAACTGTATTATTGTGATATAGCCGTGCAGTACTGTAATCTATAGTGAAATATCCATGTTGATTATTGACAAGATGCAGAAAAGAACATTTTGAATTTCTTGTGTAGACCTTATTTATTTAACACTAATTTTGTTTCATATTGAGATAAAACCTGCAAAAAGAGTTACAACCCCCATTCCAAAAAAGTTGGGACGCTGTGTAAAATGTAAATAAAAACAGAATGCAATGATTTGCAAATATTATAAACCCATATGTTATTCACAATAGAACATAGAGAACATATCAAATGTTAAAACTGAGGAAATGTACCATTTTAAGAAAAAAATAAGGTAATTTTGAATTCGATGGCCGCAACACGTCTGAACACGTGGGCAAAAAAAGGCTGGAAAAGTAAGTGTTACTAAAAAGAAACAGCTGGAGGTTAATTGGCAACAGGTCAGTAACATGATTGGGTATAAAAAGAGTATCTTAGAGAGGCAGAGTCTTTCAGAAGTAAGGATGGGCAGAGGTTCACCAACCTGCGAAAAAACTGCGTCTACAATTTGTGAAACAATTTCAGAATAATGTTCATCAACGTAAAATTGCAAAGACTTTGAATATCTCATCATCTACAGTACATAATATCAGAATATTCAGAGAATCTGGAGAAATCTCTGTAAGGAACAAGGGTGAAAATCAATATTGCATGCCCGTGATCTTTGGGCCCTCAGGCAGCACTGCATTAAAAACAGGCCTGATTCTGTCATGGAAATCACTGCATGGGCTCAATGTAACCTCCAGAACTCATTGTCTGTGAACACAGTTCGCCGTGCCATCCACAAATGCTGGTTAAAGCTCCATCATGCAAAGAAGAAGCCATATGTGAACATGATCCAGAAACACTGCCGTCTTCTCTGGGCCAAAGCTCATTTAAAATGGACTGAGGCAAAGTGGAAAAAGTGTTCTGTGGTCAGACGATTTGAAATTCTTTTTGGAACCCATGGACGCCGCGTCCTCTGGACTAAAGAGGACTAAAGATGAGAGGGACCCTCCGGCTTTTTATCAGCGCTCAGTTCAAAAGCCTGCATCTCGGATGGTATGGTGGTGCATTAGTGCCTATGGAATGGGCAGCTTGCACATCTGAAAAGGCACCATCAATGCTGAAAGGTATATACAGGTTTTAGAGAAACATATGCTTCCATCCAGACGACGTCTTTTTCAGGGAAGGCCTTGCATATTTCAGCAAGACACTGCTAAACCACGTACTGCATCTATTACAACAGCATGGCTTCGTAGTAGCAGAGTCCGGGTGCTGAACTGGCCTGTCTGCAGTCCAGACCTTTCACCAATTGAAAACATTTGAACACATCATGAAACGAGAAATATGACAAAGAAGATCCAGGACTGTTGAGCAGCTAGAATCCTGTATCAGACACGAATGGGACAACAGTCCTCTCCCAAAACTCCAGCAACTGGTCTCCTCAGTTCCCAGATGTATACGGACTGATGTTAAAAGAAGAGGGGATGCTACACAGTGGTAAACATGGTCCTGTCCCGACTGTTTTGAGACGTGTTGCTGCCATCAAATTCAAAATTAATGGCAATAACCCTTTAATTAATATTTTTTTTTTCTAACTTAAACACTGAAAAAGTAATTGAACTTAATCATTTTTCTGAAGGTGTCTGTCATCTGCTCCTAACATTATCTAAAACATTACAAGAGAAAGAAACTCATCTTTTGAGATTATCTCTTGCTTTTTACATTTTATTTTGTCAGCATTAATTCGCACGTTGTCACTTCGTCCCGTCACTGTGTTGTTACGGGACTTGACTTTTTAAATTTCTTATCAATGCTGAAGTGTTTAAATTTTTGTCAGAAAGAAGTTAAAGCGAGACATAAAACTTATAATGCTCTGCTTATTTTAGTTTCACATTGAGCTTCCGCAAATTCGCACATCTAATGATGTGGGTGGAGGTTGGTGGAAATGCGAGCCGCTTCTTTAAAGAGGGTTATATGACCTTGTCTCTGCATCTCTTTCTCATTTTGACCTCTGCTTTTTCCTTTACCACCCCCATCTTGCTCTCTCTCTCTGTCTCTTACCCTCCACCATATACACATGGTGGAAATATCCTTTGTAACCTTATATGAAGTTATTTCCCCCAAAGTACCCCACCTCCACCATCAGTAAGGAGTAAGGAATTTATCATAACTTTTTGTACCCTTTTTCTTTCTATCGTATGCACCCAGCTGTGTTTGAGCAAGTTCTGTAGTTACTCATTTAGTCCTGTGCGTTCATTTTATTGTGTTGCACTTGTAAATCTATCAAATCTGCAGTTTTGTACTGGGGCGCACCAGTCGTGTGTCGGAAACCCTGAACCAGTAAGAGCGATTAAATGCACTGGCACCAGTATTAAGTCTGAGTCTTTATTTTAGACTGTGACATGAACTTTCCTGAGAGAAAGTGAGATTATAGATCAGTGTTAAAACCTGATTTAAGTTTACAAGAAGCGCTTTCTCTTTCTATACTCGGCCTGTGGGTTCCTTTATGTAAAGTAGCTTCGTCAAGTCTGGTGGTAACGTGGTGAGGTGAAGTTTCCTGTCGCAGTATGTGTATGTATGGATGAACTGACAAAAAATGATTCGATTGAACACCATGGGATCAGCAAACATATTTTATCAATAAGGGAAGGTTTTTCTGCTTTCCTGTTTAAAACATTGATGACGTTGTTGTGATGATGGATCCTGACTGCAACATGTTACATATTTTCCAGATAATGCTTTGCAGACCAAGTAGTCTTCGGTATGTGTAGAAATTTGTGTGTGTGTGTGTGTGTGTGTGTGTGAGCAAGAGAGAGAGAGAGAGAGAGAGAGAGAGAGAGAGAGAGAGAGAGAGAGAGACTTACCTCTCCCAGTTTTCTGAAATGCATTTCATGCTGCTTGTATTTCCATAGAATTCCTTACTGGAGGCCCGACCTCTGACCTCTGCTGCTTCCTGTGAGAATGTGCGTCACATTCCAGAGATGTGTCCATGTGCGTGTGTGTGTTCATTCTCTTCCCAGAATGTGGGGAGGGATCTAAAAAAAAAAAAAAAAAACCTCTTTCTTTCATTCTAAAGACCAAAATAAAATGCAGAGAAAACACTGCACTTTCCTCACTCTGCTCTACCTGCGCTCTTCAAGCCTGGAAGTTACACCTCCACATCTCTCATCAAGCTAGTTATTATTTGTGTTATTGCTCTAATGTCTATCGTTCCTGTTGTAAATAGTATTTTTGGTCTTTGTCTTGTTTTGCACGTTTATCGCTTAATTGTTCACTTGTGCCCATGCACGAACCTTGAGTCTCTATACAGCAAAATAAGCTACAGAAAACACGCAAACCAAAATTAACTACAGACCAAAAATAAATCCTTCACATTGCAGACCACAGGTAAAATACAGAATGCAATAAATCGTGGGCAAAATACAGAATGAACTGCAGAGAAAATACAGATTGCAATAACTACAGACAGAATGAAACAAACTGTGGACGAAATACAGAGTGCAATAAGTGATGGACAAAATACAGAGTGAAATAAACTACAGAACCCCCCCCTCCAGAATGAAATAAACTGTATACAAATTTAGAATAAAATAAACAACAGAAAAATACAGGATACATTAAACTACAGACAATACAGAATGAAATACACTATAGACAAAATACAGAAAGAAATAACCTACAGATAAAATACAGGCTCAAATAAACTACAGACAAAGTACAGAACAAAATAAAAAATAAACTAAGGAGAAAATACAGGATAAATTAAACTACAGATGGAATTCAAGATAAATTAAACTATAGACAAAATACAGAACGAAATAAACTACAGACAGAATACAGCATAAATTAGACTGTAGATAAAATAAAGACACAATGCAGAACAAAATAAGCCACAGACAAAATACAGAATTAAATAAACTACGGACAAAATACAGGCTGAAATAAACCGCAGATGAGATACAGAACGAAATAAACTAAAGACACAATACAGAATGAAATAAACCGCAGACGAAATACAGAATTTTTTTCATTCTCTGCCTTGCCCCTGTACTCTGAAATATCTCGATACACATTAAAGTAAACATAATGCTGTACAATGGTACACTAGGTGTACAGTTAACTCGTCTGTGTCGATTGGGATCATTTGTGAGCAGCTGGAAACGTGGCTGTATCGATAGCTTTACAGTGTGGACCTGTTCTCTAACCTGTGCTGTTTTTGTTTTTGTTTTGTTTCTTTTAAAAACACAAAAAATGTTCTGTCTCCGGTTTCTCACATCATGTTTCTGTAATTACAGGTGAAAATTTGCGGATCCAATAGAAGCACGGCTATAATTTGCTCACACAAATAGGTCGTAATGAGCACACTAATCAGCCCGCACTCAATCAGCTGTAACAACGTCGCTGCCGTTATGTTTGCACCGTTGTCATATAAACAGACTTTACTTTCTTAACCTGCAAACATCAAGACTCGAAGGTATCAAAGCGGACGTCAAAAGAATAACGCTCCACTTACAGGTGTTTATCATTATGGACAATCATTTTCCTGTGTTGATTTATTTTTTTATTTTTTTTATTTTTTTAAATCAATGATGGCGTAGTAGCCGAGTTGTGTGAGAGAGCGTTAAGCCGCAGGCAGCCAGTCACTCAGGCCATAATTACAAACTGAAGAGCGTCGTGATGAGGGCCTGTACACGTTTTAGCACAGTATGGGGTGCTAGAAGAAAAAGGGACAAGTGTTTAGGGCTTAGAAAAAACCTGAGGAGATTAGGAGGCCTCCTGCCGAGCGATAAAAACGCAGTGACTCACTTTGCTTCTATTAGACCACACTAATGAGGATGATGGCTTTTGGATAAATACAAGCTCTAATTCAACTCAAATGTCATCGCCGAGAAGAGGGCCTGCATTAGCTGGATAAAGCTTTTAAAAGATTTGATGCTTTTTTGTGGTCAGATAATATAAAATGTGATGCTAAAGCGCTGTAATAAAAGTATTACAGTGTGCGTTGCCTCTTTGATGACTGGGTGGTTGTATTTTTTTATTTTATTTTATTTTTTTCTTGGGTTGTCATACTCACTGAATTGACATTCATTTTATTATTTAAAAAAAAAATTTATTCACATTTAATCTCTGCAGTCTGCATCCTAGGGGTGCTAATAGTTTTATCAATTGTGTGTTTGTATTTTAATCTTGATGGTTAGAGTGAAGAGGAGGAATACTGAATTTCCATTCTCCTACAATAGAGTGGATTAAGCCAGGTGCACACTGTGTGATTTTTAATAGTCCTTTGCGATCGTTGCTTGTCCGACTGTACGAACTCGAGCCCCGCTGTAAGCCGTGTCGCACTGTAGGATCTCAGTTGTCATTAATGTCGGACTGTACGACAGTCAAGCCGCGAAAAACGGACGCGCGCAAGAAGACTTGTACGGTCATGTTTGAGAACGAAGTAGCTCGCCTGAAATTTGTATTTCAAGAGCTATCTCTCTCCAAGCCGCTTCCTTTTTAGCCCTGTCATGATACAGTGGCGAGGACACATCATATAAACACTACTTTTCCCTCCATAACTCAATAAGTTTCTCTAGTCTTGCTGAACTGTCCACCTGACTCTTTTGACGATTTGACAGTCATCGTAGGAGAAGCCACACTACAGGACTGTGCCTCAAATCTTCTGACACTGCCAGAATTGGATTGATCGCAACGGCCATTAATCGGCTGTCGGCTGAGAAACACGTCAAACTAGCGATCAAAGACTACAGATTTTGGCCTAGGGTTATAGGAATCTTTTAGGATTCTCAAAATTTGTCTCAGACGACCAAATCGTGGCCACAGTCGTACAGTGTGAACCCGGCTTTAAATGGATGGATGATTGGATATAGACTGATGGACATAGATAGATAGACAGATAGACAGGCTGATAGATAGAGATGGGTGGATGGTGATGGACAGATGAACAGATGGATAGATAGATATGGATTGTTGGATGGACAGATATTTATGGATGGATGGATTGACGGATGGATAGATAGAACATGCAACATGATATTTCACACGTGAACACAAAGCTGCTTTCTGATTGGTCAATGCAAGTTAAAACACCGTATCGGCTCGGCTGAGATTTCACGCATCACACATTCAGGCAACAATCAACCATTAATCCTTGTGTGTGTTTTTCAGATGCAATGGCTGCCCCGTCGCCAGCAAAGAGTATTGGCGACCCAGGCATCACGCCTCTCTCCCCTACACACACAATGGTGAGGCTCTTTCTCTGTTGCTGTAATAATAACAGGAGTTGATATGAGCTTTTGTTAGAAATTTTTACACATTTTTTTATAAGTATAATTGCAAGTTAGACTGCTAGTCAGAATTTTAAGGCAGCAGAATAGTCCAGTTGAAATGCTGAGGGGAATTTTATAAAGCCTTTGTAACATATAAATCAGCATTGATGCATAACATGACACTATAGCTCAGTGTGAGCATCCTCTAATATCTGATGAGGAAAGTGAAATCCTCTCTCTCTCTCTCTCTCTCTCTCTCTCTCTCTCTCTCTCTCTCTCTCTCTCTCTCTCTGCGCAGAAGGATTCGGAGCAGAATGAGCCGGCGAGTCACTCGTTCATGGTGGTGGTGGCCATCGACTTCGGCACCACCTCCAGCGGCTATGCCTACGCTTTCACTAAAGAGCCAGAGTGCATCCACACCATGAGGTGAGAGGAACACAGCCAGGAGGGACAAAGTGAAGGGTTCTTTTACATAAAACAGTTCTCTCGGGAAAGCTTCCATGCTTTTCGCTAAAACCGAGCTGCTACTCGGGCAGCGAAATTAACTCTGTTCCAGCACCAAAATACTGCTGGTCTGGAACCAAGTACCAGTGATGTCAGAGACTTGGGCGTGACATCATTTTGTCACCATGACGACAAAGACACCTTCAGTTAAATTCATGGCTGCTATCAAAATAAGATGTGAATAAATCAGTAGTTCATTTGTATGGACCATAACTCTGTTCATTCAGTTCATTCTCCCTGTTACGCAGTTCTTCTTTCAGTTCCTCTCCTTTTCTACATCTCTCTCTCTCTCTCTTTCTCTCACACACACACACACACACACACACACACACACACACACACACACACTAACTAACGCACTAGTGTAATCTTTTAGCCCAGCTTCTGGTTCAGTCTCTATTTCAGTCTTTCTCATTTGTCTCTTTAGGCACCTACACACTCTACAAATTTATTTATAGACACCTGTGTGTGTGTGTGTGTGTGTGTGTGTGTGTGTGTGTGTGTGTGTGTGTGTGTGTGTGTGTGTGAGAGAGAGAGAGAGAGAGAGAGAGAGAGAGAGAGAGAGAGAGAGAGAGAGAGTGAGTGAGTGTGTGTGTATATACAGTACTGTGCAAAAGTTTTAGGCACATGCAAAGAAATGCCGGAGAGCAAAGATGCCTTCAAAATAATGAAATTACATGTTTCTGTTTCTACATTTAAAAAAATAAATGTAAAAGAGTAGTAAACAGTAGGAAATGAAACAAAGTCAATATTTGGTGTGACGTATAAATAAAAATTGAAATAAAAATAGTAGTCTCCGGTACAATCTAAAATGTTTTTTGTACTGTCTTGATAATGTAGAAGTCATAAAATAAAAAAAATCTGTAACAAAAAAGGGGGGGTGCCTAAAACTTTTGCACAGTACTGTACATCCGAAACCAGCAAATCAGCTGCACCCCAGAGTTCGCCTCACCTTTGACCCGCAGAGGTCAGTTTGGCACCAGTGAATTTCCCCAAACGGACAAACAAACAGCTGAACAGGATAATAAATAGATGTACGGATAGACAGATGGCATTCCTCTGAAATTACCCAGGAATGTAAATAATGTTTGGAATTCTGTGTTTCTAGAAAGGCATTTTTTTTGCCTGCTTGTGTCATCACCGCTCACTGTTCCGCTCCTGAGAACAGTGTTTTACCTGCTCGAACACACAAAACTCCTAGACGGCTTCATGATAACTCGGCGAGTTAAATCAGGTTTGGTCGAACAAAAATGACGTGCTGTGTTTTTTTTGAGGATTGGGACTGAAAATGCCTGCAGTCAATGTTCTGGCTTATACTAGTTAGCCAAATAACTCAGAAATGATCCTGCCCTGACTGACTAATTAATAAGGTAAAAAAAATGGATCGGATTTGCGATAACTGAATTAGCTGGCTAACTGATCTAGCTAGTGAATTAAGCAAGCTGCATAAAAGAATAAGCTCGCTAAGTGGAACGTGGCTCAGGTGATCGAGGACGGTTTTTTATAACACAAGCACAAGAATAAAGCACTAGAATAGTATGTTCAGGACCTTCACTGCAGGCGATGATCGGATGAAGAGCAGCGTAATTGTAAAACGTTCCTGGTTAGACTGAAAGTAAGAGGTGTGATTGGGGTGTGCTGCTGTGATACACTCAGCTCCTCTCCTTTCCTTTAATAACCCAGCGTGAGCTCAACGCTCAGCACAATGACATTTTCCTGATGATGTACAGTGCAATTAGATTCCGCTTACAGATTTTACATCGATGTTTTATTGGTGGAATCTTCTTGCGGGTTTATTCGTGTGTGAGCCTCTCATCTCTGTGAGGGCAATACATTTTGCGATTGTCTGACATTTAATCGGTTTATTAGCTATTCAGTTCAATCAGTTAATTATCTGATGTTCACTGTGTAATGACGCGTCAACTGTTCACATCAAAGTTGTTTTTATTTGTTAGGTAAAGAATAAAGCTCTTGGGAGTTACTGTTACTGTAAGTTACTGTTACCACCCTGAGGTTGGGTATTTTCCTATAACTGCATAGAAATAATAACAGTATATATTAGTTTATGGTTACATTAAATGCTGTGGAATGTCAGCATGCTCTTGTTAAATAACAGAACAGTTTTTAATCTGTTTAATATTAGTCATAGATTATGTGAAGCATCTGTCGTGCAAGTCAGAAAGAATAATCTATGAAAACGAGCGCATTAATACAAACGTGCGATTTGCCGTACAGCCAGAACTACTGTCAGAACTGCTGTTATAGAAAATTAATCAACACCTTCTGACTAATCAGAATTTGAGAATTCAACGGCGCTGTGGTATAATGATGATAAGATGATTCAGTCAGTTTAGTTAGTACTTGGGTGAAATACGGCATTTACTGTGTGTTGAAGCGGAATGTCATAAACTGTGAACATCCGCAAAATCATGTTGTAAGAAATGGAACAGGACATTTTTACGCCTTTGCTTTTACGCCTTTTTTTGCTTGAAAAAAAGAAAGAAAGAAAAGAAAAGCAGAAAAATAGTAAAACATTACTGATCTAACAACATTAGATTTGCCTCTTTACAAAAGTAGAGCATAAAGGTCAGTTTAAGTGTTTCCTGTTCTGATTCGTGACTGCGCGCGCACACACACACACACACACACACACACACACACACACACACACACACAAACAAACTGAATGTTCATTCAGTTGTCCATTCCCCGGAGTCTTTAGTTCTGGCTCAGGGGACAGAAAACTGGCACGGATCAGAGACACACACTCGCACAGCTATGAGCTCCTGAAGTTGTTTGGGTTAGATTAAACTAGCTGATCCCTAAATCTGGAAATGAACTCAAAGCTTTTCTTTCCTCTTCAGCAGGCCTCTCTGTGGTGCACCGAGAACTCGGTGAATAGATCAAACTCTACACAGAGTCACACTGAAGGTTCAGTCAGAATCCAGTCTAATCGTAGATTTCAGGAAACATTGCTTCATTCTCTGCTGTAGGATCAGCCATGCTTCCTCAGGAACTTCTGCTAAAGTATATGACATGCCTCCAGTTTAAAAACCGTGTGGGAACAGGATATTCCCGAAATATTCCACTTTTACACCAGGATTTCTCAAACAGCTAAAGAGGTCTTGGTTGTGAATTAATGTATTATTGAATAATAAGAATCAGCTGTGTATGGTTTTGTATTTCATTCAATATTCAGTAAAATATTGTTTTAAAAAAAAAAAAAAAAGCACGGTTCTGGTTAGTGATGCGTATGTGTGTGTGTGAGGTGTTAAAACTGTCATGTAGGACAGATCAACTGGGAATGACATTTTCAGGTCAGTTGTAGGAATTCACAGTTCTCTTGTGACTCGCTGCTGTAGTGGCCATTCTGACTGAAATGATTTCTCTGCCTTCATGGCAAAAGGCCCTGAATAATTTAGATTCCGAGTGTGTGTATGTGTGTGTGTGTGTGTGTGTGTGTGTGTGTGGTTCACTGATTCATTACATTCAAGTAAACCTATAGGTTGTAGATAACCTCACTAATTTACTATTTATTTCAGCCATTTGAAACTTGATTGTAGCAATGTGCATTATGGGTAATACACACAACTGTTAACTGTAACATTTGGGATATAGCCATTAATTGTCCTGTGGTCTCCTGTCCACTGTTCCAAAGTTTGCGCGCACACACACACACACACACATCGCAGTAACATACTGATTGCTGTTGGTTAACGTGCTCCTGTTGCTAGGCGCTGGGAGGGCGGTGACCCGGGCGTGTCCAATCAGAAGACGCCAACCACCATTCTGCTGAGTCCTGACAAGAAGTTCCACAGTTTCGGTTATGCAGCGAGAGACTTTTACCACGACCTGGACCCTACCGAGTCAAAGCAGTGGCTCTACCTGGAGAAGTTTAAAATGAAACTTCACACGACTGCGGTACACACACACACACACGCGCACACACACACACACACACACACACACACGATGCCTTACAGGAAACAAAACACTTCCATTCTAATTGGGGCCAGGATGGGATATTATTGAAATTACAGTGCAATATTACTACATATTGTAGTCTATTATATTGCAATATGTAAATTTGTCTTAAGTCTTAGGAAATATTTAAACTCAATTTGTTTTCATGAGTAAAGATTAATCTGTATTATTTTGAACACAATTTTTGTAACAATTCTGAGCACAGCGCACAATAACACAATTAGGGGTTAGTTCACGTTGGCATATTCCAGCCTGTGCAGTTTCAGTATGCAGGAATTTATTCTGAGGGATTCTATACACAGATGTTCATTATTTGCATGAAATCATAACTATGGCAACTAGGGAAACTATGGTATTATCTTAAAACTGATATTATAAGATAAATATAAAGGTATCCGTGTACAGCAGACCAGCACTTCACAGCAGTAGGAAAAGCAGGACAGTGGGCCTGAGGAGGACAGAAGAACCTTTCTTAGGTTCCTTCTAGAAAATAACATGACGTAGTGTTCGGTAAACAACATATTAAAAGAGAAATTGCTTCCGTTTCATTTCAGTGCTGTTGTCTTTGGATGATGTTAACTTTGAAATGACCTGCTGGATATTAATCAGGTGTCTATATGCCGTTTTTGTCAGTAGGTGACAGAAAAGTCAAGCAACCTAAACCTAAAGTGAAAATGTGTACATAATTTGCAATGTACATGAAATTATTAATGTGAATGAATGTGTCAAGCACAGTTTTTGTGATAAGGTAAAACAGTCAACACTGGTTTATCCAGCAGGAAATTATTTTTTTTTATTTATTTATTTTATTTTATTATTTTTTTTTTTTAACAAGCCTTTAAAATGTTTTTTTTCTTTAAAGTATTTATAGTATAACTGATATTGCAACAACGATTATACACCTGAGTGAGTTTTCTCTCTTCATACATTGAACAGCATCGATATGGCGTTTACTTATTTATTTTCCTCCCCAGAATCTGTCCATCGACACAGACCTCCATGCAGCCAATGGGAAGAAAGTGAAGGCTTTGGATATATTTGCCTACGCGCTGGCCTTCTTCAAGGAACAGGCTCTCAAAGTAAATCCCATTGTGCTGTGTATCTGTGTGCAGGGATATTTAATTTTGTTGGCATCTGTCTTACACTGCGCTCTGATTGGCTGCAGGAGCTGAGCGACCAGGCGGGGGCGGAGTTTGATAACGCTGACGTCAGATGGGTCATCACCGTTCCGGCCATCTGGAAAATGCCGGCAAAGCAGTTCATGAGAGAGGCTGCGTATAAGGTGCAGACACGCATGCATGCATAAAGTGTCTTTTTCGCATTCTGTTGGGTTTCTCGTATACAGATTGGCTGTCTCACAGATCATAGATACTACTTCTCCATCAGATTGTACATTTGTTCATGATCAACTAGAACAGGTGTGTTAGATTTTGGTTGGAGATGAAACCTGCAGGAAGGTAGATCTCAAGGAAGAGGGTCGGTGTCCACTGTCTTAGGAGTTAGGAGACGTGACGTAGGTGTGCTGGTGACATTTTTAAGACGTCTTGTCATGTTTAGCTTCTGGGAGAGTATTTGCCACACACGTCTAGATCTTTCTGTCTTACACACACGTTCATAGAGACCTCACTTCTTTGCTAATCTCTCTTACTCACTACGACCGTACACATTTTTATCTCCATTATCAGCTCAGTATGTGTTGCAGCCTCCTAGTGGATGGGTTTGACATTGCAGCCCTTCTGTATCTCCTTGTAATGATGCTTTAAAGCTACAGAGTGAGAAAGCGCTAAAGTGCACTAAGCTGCATCTTAAACACCAGAGTTTGAGAAGCTAAGACAGTAAATGCCTGAGAAAGAAAAAGAAGCCAAAAGAAAAATAAAATAGAGAGTGATAAAAGTAGGGAAAGGAAGAAGAGATGAGAGGGAGAGGAGGTTTTATAGACAGTGATCTCACCCTTTTAGGACACTCTCTTATACGATAACCATCACCACCACCACCACCAAGCCCTCTCCACCCCCTCACACACACACACACACACACACACACTCACTCTCACACACTCACACACATAGATATTGTCTGGCTCTTTCTCCCCATCCTCAGATGCAGCACAGTACTGAACTGCTGTGTGCGTGTGTGTGTGTGTGCGTGTGCATGTGTGTGTGTGGCAGGAGACAAGGTTAGAGGAAGGGGAATACTAAACAGGTATGGAGAGAAAGAGAAACAGAGGAAGAGAAAGGGAGGATGAAAGAAGGAAGAAAGGGAATATGTGAGGATGAGGGAGGATGAAAGAGGAAGGATGAGTGACAGGGGGGAAGAGAGAAAAGTGAAAGATGCTAAAATAAACACATCACTTTTGTGCCTTATTAATAAAGAACACACACACACACACACACACACACACACACACACACACACACACACTGAGATATCACACCATATTATAGAAAGAAAGACACCCAGAGAGAAAGAAGAAGGAAACAAAGACTGAATAGATGAATTTGTGAATGAATGGATGGATGGATGAACGGATGTTTGGACGGATGGAACACCAGATAATGCAATGTGTAGGGGAGTGTAAGTGTGTCCTAGATACTTGCACATGGGAGGGGGAGGGTGTTGCAGTAAGAAGGAGATAAAGAACAAATGGAAGCGAGATAATTACAGATGGAGAGAGCGAGGGATGGGAAGTGAGAACTGCACACTAGAGAGCACTGGTGTAAAACTGTCTCACTTTGCCTGTATATAATAAAGAGCACCATGGTTTAAACATGGCTGCTCAACACATTGTGTGGAAAAAAACACTGAATTAATGGTGGTGAGAGCCAGCGTTCAAAGCACTGAAACCTGGATTTTACACACTTCTATTTTTATATACAGAACATAATGGGGGGAAAACAAACTAAATGAGGGCAGATTAGAAAATGCTATTATACTGTTACAAAAGTGACTTTTATGTATAGCTTAACAACAATAATAATAATAATAAGAAGAAAAGAATAGTCATATATTACTCCTAATGCATAAGGCTTACTTTATTACACTTTGACCCCACGTCAATTTTTACTGTAAAGAAAAATCATTTTAGTATTTTTATCTTTATGATTTTAATTAAATCCAGCTCAAAAAGCCATACAGAGCATTTTTACTCTTTACTAGACCATTTTTGTTATTTCAATAATCTTCCATCAAAATGCAACGACATTAGGAGCTTTTAAATGTCTTCTGATTTTCCACTACCTCACCATGCGGGGAAAATAATAATGACCATTAATATCCTCATAATCCTCATAACTCTTCTCCAAGTACACATCGTGGCAAAAAAACACTCCGAGATTGTTCTACTCAGGTGTCATGTCACAGAAAGAGAAATGTGTAATAATTTCATTTTCACATCATCTTTAACATCCTAACAGTAAAACATTCAACACTGGTTTGTCTTTTTCCCATCCGTGTTGTTGGGTGTGTTTAGGCAGGTCTGGCCTCGCGAGACAACCCCGAGCAGCTCATCATCGCTCTGGAACCCGAGGCCGCCTCCATCTACTGCCGCAAGCTCCGCTTACATCAGATGGTCGACCTCGGCGATAAGACGTCCGTCAATGGCTACAGCCCAACTGAGAACGTGGGGGCGACGATGGTGCAAGGTTGGTACCACCTACTTTCACACAGACACACACACCTGAATGCTGAGCATAAAATAAACCATCACCCTTAGAGGATCTTACAGTAGTCTGTCCACGTGATTACATTTTAGACTAATACTAACATGAATACGAATAGTAATAAATTATATACATCATCTTTTTTTTTTTCTTTTAATAAAGTTTAAAGTGCTTTACGGTATAGGCAAAAACATGACAAATAGGCAGGACATGTAAAATCTACTTAAACATTCTTTCTTGGGTACTTGTAAAGAAAATCTTTAAAACAAAGATATGTTCAAAAAAGTTGTGTTTTCTATAGTGAAGTTTCTATATAATAAATTAGCACAGATAGCTGCAAACAATTAAATCATTAATTGGGTCGAAAACACTTTAAAATTTCATCAGTCGTCTTAAAATTGCATCAGTTATCAACTTGTGTAGTATAGAAGGAAACTGGCTGCTGGGTTAATTCAAACATTTTGCATAATTTGCCACAGTTCGTTTATAGACTTTGGCTTTCTTTCTTGCTTCAGGTTCTTGCAGGTAATTCCAGACAGCCTTAATATTATTTTTTATCTGAATATGAGATCTATTACTTAATAAAGCAGAAAAGCAAGTAAAGGCAATTATGCACGTTTTAGAATATTTATTTAAAAAAACATTGAGTTATTCTTAACACTGGTGCAAAAGATTAGTTAAGATTAGTTGTTCCTATCCAGAATTTCTTATACACAAACTAAAACAGGTGGATGGAAGCCCCACTCATGTCATGTTGGTGATTTGGGAATCCAGTTATTAAGACCTTAAAATTTTGACCAAAATCAAGCAATTAACCATCAATGCAGTGACTACTGATTTATTATGCTGGTGACACAGTGATCTCTAGGGTGAGGTTTTCTAGTTTAAATACTGAAACCCCCTCCTGATGACACATATTGGTGGCGGATGTATATGTTGAACGACTATAGCCTCTCTTTCCCCCTGTTTTAAACACAGCTGGTAAATCAGTACAACTGCCATGAAGGTGCTGGTGTCAGGTCTGATATCAGCAACTCGGTGGGTTTTTACTGCCCCACAGAAACACTGTGTCACCTGGAAGAGAGTTGAGCTCATCGACTGGGGAGCCGTATATTCACCCTAAAGCTCAGGACAGAGAGATAGAAAGATAGAATGAGAGAGAGAGAGAGAGAGAGAGGGGTAGATAAAATACTTTATCATTTAGGGCTTAATTCTGTTTCGTCTAAGTATTAAGATTTAAAACAAATTTGTATTTAATTAATTTAGAAGTTTAGAAATTGACATTCATTAATATTTAAATTGAAATATTAATCTTTGGGTATAAAATGAATTCAGAATTGATGGCATTATGTGTTGGTCTTCTTTAACCTCCATATCAATGCGTATGTGTGATTAGCACTGACAATGTCGACATGTTTCCAATTTTCCGACAACTTATTTATTCAAAACTCACTTAGAATGGATTTTTAAGAGCACGTTTGGTATTCCTACGAAATGTTTATGATACAATTAAGGAATATCGCATGAGCACGAGTTTACCGAATATCCGCACGGCTGTGATTCAGATGTAGGTACGAGGCCGTATTCTGTACAACAGCACGATTGTGATTGCGATATTGCTTTTATACAACAGTTATATAAACAAGAAATTAATATAGAGTAACTGGCATTTAAAATATTTTTGCTCTGTCAGTGAAAATAGTTCCTAAATATCAGCACTCTTGGAACACCGCTTGTACCACTAACTGTTGTAAAAAACTATATAACATAAATAGAACATGTATAACACAGTGCAACAGTGTAGGATGAGAAAAACGTTCTTTGAACTTCATTAAGGTTTTGTGGTATCTATGTGTGATTTGACCCAAACAGCCCATGTTGGCAAAGCACATCCACAGCTTCTTACCTCTGAAAAAGTAGTTCCATCTCTGGAAGGTTTATTATACAGATTTAGACCTTAATTTACAAATCAGAAGAATTCCCGAAAGTATTCTGCGAATTTTTTTTATTTAATCATGTATGGGCTGAATTACACAACTGCCCTTAGACTTCCATTAGTCAGTCCCTCCAGGATTTTGCAGTTTTGCGATCGCAGAAATTCAATGCAAAATCAAGTAAACGCCGCAATATTCGGGGATCTTGCAATTTTTCAAAATTACCACAGCTTTTCTGCAGATTTGGGCCGAGACACGTCACGTGATGTCATCACGCCGCACATTCAGCCAAATCCCTCTTCAATTCACGTGCATCGAACATGAGTACAGCGAAAAGGTCTCATTTACCAACAAACATCATTGCAATGTCACTTTCACTTCACTTTCACTTTCAAAAGACGGTGCAAAGCTATTTCGTGCAATTGCAATTTCACCAATTCAAGTAGTTTTCTAAAAAAAAAAAAAAAAAGCACAAAAACGTCCAATTTTGAAAAAAGCCGCTACACAATAAAGCATTTTTGGCCACAACGGTCACAAAAAATACTCTGCGAATTCCTGTACAGACTGATCATAAGTGAGTTTTGAGAAGAGGAGTTTTCTGTTTTTCTCGGAACAGGGAAATGTATAGAAGTCGTCTTTGTGGTAATCACACACACACTACAGATCTGGTGGGACGGAATTAAGCTTAAAGAAAAAAAAAACGAAAAAAAAAAAACACAGGTGTATTCCTTAGAAAGGATGGAAGGGTAGATGTGTAACAGGTGAAATATTCATGCAGTGTGATTCCTTTCATTTCCTTTCATGATGCTGCGCAAAATCGCCCTTCCAGTAAAACACACACACACACACACACACACACACACACACACACACGGCTCAGACACACAAAAAGTGACTCAGACACGCTGCTTAAATGCTTTTATTTGTTTACCAGCAAATGAAATAAATCATTGCCAATCTGAGGTGAGAGAGCCTTTAGCCTACAGAAGTGTATTTTTAGAAGTGCAACTTTCCAGAGGGCATTGATTGAATTTTCCTCCATAAATGCTTTTATCCTGAATATATCCAATGCAGTGATGCTGAAATCTTGTTAAGTGGTGATTGGGGATTTTGCATCCACTCACGTGAGATGCGTCATTGATCGTGCCAGATAGCACGATAACTCAGGTGGCCATTTGACACCTCGTGTTCCTGGAAGAGGTGTGTCATGAGCTTCATATGAGAGTGGTTTACATGGAGGTGTTGCCCGGTGAACAGACCACAAATAACTAAAACTGCAGAACAGCTACTCTGTTCGTATGACTACATAAAGTGCGAATGCAGCGACAGGTGCAGAATAATATAATAAATCCACAGAACAGCACGTCAGAAATTAAGATTAAATGATTTATCGTAAAAACAAGAAAAACCAAAAGATCAGTCTGAAATTGCTTCCACGCTCACTTACTATAAAGACTGGATATAAAGATAAGGAGCAGTGAGACACAGGACTGAACTAGTGAGTTCTCCGGAAACACATCATCATGACTTCTGTTACATAGAGGACACCCTTAATAGGACACATACCCTTATAGGCTACCTAGCATGCTGGCCTTTGAAAGTCTGTTGAAATAAGTATTGTTAGCTAGCTGGCTAGCTGTTATGCTAATTAATAAGATAATGTTAACCACCTTATAAAATTCTGTGGTCATTAAATAAGATACTCTAGGACGAGCTAATTCTATGCGTAAAGTCTATGTTATGAAACAAGTTCTACATTTTTATCTGTGATGGTGAAAAGACTTATGAGTGGAATGAAGCCAATCCACAAAGAATGGCTTCTAGTCATTCCAGATGATAAACACTTGAAAAACTTCTGATCCTGGTAACAGGTGCTGAAACATTTCACACAATCACAGTTAATTTTGGTGTCTTCCTACAGAAAAGAAATGGAAAAGTGCATAAAGAATGTAGTCCAATGACTAGTCTATCAGTAGGTAATAATAATAATAATAATAATAATAATAATAATAATAATAATAGCAGAGTTTAATTTATAGCCCAGGTGTTGTAATGCATGAAGGTCAGCAGTTGAGAAAAGGCCCAGAGATGTACACTGTTGTTTCTGTGTTATAGGAAATACCAATCCTTGCTTTTTACAATTTACACTTCCTTTCGGAGGACGGAAAAGCTACAGCTCGGCCCAGGCAGCCCTATTTTTCAGTGTTATTATGGTGTGTCAGGTTCAGGAGCAGCACGTCATCCTGCATTATGTGAATGTGTAACTATGGAAAAAGTAGTGTCCTGTGTTCAAGTAATCCACTTTCCATTTCCTTACTGAGCTCATGGAAACGTCTGTGTGAGATTTCCATTTGCAGCCCTGACTGCTGAAGTGAGTGGAAATTCCAGCCCAAAATATACACCGATACTCATGCTGCTGAACCCGATCTCAGTCAATGGCAAAGAATATTGTTTATTACAGGTATTTGCTTGATACAAACGACCCACTTTTATACTTGGGTAAGCATCCGAATACAGATAATGCAGGGTATAACTTTTGATGTCATACCAGCATCTGTACAATTCACATACAAACAGTAAGCACTCAAGTAGAATTAGAAAAAAAAAAAAAACCTAATTAACATTTCCAGGAAGATCATTCCAGTAGACTAGATGATGCTTCTCCTGTTTCTCTGTCATCCTGTTGCCTTGCTGCTCTAATGTCACAAACATACACAGCTTTATGAGCACTTTTTCTTCCACCTCCTCACACACACTCCCTCTCTCTCTGTCAATAACCAGCCAAGGAACTCGTGCGTCGCAACCGGCAGAGTCGCACCTTTCTGGTGGAAAATGTCATAGGAGAGCTCTGGTCCGAACTCAGTGAAGGTAGAGTTTCCCTTCTCTCTCTCTCTCTCTCTCTCTCTCTCTCTCTCTCTCTCGGTTTGGTTTTCTCTCTTCCTTCTTCGTTCATTTGATTCTCACTCTTGCTATGACACTGGTTTTTTTTTCTAACGCTAATCTCATGCAGAATGAAATCTTGCCTCCTCTTTGCACACACACACACACACACACACACATAGATGCACTCCCTAGGCACTTTAAAAGGATCATCTGTACACCTTCTCATTGCATGAATTCAGGCAGTGCAATGCATAAAATCACATTTTTCCCCCCATTCTGACGTACGATGTGAACATTAACAGCCTGTATCTTACATGATATTATGCACCAAAACTGAACAGAAAAGAAGATTGGACAAAGACCAGCCGATAATTTTCAAAGCTTCAACTGTCCAGTTTCGGTGACTCTGTAACCACTGTAGCCTCAGATTCCTGTTCTTGGCTGACAGGAGTGGAACCTGATCTCCTGCTGTTGTAGCCCATCCGCCTCAAGGTTTGATGTATTGTACATTCTGAGATGGTTTTCTGCTCACCACGGTTGTAAAGAGTGGTTATTTAAGTTTAGATAGCCTTCCTGTCAGCTTAAACTAGTCTGACCATTCTCCCCTGACTTCTCCCACCATCAAGGCATGTGCTGATTTTTTTTAATTTTTTTTTATTTTTTTTTGCACGATTCTGTGTAAACTCTAGAGACTGCTGTGCATGAAAATCCCAGGAGATCCGTAGTTTCAGAAAAAAAATCAAACCAGCCCATCTGGCACCAACAAAAATGCCATGGAAAAAGTCACCAAGGTCACATTTTTTCCCCCATTCTGATGTTTGATGTGAACATAAACATGAGCTCTTGACCTGTATCTGCATGATTTTTTTTGCATTGTACTCCTGCTAAATGATTGGTTGATTGGATAAGTACATGAATGAGGTGATGTTCCAAATAAAGTGGCCAGTGAGAGTAGCTGGATGGATAAATTTATAGATGAATTAATATATGGCTGGATAGAAAAATAGATGGCTGAACAGGTAAGTGGATGGATGGAAGGTCAGACAGATACAAAGACTGATAGACAAAATGGATATGACCAGATAGATATGAACAGACATACAGATAGGTGAAAATACAACATAGCGGGGTTAGTAATGTGTTAAACCACTATGAGCTACCAGAACAGCTTCATTGTGCCTTGCCACGGATTCTACAAGTCTCTGGAACTGTACTGGACAGACGAACACCCTGGTGGTGGAGAAAGTCTGCCATGTCAGTCCAAAATCTCCCAAAGGTGTTCAGTAGGGTTGAGATCTGGCGAACATGAAGGCCATAGTATATGATTTTCATCCTCATCAATCATTCATTGAGCCCTGCCCTATGGATGGGGGTGGAGTCATCCATCAGGATACATATGTTTTATCCTAGGATAACGGTGATCAGTCAGAAGAACGTTGTATTGATTGTCAGCAGCTCTTCCCTCTGAAGATACATTCACACACACAGCGATTTTATCACTACAAGTCGCCAGTCGCTGTACTATGAAGTCGCCAGTAGGTGTTCCTACTACTGGTTGCCTTAGTAACATGCATGGCACAACTAGCATTACACAAAAATTTGCTGTTAAAATTAAACGTTCTGGACTTCGAGCGTTTGTATATAAAATTCACCAGTGTATATATCTGCAGAGAAAGCGGAAATAATCCAGACTCGCAGGCAGCATGGCGGATCACGGATCACGTGCACTCTACTTTCTTCACTCCCATTGGTAGTCGCTGCACCAAGTTGCTCCAAATTTGCATAAGGTTAAACTTTTCTCAACTTTGTCATGTGGCTGGACACGCCCACATCTAGTCGCCAACTGTCGCTGTCGCTCATATCCCCGGAAGTCGCCAGCTCTCATTGAAAATGAAGCCTGGAGCCGAACCATGCCAGAAAAATAAATACAGTGGGTATAGAAAAGATTCACCCCCCTTTAGAATGATCACATTTTGTTGCTTTTCAGCCTGAAATGAAGACAGACACAGTTTTTGTTTTATCCAGCTGTATTTACTCAGTGCAACTTATAATATTCAAGTGAAAGATATAACCCAAACATGTCGGAAAATTGTTTTTAAATTAAAAAACAGAATCACTGAGTTGGAAAAAGGATCAACCCCCCCCAACAAATGACTTATAAACTCAATAAGGTGTAGCTATTCACCTTCTCAATGGCACACAAAGCCATTTGACTTTCAACTGTGATCAGCTGTGTTCATTTTGATTAGCTCAGCATGAAAAGAGCTTTCCTGGAGCATTTTGTAGTGCAATTGAAGCAAACAATCAACTATGGGTGGCAAGTCACTGTCAAAAGATCTCCGGGATAAAGTTGTGGACAGGCACAAGTCAGGAGATGGATACAAAAAAATTTCAAAGGCTTTATCAATGCCTAGAAGCACAGTGAACTCTGTTATTAAGAAGTGGAAGGTATTTGGTACAACACAGACCCTCCCTGGATCAGGATGTCGCTCCAAACTGGATGAACGAGCCAGGAGGAAACTGGTCTGAGAGGCTACCAAGAGGCCTACAGCAACTCTGAAGCAGTTGCAGGAATTTATGACAAAGAGTGGTCATTGTGTGCATTGGACAACAATATCACAAATTCTCCACAAATGTGGCTTGACTGGGAGGGTTGCAAGAAAAAAGCCACCCACGACTGAGCTTTGCCAAAACGCACCTTGAAGATTCTGAGGCCACATGGAAAAAGGTGTTGTGGTCAGATGAATTATTTGGCCTCAACACCAAACGATATGTCTGGTGGAAATCCAATACAGCTCACCATCCAAATAACACCTTTTCTTACAGTAAAGCATGGAGGTGGTAATATCCTGTTATGGGGGTGTTTCTCTGCAGCAGGGACTGGAGCACTTGTCAGGATAGAAGGAAAATGGATGGGGCAAAATACCATCAAATTCTTGAGGAAAATCTGCTGCCCTCTGCCAGAAAGTTGTCAATGGGAAGAAGGTTTACCTTCCAACGTGACAATGACCCAAAGCACACAGCAAAACTGACCACACAGTGGTTGAAGGAGAAAAAGGTGAATGTCCTTGCATGGCCTAGTCAGAGCCCAGACTTAAACCCCATTGGAAAATCTGTGGAATGACTTGAAGACTGCAGTCCACAAACGGTCACCATCAAATTTAACTGAACTTGAGCAGTTCTGCAAATCAGAGTGGGCAAATATTGCAAAGTCTAGATGTGCAAAGTTAGTAGAGACATATCCCAACAGACTAAAGGCTGTAATTAAAAATTAAGGCAAATTAAAGCAAGGGGGTGATCCTTTTTCCAACTCAGTGATTCTGTTTTTTATTTTATTTTTCTGACATGTTGGTGTTATATCTTTCACTTGGATGTTATAAGTTGCACTGATTAAATACAGCTGGATAAAACAAAAACTGTGTCCGTCTTCATTTCAGACTGAAAAGCAACAAAATGTGATTATTTTAAAGGGGGGTGATTCTTTTCTATACCCACTGTATATTTAGCTGGTGTCATTCTGAGCGAAGTGATTTGTAGTCTCTATCAAAAACACATACTCATCATAGTTCAATAGACCAGGATTTAAGAATAACACCAAGCTACAATCTTGTAAGCGGGGAAAAAGAAAACACACCAGTCAAGGGTTTTTAATAGAATAAGTAAATGCCTGGTAAGGAGGAAGGTATTTAGTCTTCATTTGAAAATTAAATATATTTCCCCTACAGCATAACAGAGCTGTAAGGGTTTTGTCACCTGTCTGTAAATGGAAGGACAGGTATATTGGTGAATGGTTAGATGGATGGATCGTTAAATAGATAAATGGAAGATAGATAGACGAATAGGTAGATGGACTGGTAGGTAGGTTGATGGATGGAGGGATAGCTACACAGATAGTCAAGCATCTCATCCACCAATAAATGATTACTTATTTCTCTGTGGGCTAGAAAAATTAACAAGGGACATCATTCTTAATGGCCCAAAATGTGTAGCTCCAGAATTGAGAATTGCTGAAGTAGGATATTAACCCCTTTTGTCCTATTTTTGAGCAATTTCACATTCTTTATTTTTAGGTTTGTAACATTTAAATTCCAAGGTTAGAAATACAATATTAATTGTAGGACATCCTGGGCTAGCTGAACATCTTCAGTTGATTGCTAATGCTAAGAGAATTTTGACATTATCTTCTTCACCACTAAACACCAACATTGTCTGTTGAAATGAGGGCATTTTTGCCATGGTTTCAGTAGTGAGACATTTTTTAGAAATAAAGAGAGTAGGGTTTGCGTGATCTAAAGCTTTAATGGGAGATTCTGTGGTGTAGTGCAGTTGGGGAAAAATATGTGTGTAAATTGTTTTATATAAATTTTATCTCCTACTATCCCGTAACCTATATACTGTAGTACAGTGATCATAGGAGTAGGTTCAGGCAAAATAATATAACTGCAGTAATGTTTTATGTTATCATTGTTAAATACATCTAGTGTGCTTTGAAGCCCATTCTGGACATTTATGACTTTATACAAACTATATACCTCTGTTTGTGTCAGAGGGGGTTTCAGTGCCTGATTAAATGAGTCAAATATCTATATCTCACTACATTATCACTGCTATTTGGATGGATAGTTGTGTGTATAATGACCACTAATGACCTCACATGACCTCTGTTTCCTGTTCCCAGGTGACAGATATGTGGTGGTGGATTGTGGAGGAGGGACGGTGGACCTGACGGTGCATCAGATCCGCATGCCTGAAGGTCACCTGAAGGAGCTCTACAAGGCCTCAGGTCAGTCACGTTTATTTAGTAAGTGCATCAAAAAATATGACTTATAGAATGCTGCTTAAGGAGATTGAATTAATTAAAAATAAAACCATAATGAAAGTTTAAAAAAATCGATAAAATTAAACACAAATACAACAAAAGTCATGGTATTGTAAAAGGACACAAATCAGTCCATACAGGAGTTTTTTTTTAGATTGTTGCTGCCAAAAATGCTTGATTTTGCTGCGGCTATTTTCAAAATTTGTTTTTGAGTTTTTGTTTTTTGTTTGTTTTTTAACAAACTCAGTTAAAAACTACTTGTATTGGCGAAATTGCAATCGCACGAAATTGTTTTGCATGGTCTTTCACAGTGATGTTTGTTGGTAAATGAGACCTTTTAGCTGTACTCATGTTCGATGCACGTGAATCGAAGAGGGCTTTGGCTGAATGACGTCACATGGCTCATTGTGATGATGTCACATGATGCATCTTGGCCCAAATCTACGGAAAATCTGCGGTAATTTTGAAAAATCGCAAGCTCCTCAGAATATTGTGATCGCAGAAATTAGCGCAAGATCAAGGAAACTCTGCAAAGTCACAAAATCGTGGAGGAACTGACAAACTAAATAACAGAACAAAAACAGGATACTGTGCATAAGGATGAAATTAAATAAATTGTAAATGCACAATTTATATATTTTAAAAAAACACAATTAAAAACCAGGCTTAATGCACAGCAGACTTACGGGAACTTCATGGGTGACAACCATTTTTCGTCTTATTAGGTCTTAATGAGGTTTTTTTTTGTGTGTTAGGACATTACAGTCCATCATACTTTAATTATATATGCAAAATAAAGTTTGAAAGTATATACTGAAAACAGTCGAGATGATAATGCACGGAAAACCACACCAACTGACTAAATATAAGGTTTTGGTTATTAAGCGACAACAACAAAAAACACTTAACAACTGATTTAGATATTTCAGATATATATGAGAAATTCATATTATTAAAAAAAAATTTTTTTTTTTAATAATTTGTTCTTGAATACTAATAAGTGTAAAAGATTTCTTTGAAATCCTCTGAGAATTGTAATTTTTTTTTTTTTTCATAATGAATTTACTTCAATTAAAGGTTAGAGTTCTTTCATATTTACAGTATGAGAATCGTAACCTGTGTGACACAAAGACTTTACCAAGGGTGCCAGTAATTCTGAGGCCGACTACATTTCTGGGATCGGCATTTTGCAGCATCGCTTCAAATGTCTCTCCTTACTTTCTGCTATGAAAGACACATTGCCCTCACTGACCTGTGCCTGTAAGATGATTAGTATTGATTGATCTCTCTCTCTCTCTCTCTCTCTCTCTCTCTCTCTCTCTCTCTCTCTGCAGGGGGTCCATATGGTTCGATCGGCGTCGACTATGAATTTGAGATGCTGCTCTGCAAGATCTTTGGTCAGGACTTTATTGATCAGTTTAAGATAAAAAGACCGGCTGCGTGGGTGGATCTCATGATAGCGTTCGAGTCCCGCAAGAGAGCTGCAGCCCCCGACCGCTCCAACCCACTCAACATCAACCTGCCCTTCTCCTTCATCGACTACTACAAGAAGTTCCGCGGCCACAGTGTGGAGCACGCGCTGCGCAAGAGCAAGTGAGTGGGCGGAGTCACAGGGTCAGGTCTCTTCGGTGCAGTTCAGACTTGGTATTAAGATCTGTGTCAGATGATCTGAGTGTGCAGTGTTAAGTACGAGGTCAAACGTGTCTCGTTATCAGATCACCTAAACCACTTGCGGAGGTGGTCTCAGATACATAGAGTGTGTGTGTGTGTGTGTGTGTGTGGGGGGGGGCAGCCACGCATCTAGTCATCAGTGTAGGCTATAGATAGGTAGACGGGTATGGATAGATGGACAGATAACTCAAGCTCCAGCATTTTAAGTTGATCGTTTGATTGCAATAATCATTAAATAGTGCATTAAGGAAAACTGATGTTAAAACCATATAAAACTTTTTACCGTGATAATGGGATTAAATGAAGAATTTATTTCTTGTTTCCTGCCTCAGTGGCCTGACTCAGATAAAGTGTCCACTCCCAGCCACACTTCCAAAAATTGCTTCATTACAGATGATGCTCGCAAAGTGTGTGAACACAGCAGTGCTCTCTTGCTGACTCGCGGTCTGTGTGACCAATAAGTTTGTCAAATCCATCATCATTATAGATACGGTCAGCTGTGTCATGGCCTGCTGTGTGTAAAGCAGCTCTGCTCAGCCGTTTAATGATAACGCAGGTTTCGCCAAATCCATCACTGTATTGCCCAGTTAAGTGTTTTATTTTAAGCCGTTTGGGTTTTTGCCCTTTGGTTTTAAACCGTTAACGAAGGAGGTTTTGGCGAATGGCTTTGGGTAGAAGAATAATGAAAGCTTAAAATGTGAACTAAAGGAGCAGTAAACAGAAAACGGACAGAACACTAGAACTCAGCACGTCCAAAATTAGACTATACAGTTTGTGATATTGCATTAAAAAAAAAAAAAAAAAAACCTGACAGTTAGAGAGCTAGTTGTGTTGTGTTGCCCCAAGAAGGGTACATGCAGACAGATCAGTATCTTGACTCTCTTAATGCAGCCTACTGAGCGGGGAAGCTTAGTTCTCTGGATTGTGTACACACCCTGCCTACTATTAGATATTTGAGTGTTTGCATTAACTAATTATTATGTTTCTGTTCACTGGTGCCTAAGAAACTAAGCACAATAATGATTAATGATAATATAAGTAAGTCTTTTTCTCTGTGATTCTCTGTCTCTGTGTGTGTGTGTGTGTGTGTGTGTGTGTGTGCGTGCGCAGTGTGGATTTTGTTAAGTGGTCATCTCAGGGCATGTTGAGGATGAGCCCGGATGCCATGAATGCTCTGTTCAAGCCCACCATCGACCACATCATCCAGCACCTCAGTAAGTGTCTGTCTATAGACTCCATATCTTTCTAGTACGGAGTAAACAGAATTAGGCCATTAGTACTCTCCTCTATAACCTGAGATCCAGCTGTTTTCTCACTTTGTGTGAGCAGCAGTGTGAGAACTATCAAAGTGGCTACTGTTAAGAGATTTCTGAAGTCCAAATCCTGATAATGCCACAGCCATCTTTGGAGGAATGTTTTCGGCCCTGCTCTGGATAAAATGGGCAAGTTGCAGGGAAAAGGAAAACATTAATAACTCTTGGACTTGCACAAGATAACACTAATCTTTTGGACTGATCTAACAGAGATTACATGCACTAACTAAGCCAGTGAGTCTCAAGCTTTTTTGCCTACAGTACCCGTAGATCCACTGCTAAGGGAAAGAACATAAAGCATGATTTTATGCCATAAAAAGACTATTTAATGCAACATATAATTTTTTTTTTTTTTTTTGGTAGAAGCTAGAAAATGTATAGTGTGAGAACTGGCTTGATGCCCAAGTATCAATTTATCAAACTGATTCAGATTTAGACATTCCCTTTCTGTTACACATGGGCCTATACTACTTATATTCAGAAGAAGCTGATGCTGTATTGTAAATACAGTTGCACTGTGCGCATGATTTTATTTATTCTCCAGTCCCTCCAGGATTTCGTGATTTTGCGGTTGCAGAGATTAACGCAAAATCAAGCAAACACTGCAATATTTGGAGGAGCTCGCAATTGGTAACAAAATGTGTTCCTGGTATTCAGTAATGTTCACTTGCTTACTTATTAAACATGCTTAATCATGTCAGTCATTCTAATTGCATTAAATCAATTTCTGAAGAAAAAAAAACTGTACCATTTACCTTTTCCCTTAAAAGTTACAAACACAGCACTAAGCTAATGGGAATGAGGTAAGGTAACTAACTGGGCTGGTGATTAGGAAGTCCAAGCAGATGAAGGTTAATAGTATTGTAGTGGCTTTCTGGCAGTTCTGGGATTTGAACTCAAACCTTTCCAGATCACTAGCATTACCCATTGATTCACTGATTCACCACTGCCTTAGTACAATATTCAACATGGATTTAACTATCGCCGTACTTTTATATGTTTAATAGTAGTAAGTGACAAGACTTGTAATGTTGAAGCGTTTTTCAGTACTTCAATGAACTAAAATACCTTCATTGACATATAAGGATTCTGGAAAATTCTCTATTAGGAAAACTGCTAATGAGATGCCCGAGGTGACAGACATCATCTCTTTCTTAATGTTTTGTGGTTCCCCCCCCCCCCCTCCTCCTTACCCTAGATGGAGGTGATTGGTGAGGAGCATATTTATTACTCGCCTTTGCCTCCATTATGCTGACCCACTTGTATAGTGAGATTAAATTGGAGCAAATTTCTTCACTTTCAGGAGCAGGAATGTTTCTGTTGAGAATAAACCAAGGTGGAAAAAATATTCAAATTTAAATTCGCTGTTTCCAACCACATAGAACAGATGAATGCAGCGCTCTGTGCTGAGTGTGATGCATGTGGTCGCAGTTCAGTAAGTCGGTCAGGATGTGGGTCAGTCTGCTTCTCAGTGGGCTGCTCGGTGATGGCCGTAGTGTGCTCAGAAATAAAGCATAACGAGCACCGATGCACTGCATTTTTGCAACTTGTGATCCAGTAGTATGCATATGCAAAGTCTGTTTTATTTTTAATCTTATCTCAACGGGCATAAACAAAGCTAGAGCAAGTGAAGAAAAGAAAGATCTGTTCGTTTTATCTGTGATTAAATGTGCAGTGAATTTATGTTTTGGTCTTCCCCACAGAGGAACTGTTCGATCGGCCTGAGGTGACAGACATCAAGTTCCTGTTCTTGGTGGGTGGTTTTGCCGAGTCGCCGCTCCTGCAGAAGGCGGTGCAGGACATGTTGCAGGGGCAGAGCCGTGTCATCATCCCGCACGATGTGGGTCTGACCATCCTGAAGGGAGCCGTGCTGTTCGGTCTGGACCCGGGCGTGATCAAGGTACGCCGCTCGCCACTCACCTATGGCGTGGGTGTCCTCAACCGCTTCGTGGAGGGGAAGCACCCACCCGAGAAGCTGCTGGTGCGTGATGGCACACGCTGGTGCACCGATGTCTTCGATACGTTCATATCCGCCGACCAGTCAGTGGCGCTGGGTGAAACGGTGAAGCGCAGCTACACACCAGCCAAGCCTTCTCAGCAGGTCATCGTCATCCACGTGTACTGCTCAGAGCGGGAGCGCGTAAGCTTCATCTCAGACGCAGGCGTGCGAAAGTGTGGTACCCTGCGCCTCGATGTCAGCGGCACAGAGAGTCCGGCAGCGGGGGTACGCCGTGAGATCCAGACGCTCATGCAGTTCGGCGACACCGAGATCCGAGCAATGGCCATTGACGTGGCCACCAACCGCATGGTCAAGGCCAGCATCGACTTCCTTGGCCAGTGAGAGAGAGAGAGAGTGGCGGAGAGAAAATGAAGGAAATTGCACCAACCCTTTGGCTGGAGATCTACTTTCCTATAGAGTTTAGTTCCAGTGCAGTGTGAATAGAGCTGATTCAGCTAATCATGTCCTCCTAAGGGTACTGAGAAGGAAATAGAAGATTATTCTATTATATTACGGTTGGAAAGTGGATCTCCAGGAAGGGGATTGGCTGCTAGTGAATTACAACAAATTTAGCAGCAGTAACCTAAAGGAAAACTCCAGCATCTTTCAACCTCATCTCTATCCAGCACATCTGTAGTGTATACATAATTAACATGTCAAAGAAGTGCAACATGTGTTCTGTTTTGTTTTTCTCTCTATACAGCACAATTTCCCATCCCTGGTCCTGGAGAACCCTCTGTCCTGCACATGTTTAGTGTTTTCCCTGCTCTAACACACCCACTTCAACTCAGGAAGAGCTGTTAATTAGCTGACTAGTTGAAACACATTTGTTAGAGCAGGGAAAACACTAAAATGTGCAGGACAGGGGGATCTCCAGGACCTGTGATCTACAAAAAAAATCACTTATAATAGAACTGTCTCAGGGCAGATGTTAAGGGGGTCCATGAATGTTTGTGCGAAACGTATTTTACAAAAACACTTTTACAAAAGGATGAATTTGTGGTTATGTTTTTACCAAAATAATCATCACATCAGGTTCTTGATGGCACATGGAAACCGCAAAACCTTCAGGACTCCTGATGCCAGGGTTGTTAAGGCCATTTCGCTCTGGACATGTTTCTGAAGCATTCTTAACATTTACGGCATCCAGAGCGACTTTATTTTAAAAATGTATTTATTTCATTTATACATCTGAGCAGTTGAGGGTTAAGGGCCTTACTCAAGGGCCCAACAGTGGCAGCTTGGTGGTGCTGGGATTTGAAATCACGATCAGTAGCCCAACGTCTTAACCACTGAGCTACCACTGCCACTATTACCACTGTTAACACACACACACACACACACACACACAATTTTTTTCTTGCACAACAGATTCGTTTCCACACAATTTTTCCACACGCGTTTAACATAGCAAAGTTGTTTGTAAACAGGCACATGCGGTTTATTCACTGTCCTAGGTTGTAACTGCGGTATACAGTTGTGTGTTTTAAACATTTATTGCGAAGTTAACATCTGCCCTGTTATAAGCAGGTTTGCGAGTGAACAGGTTTTCCATTCTTCTATCGGTGCAAAGAAATGTCAAAAAATTTGTTAATCACACATGCATGACGTATAAGTAGAGATTTGGTTGAAAACATGCAGGAGTATTCCTTTAACAGCTGTAGTGTATTACCTATTATTTGAAACTGGAGGAACCAGAGCCCGATGTTAGTGTGGGCTGTTTGCTGATTTTACTGTGGGTTCACTCATTGACCTCCCAAACCCATGCCACTTTTTTTTTGTTGTTCTTACCAAAATGACTAACAATCTAGTCAAGGGTTAAAAAGAATTTGAGCTGCATTACATGTTCACTCAACAACTTCCACTCTCATGTAAACGTATAGCTGGTTCACGTCGCTCTTGCTTTTTTTTTCCTTCCACCTGATCAGATCAGTGCGATTTAAACGCTGACGTAAGCATTTCGGTTTTACTGGCTGTGACTGCATGCACTGTATGTGCTTCCAAACAGAGCGGAAAGGAAATTTCAGTCTGACGTTTTCTTTGCTGTTTAGACTTCAAGGGAAAGAGTGGATAAGCCAGGCTTTGGTGAGTTTAGCTGGATATTAAGAAAAGGCTATAGTTTTCAGACAAGTTACAAAAGGTTATCCTGGTGGGTCCGGCTATTTAAAGAGTATTTAACCAGGCAAAATGTCTTCACCTATCAAGTAAAGATTTGATCATTTTCGTGAAATCTGAACAGCAGAAAAACTCACAGGGCTGTATTCAGAGTTCAACAGTTCAACAATCACCTAAGTATTTATGCGGGGAAAGTATTCAGAGAATTGAATTTCTGGGATGATCGATTCCTGTCCACAGTTCACACCTTTGAGGTTGCCAGAGATTGTCAACACTACCCTTTTTATATTAAGCTCTTGTGTTAGTTTAGACTAATACAATGTTATATAAATAAGTATCTAATACTAGATGAATAAATACATTTCTGTGTGTATTCACAGCCCAAAACATGGTTAAATTAGACAGCGCCACTTAGACAATTAGACACTTAGTGGTTAACACGTTTGTCTCACACCTCCGGGGTTGGGGGTTCGAATCCTGCTTCCGCCCTGTGTGCATGGAGTTTGTGTGTTCTCCTCATGCTTTGGGGGTTTCCTCTGGGTACACGAGTTGTAGGCTGATTGGCATTTCCAAATGATCCGTAGTGTGTGAATGTGTGCCCTGCGATGGGTTAGCACCCCGTCCAGAGTGCCCCGAGTTCCCTGGGATAGTCTCCAGACTACACTGTGATCCTGTGTAGGATAAGTGGTACAGAAAATGGATGGATGGATGGATGAGTCAATACATGCAAGGAAAACAGACCTAACTTTAAAGTCCAGAATCTTCCATAAGTGAGACACGCCTCTGTTTAAGCAAAATTCAACCCACATCCAAGTATCAGTTAAATCTGGAGTTACGTCTGAGGTGTGAATACTACACAGTTAACTCTGAATACAGTCCAAAATCTTTGAAGGTATTTTTCTTTTAATTTAAGGTGTATTTCATTATTTTACCTCATAATTCCAGGATGGACCACAGTCACAGCGCAGCTAAGCACACAAATCCTGTTGGGTAGAGAGGGGAAAAAAAAAATGTGATGTGAGCATTTTATCCAGCTGTCTCTCTGAGCCACCATCTCAGTCTTAACCCTATTTATGCTTTTATTTATGTTAAGGAAGTCATTTAGGAACTACAGTAAAACTGAAAGTAAGGTGTGGAGTTATGAGCGTGAGGAATGTAAGTCTGGACCTGTAGATGGTCCTGAGAGTTTATAGGAGTGAAAGGGATGTTGGGGATGTTTAGGACTCCAAAGTCCAGTTTTTCAGCTATAAATCAAAGCTACGGTGTTTTTCACTCAAAATCCTAGTTTCTACATTCACGTCGACGTTTTCAGCTCGGCAGATGGCTGGCCGTTATTCCAGCAAAATGTCGAGGTCTAACCATTCAAACCTCAGCTGTTAGTAGCAGAGCTCTGAGCTCATCCTTACATCACGGTCGCTAAAATACGGCAAAAAAACCCGACATGATCCAAGCTAGTGAAACTGCATACACCCGAACACCTCTTTTAAGCTTTTTTTTTTTTTTTTTTTCCTTTTCCTTTGTATTGTTTGCTCATCGGTGCTTAGAGATTGTGTCTGTTTGGTGCAGCTCTTAATAAAGAGCACACTAACACTTTATTTTATTTTATTTTCACTATCCTCATACTCGGTCTTACCACCTTGTAGGTCAGTAGGTTGCGTTAAGGGGGGGAAAAATTGGAATCCACAAATCCTGGAATGTGAATTTATTTCTTCAGCAGGCGGTGTAGGAGGCGCTGCTCGCCACATGTAGAGAGAGTGGAGTTTAAACATAGCCATCGCAATGTGCTTCTTGCCTTTAGCGTTCTCGCTCGTCAGAAAAGAGAAAGACACTGACCTTGATTTCGTTTGTTCGATTTTGTTTTGTATTCCTGATATTATTTCGAATCAGTGGACGTGTGAAAACCCGCTGTTTATTTCTGTAAATACCATATTTAAAGATATTGTACAGATTTTTAGAGTTATGTTAGTGCTGTTTTAGCAGCTTGCGGAGCAGAGCGTGTGAATGCTTGCGTGCGTGTGTGCTTCGAGTCTTCACTCTCACCAGCCTTTGCATTTTATATATATACACACACACACACACACACACACACACACACACACACACACACACACACACACACAAAGCAACACTTTCACATAGCAGATGTACTTGAGTGAATCTGCTTGTCTGTAGAAAACCACAAGAAAATAAGACTTGAATCCTTCATTGCTATAGAGATCATCTATATATATATATATATATATATATATATATATATATATATATATATATATATATATATATATATATATATATATATATATATATTTGGGTCAGGAGAATTAGAAAGGACCTGATGTGGATGTGAATGAGGTCAGTAGCTTTATCTTATTAGCACTATCCTACTATGCGTTCAATCCTGATGAGGAACAGAGGTACTGCTGCTTTTATTCAGACCCCAATTTGATTACGAATTGGTGCGAAACATCTGTGCCAGCCAAATAAACCAATAAATCTTGAGCAATAAGGCATTGTAATGTTTATGCCATGCGCCGTCTGCGCTACCCTGCCGACGTCACATCCGAACGAAAGCTATAGCTATGAATATACAACAAAAATAATGCCAACAAGCATTTTAAATTATTCACATTGATTCGTACAACTGAACGAGATCACGTGTTAATCTGCTGTTGAAATTTGTGTATTGCGGTGTTTAAAAACAAAGGTCAGCCAGCATGAGAGGCCTTTTCTTCCTCACATGAACACATTTCATATTAAAAGTTAGTAGGCGCTAATATTTGAGTCTTAAAGAGCTGATAAACCAAGCTGCTTTATGCTACTGTGGCTCTGTGTATTCGCAATACAAAAAAAGAGAGAGAGAGATCACTGTCTCTGTTCATCAACGCTTATAAAAGTCAATATATTGCTCAATGTAGTACCTGTGCTAATAGCATTATTAAAGTATTACAATTTAACGTCAATTCATCTGGTGACTCGTTTTATTAGCTACTCGAAACGTTATTAAATCCTCGCTGAAACTGTGCACCAGGACGAACACTTGAACAGCCAAAGCGCTGACTCTCATTTTCAGAAATAAGCATATGTCGTAAATTGCTTAACTTCATCGCATTTGCTCAGTTGCTGATATAATTGTCACCATTGGTGTCTTTGGTGACGCAATTTGCATGAGTAACTACAGAGACTAGCAAGAAGGGATAAACAAGCCTATATTTTCGCTGCCATTGGCTGTGCATGCTAAACAGGAAGTGAGGTAAACGGCTTAAACATGTACACACTAACCCGCACATACAGAATATTGCTTCATGACCAAGCAAGTACTGGGTCATGGTACATTATAATGGTAAATTATAATGTACCAACTTTAAACAATGAAGACTAACCTTAAACGGTTGAGGAACACACTGAGATGAGAAGTTCCAAGTCAAGTTCCCTGTGGTCATGAGCAGCAATACGCACTCTTCACAATTACTCTCTCGCCACATACAGCTGTGTTAACGCTCCAAAACGTAAGAAACACAAACACTAACCTTCTATGGTATCACTGCTAGCAAGTTTACCTTCCTCATTTTGCGCTCCAGACATAACAAGGTCTTGTTGTGATACCTTTGTAGTATAACAAAGGTTCCATGATGCCATTTTCACTCCTGTTAGCCTTGCATGCTAAAGAGGAAGTGAGAACATTGACCTAAATATATACAGGCACATACACACTTGCGCGCATACACACACTACAGTCGTGTCATATACAGGTCAGGAATCATGACCTTAAGGAGATTAACTTTTTCCGAATGAACACTCACGACGCTGCCACTTAACATGCAGATACGCTATCAGTTGAAGCTAACAAACCATGTACTGCCTCTTTGTACTCTAGCTAATGCAGTGTTATGCTTATGCGGTTAAAGAGCATTAATAAGCCACTGTTTACTTTCTGGTATGAATGCCATGCTATGTACTGATTGTTAAATGCTGTTTTATTGTTTGTTTGTTTGTTTGAGAGGCAGCCAGCAGGCGATGGCCGAATGGAATTCAAGTGGTTAGTAAACTCGATGCTGATTTGATTTCAGAAACAGAAATTTGTTCTACTTAAAGAATCCGAACCCGAGTTGCTGGAGTCTGAACGTAGCTGAGCCAGTCAGTCTTGAGGCAAGATGGACGCTCCTCTCTGCAGCAAACATGAACACACCGAATCCTGTCACGCATCACTTCTGTTTTCCTGTCCTGTGCGCACACATATGCTGTCTTCTGTGGTTACAGAGCCACTTCTCCCACTATTTGCACACAAAATAGTAGGTTACAACTGCATTACAATCAATGCCAAGTACCCAAACTGTCCTCCAATAAAATATGTATTTCAAAACATGACTGTTTGTTTTTGTTTTCTTTTTACCCCCATAATATATTTGCAGATCTGAATGACCCCCTATCAGGGTGGTAACTAAATGTGACTGAAGTCGGTACATCTTTAAAGGTGCCATTTATAGTTTGGAAGTGTTTCTAGGCCTATAACGATCACATCATTTATTAGATGTGTTCGCAAATGAGCAAAAAGTGTACGATTCACAATACTGTCTTGCAATAGGTGTCGATCGTTTCTTCATTTCAGACATTTGGTTAAGTTTTTTTCGCAGCCTTGAAATAGGCTCCACCCCCGATTTTCCCTAATGCAGATGTGTGTACCTGTATCCATATACTTAAGTCAAAACTATGTATAAGTATAATGTATAGATAGTCTTAACAGAAGGATATATATAGCCCACCTGTCAAGGGGTGGGATATATATTTAGGCAGCAAGTGAACAGTCAGTTCTCATAGTTGATGAGTTGGAAGCGGGAAAAATAGACAAGCATAAGAATCTGAGCGACTGACAAGGACCAAATTGTGATGGCTAGATGACTGGGTCCAAAACAGCAGGTCTTGTGGAGTGTTCCTGGTGTGCAGTGGTTAGTACCTACCAAAAGTCCATGCTGACCCCTGTCCACCATCAAAAGCACCTACAATGGGCACGTGAGCATCAGAAGTGGACAATGGTGCAAAGGAATAAGGTAGCCTAGTCTGATGAATCAAATTTTACATCATGTGGAGTTACCTGGGGAAGAGATGGCACCGGGATGCACTATGGGAAGAAGGCAAGCCGCCGGAGGCAGTGTGATGCTCAGCAATGTTCTGCTGGGAAACCTTGGGTCCTGGCAAGGCAATCCACATCCTGTGGATGTTACTTTGACATGTACCACCTACCTAAACATTGTTGCTGACCAAGTACACCCCTTCATGGCAACGGTATTCCCTAATGGCAGTGGCCTCTTTCAGCAGGATAATGCGCCCTGCCACACTGCAAAAATTGTTCAGGAATGGTTTGAGGGACATGACAAAGCATTCAAGGTGTCAACTTGGCCTCCAAATTCCACAGATCTCAATCCGATCGAGCATCTGTGGGACGTGCTGTACAAACAATGTCTGCTCTATGGAGGCCCCACCTCACAACTTACAAGACTTAAAGGATCTGCTGCTAATGACTTGGTGCCAGATACCACAGCACACCTTCAGTCTTGTGGAGGCGGTTTTAATATTATGGCTGATTGGTGTGTGTAATTGTGCAAAAGATTTATGATTCGATTCTGAGGTTTTGCTGGAGGTTTTGTTAAGGGTTTCCTACATTACCCAAACTGCTGTTTATCAACCAGCTGCTGATAGTGGTGCCAACAACAATTCATCTCAACCTGAAGAGAGTGATGCAGCAGCGCTTTACTCTTTTAGTCTTTACAGCTCTCTCAATTCCTCACCTGTACACCCTGCTCAAACAGATCAGCTTCCAAAACTTCAACTTTAATGCCACAGTAAATGACATTACACTAGTCATCTTGTAGATCGCTAACTAGTTGAGCTGAGTCTCTGCCATAACTTGAGGCAACTGCGTCATATAACTGCATCACATTCTGAGACTTTGAGTCCAGCATAGCTTTTCAAAGGAAAAATAATAATACAGCATCAACCAGCAAATTAGCACCAGAATCACAGACAGCATCACAAATATTTCAATATAAAGACATTTAATGTATTTCAAGGTGGAGTTTCCTTTCATTTGGAAAAAGAAGTTAAATTTAAAAAATAAAGTCACAAAGTCTGGTTCTAAATTCAGCTGATAGATGTCTATAATCCAGGTTCAGTGTATCTTAGTATCTTAGTAGTATTAGTATTAGTATCTTAGTTGGTATAACAACAAACTCATGTTTGGTGTCAATTTGTATCATTTTGTCTTCTAGGAAACATGTAAATATCTTATGTAGCTTCTGAAGGGCAGTACTAAATTAAAAAATTAAGATCTTTAAACAAAATAATAATTTACACCGATCATCCTGCACAAAAGTTTACACCCCCCCCCCGCTCTTAATGTATCATGTTGCCTTCTTGAGCATCAGTGAATGTTTGCACCTTTTGTAATAGTTGTGTACGAGTTCCTCAGTTGTCCTCAGTGTGAAAAGATGGATCTCAGCATCATATAGTCACTGCTGGAAAGAGCTCAAACATGCAGAAGATGTGCAGGACCTGGAGGATTTTTCTGAAGAACAGTGGGCAGTTTAACTGCTCAGGACAAACAAGGGACTCATGAACAACTATCACAAAACATAAAAACACTCGTTGATCATCCAGGTAACAGCACAGAGTATTAAGAATCAAGCGTGTGTAAACTTTTGAACTGGTTCATTTGTGTAAATTCAGTTATTATTGTGTCTTGTGGACTATATGTAAACATGTTACGTGAAATAGCTCATTCAGGGCAGAACTAAATAAAAACACAATGCAATTTTTATGATCCCTCTTAATTTTTTTTTATTAACATGTTGCAGATTCTGCAACGTGTATGTACACTTATGACCTCAACTGTAAATCTACATCTGCAAAGCTTAAGCGCTATATAAATAAAATTGAATTAATTCATTCTCACAAGAAATGGCTATTGAGAAAACTTTAAAGAACCTGTCGTTTGAGATTGTGTATAAAGAACCACAAAAACTGCACCACAAAAAAAAAAAGTCATGTCATAAGTTACTAGCCTGCAAGTTTATCTACTAATTAATGGTTTGATTAAGATAAATCATGACACTTGGCTAAAGCCTGTAAATATGACCTGTAGCTTTCAGGCTCGCTATGATGGTCAGAATTAGTATGACATGATGACCTAATGTTGAATAGATGACACGATTTATTCTGACAGGAATGAAAAAAAGTCGACATATTCTCTAGTCTGGCTTGATCTTTGATTTAGTTCAGTGACATGCAATTGAAAAGGATAACTCCAGCAGATTTTAATGTCTGAATACCTTTTTTTGAATAAAAAAATATATGATTTTATTCACATTGGGCCTTTCAAGTGTATGGCTTTGTTTAGGAGCAATAGGGCCCTCCAGTTTTTGCTTTGTTTGCTTCAAGTGTGTTTTAGGCTCTTCACCAGCGAGTGGTAATGTATTAGACATTGAACTGTAACCTATTCTGTTCAATGGAGTTTTTATGTAGCCTGCAGAAGAGGGGTACTTAACTCCAGTGTCCTGTCAAAAAAAAAAGTGTGATTCAGTTTGCAAGACGAACGCCATTGTTTTGCAGTTTGAAGGAGGAATGCGTTTTTGTTTGTTCAGCTAGTGCCGCAGACCTTGGTGCATCTTCACACTGGATTACGGGGGGGGGAGGGGGGGAAGGGGTATTTTTTAAAGGATGCTCAAAGGTGCAAAAGATTCAAGGAAAATATTTCTACTGGGTTAGACACATCATTCCTTTTTTTGGTGAGGAGACACTTTCATTAGCTTGTTGTGTCAGGTGGTTTAAAAACAAAAACCCACACTGTCCTCTAGTGGCTCTAAATGGAACATGAGATCTGTTTGGCTTAGAACTGCTTAGTGTAAATTTTTACCCAGAAAAAAAAAAAAAAAGATAATTAAAAATCAGATTTAACTCAGAGATTATCTAGTGGATTGCAGGTGAGTGCAGCTGCAGAGATCAGAAATTTTGCTGAATTGAAATAGCTCCACAGGGAAAATGAATGTGTCAATATAAAAGTCAAGAGTCCAGAATATCCAAACACAGACAAGAAATCTCAAGAGAGAAATACAGCCAAAAGAGACTACAATGAAAATCTGTGATTTTTATTTTCATATAAAATTGGAAATAAACTCAATATTCACTATGTTACTGTTTAGATTGTTTAGATTACATGCATGGAGTTTGCATGATCTCCCTGTGTTTTGGGGGTTTCCTCTGGGTACTCCGGTTTCCTCCCCCAATCCAAAAACATGCACTGTAGGCCGATTGGCGTTTCCAAATTGTCCGTAGCTTGTGAATGGGTGTGTGAATGTGTATGCGATTGTGCTGCGACCTGTGATGGGTTGGCACCTTGTCAAAGGTGTCCCCTGCCTTGTGCCCAGAGTCCCCTGGGATAGGCTCCAGGCTCCCTGCAACCCTGTGTAGGATAAGCGGTACAGAAAATGGATGGATGGATGGATGGATGGATGGATGGATGGATGATCAGGTTTTGTGGAATCCATGCCAGCTTAAGTGTACGCTGCCAGTAAAGCAAAAGGAGGACATACCAAATACTAAGAAAATTAAATTTTCTTGAGAATTTAAGGTTTAACTCTTTAAACACACTATAGAATAAATGACTGAACAATAAGCTGAGAGGCTTGAGGGGTTAAAATGAATTTTACGACTTGCATTACTAAATACTCAGACAGTCTGACCACAAGTAGCATTTTGTGCATTTCTATATACAGTTGCAATCAAAATTTATTCAACCCCCATTGCAAATCAGGTTTATTGTAAAAATTTACAGATGTTCAGCTATTTGCAATGAACAAATCAAACAAAAGCAATTGAAATAGTTCAACACAACGAATGTTTCAAGTGGTTTCCCCAAATTCAATTGAAAATGCAACTTATGAAAATGCCTTCTCCAGTCTCGTCTGCATCAGGTGTGCTTGAGCTGGAACACATGAAATACCTGAACTGGCTAGGGGCAGAAAATACATTAAATACTTGGACGGGGCAGAAAAAGGAAGCTATCAATGGCTGCAACCAGATTTCTGAGAAGGCAGGTTGTGAAACTGCAAAAGACCTGCAGCAAGACTTGGTAGCAACAGGCACTGAGGTTTCAGTGAGCACAGTATGGCACGTACTAAACATAGAAGGTTTCCATGCCAGAACTCCAAGATGTACACCACTACTGACCCACAAGAAAATTCGCCTCAAAATCATATAAATAAGCCAAAGAAGTTTTGGGATTCTGTAAACAAAACCGGATCGATGAAACAAAACCGGATCTTTTCAAAACGATGGATCAGCGGTATGTCTGGAGAAAGAAGAATGAAGAAAGAACACTCTGTCCACAGTCAACCATGGTGGTGGCTCTGTGATGCTCATGGGCTGCTTTGTATCCTCTGGCACTGGAAACCTGCAGTGTGTGGATGGCACGATGGATTCATTGAAGTATCAGGAAATCTTAGGAGAAAACGTCATGCCATCTGTGAGGAGGCTTGGGCGTCATTGGACCTTCCAACAGGACAATGATCCCAAGCATACCTCAAAATCCACCAAGGCTTGGTTGAAGAAGAAGACCTGGAAAATTCTACAGGGCCATCACAGTCACGGACCTGAACCCCATAGAAAATCTCTGGTGGGATTTGAAGAAGGTGGTTGCAAACCCAAGAATATTACTGAACTGGAGGCCATTGCTCATGAGGAACGGGCTAAGATTCCTCAGGAACGCTGCCAGAAGCTGGTGTCTGGCTATGCATCTTGTTTGCGGGGGGTCATAACAGCAAGGGTGCTGTACTAAGTACTAAAGATGCTTGCCATGAAGGGGCTGAATAATTTTGAAACTGAAGAAGTCATTATAAGTTGCATTTTCAGTTGAATTTGGGGAATCCACTTGAACTATTGTGTTGAATTATTTCAGTTGCTTTTGTTTGATTTGTTCATTGCAAACAGCTGAAAGTTTGTAAATTTTGACAGTAAACCTGATTTTCAATGGGGGTTGAATAAATTTGTGTATGTGTAATATATATATATATATATATATATATATATATATATATATATATATATATATATATATATATATATATATATATATATATAAATTTATATATATATATATATATATATATATATATATATATATATATATATATATATATATATATATATATATATATATATATACACTGCCCTCCATATATACACCTCCATGGAGGACACTGTATAGATAGATAGATAGATAGATATTGCTACACATCCGGATGGCTGGCACTATATTAAAGGTGCAGTTTGTTGTGTTTAAAATTCTTAATAAACCTGTAACAATTATATAATTTTGTGAGTGCTTAAGTTGGAAAAAAAATAAGTACTTGTTTTAATAAATTAAGTGATTGAGATTTTGAGGCTCTTTAGTGAATAAGACACTAAACTGCCACTGTTTGAAACATACTGTATATTACTGTACGTTAATAAAGAAAACAGAATTGAGAAGAAACAATTGACTCAATCATTCAAAAAAAAAAAAAAAGTAAACTATCCAAATATTCATGAACAGCACAATATCCATAGTTTTTGGTTCCAGGTCCAGATCAGCTCCCGCTTTCATGTAGTTTGTTAGTGTATGTTTAAGTCTCATTCTGAGGTTCATTATCTTTGTTTCAGGCTTCTTCTACAGAGGGTTGAGTCAGTTGGAGGAAACAGGAAAGCTTTTGAATGTTGTCACTACAATACACCATGCAAGCAGCAGGGGGCTCTAAACATTACAAAATGCTCCTTTACAACAAGCCAGTAAACACATACCACAGTTAAAGACCGATGTGCAATGCCACAGTTTCTCAAAACATTCAGACAATTTATGGGGAACCTCGGAGAGGTCAGAACGCTCACAGGACAAAATGAAAACTGCTTATTGCAGGTAATCAATCAACAAACGATATATTATGCAACCATACTCCACTTTCTTGCAGTACTGCCGGTGGAATGGAAATTGACGTATCGGACATTTTCAATCAGTATAAACAAATGAATTATTTTATAGCTGCAAGTCTGTTATAAGATTAGTCAGGACACTGTTGGGTTTCTGTGTGTAGAGTATCATGACTCTGTATTTAGATGAGGAGAGGGGTGTGAGCCCCCTGCTGGGCAAACGATTCACATCTCTCCACAATAACATTGGTACAGAGATAAATCAACAGAGGTGGACAAAGTACACAACTCCATTACTTGAGTGAAAGTACAGATACTACTGGTCAAATATTACTCCATTACAAATGAAAGACAGATTTTTAATTAAATAAAAGTACAGAAGTACTTGCTTTTAAAAGTACTTAAGTATCAAAGGTAAATTTCCTTTTTTTTATGTCAACGCATTGTTTTATTATTGTCGCATTGTTGTATGTAATACTTACAACACCTTATGCTTCTGATGCAACCTACTGAATACACTGACTAGCTTGTAGTATCTGTGAATAAAGAGCTTTTAGAATGTTACAAATCCTGTAGAAATGATGACTGCTCTCTCTCGGCAGCACCAACGCAGATTTGAATGTTCCGGTGGGATTTTTGTCAAAGATTTAATAGACAGGCGAATCGTTATCATTTAGGAAAGAGATGGTGTGGGTGATTTTTATGATTAATTGTGCAGCTGTACAAAAAAAATAATTATACAAGTTACAAGATATTAACTTATTTAACTCTTAAACTCATTTACTTTTGAATTTACGCTGTTGTGTGCTAACTAACGTCACTGTCGTCAAAAGAAACGTCAAAAGAAAGAAAGAAAGAAATAGCTATGAAAAACTGTAACTTCTTAAAGCCCTGAGTGTCTACTTTCATATAAGCCATTAACCACTACTGTGGGGTGTGACATCACAAATAAATTCAATGCTGAACATGGGCACCCCCAAAACAGGCCTCTTTGGCCTCTCTGTGCTTTAGTAATAAACAGAACAGAAGAGTTAACCAGTCTGGGGATTTTCTCCATCACACCACCCTTTAAAATGCCTTTAAAAACCTCAAAGTACAATAACCTCCAAGCTGCTGGTCATTTTATCAGTATGTGAAATAACACGACATAGCTTTCTGATTGTGGATGATGAAAATACTTTGTTCGCCGACTCATCACGGCTCTCTCTGTGCTAATGAAACGCTTTAATGTGTGCAGTAATTAGCGTCAGAGTGAAGCACCCTTGCTCAAGGCTCCAGCGGGACGATTCAATTTACACGATCGACGCAGGCGGCTCTGTTATTTTAACAGAGGACACAGTGGAGGACCACTCGACCTCCAAACAGGACAGCGCTGGCTGTGTGTGTATGCTTGGCTCAGCGTGGTTTAGAGGTGTGTGTGGGGGCTATGCAAGACAAGAGAGATGAGATCACCACATCAACAGCAACCGGGTCTTGTTGCTACGCAACAGCAAGTGGCTCTGCCCACACACAACTCTGTCCACTAATAGCATCATGGCCTGCCAGAGTAGGCGCTTAACACACTCGCAGCTTTATTAACTAATCCTGAAATGAGTCGGTTTTCCCTTTTTAACAGTAGGCCAAACTGCTTAAAGCAGTAATTTGGACAGAAATTTAATTAGCACAATTCACACCGTACCTTTAATGTAGCTGATCAGCCGGGATATATTTGGTGATTGAAGTGTGCTTTAGTACTGTACTGTAGCTACGAGGCTAATGTAGCAAACAAGTAAGGAAAGACACACAGCTACCAATTCAGCATGACACGCCTAAGTCATCACAGACTCACCTTGTTCAGAATCCCAGATTTATGTGGTTTCTAAAAGAAGGTTCCAGAGCTAAAACCAGCAGCAGCTCTGACTTACAGCCCATTCAGTGGTGTCATGTCACATGACTATGCCGTATGATTACACCAAGCACAATACTTGAGTAACATTACGCTACTAACATCTTCAAGGTTGTTATTGGTACGAAACAATTTAGACAGATATCTGGCTGACAGCTTATTATGTGCTGTAGCTTATTAGCATGTTTACATTAGTACATAATGTTTCACAAATATTGTATAGACACCGAATACCTTAGTTAAGTGTGTAGTTCACACTCACAATAGTGTGTAATGGCTCATATGAAAGTAGACACTCAGGGCTTAAAGAAGTAGCAATTTTTCATAAGTATTTCTTTCTTTACCTAGTCTACTAGGTTTAAATGTTATAATTTTTTTGTGGCAGTTTTTACAGTGCTTTACTATCAAAAAAAGGATAGCTGTTCTGTCTGTTTTTATCTCTGTACCAATGTTATTGTGGAGAGGTGTGAATTGTTTGTCCAGCAGGCGGCTCACACCCCTCCACTTTCCCATCGCCTTGCTCACAAGCAGCTAAACACAGAGTCACGATACTCTACAGCCGTGGCCAAAAGTTTTGAGAATGACACAAATATTGATTTTCACAAAGTCTACTGCTTCAGTGTTTTAAATCTTTTTGTCAGATGTTACTAACTGTTACTGAAGTATAATCACAAGCATTTCATAAGTGTCAATGGCTTTTATTGACAATTACATGAAGTTTATGCAGAGAGTCAATATTTGCAGTGTTGACCATTCTTTTTCAAGACCTCTGCAATTCGCCCTGGCATGCTGTCAATCAACTTCTGGGCCCCATCCTGACTGATGGCAGCCCATTCCTGCATAATCAATGCTTGGAGTTTGTCAGTTTGTGGGTTTTTGTTTGTCCACCCGCCTCTTGAGCATTGACCACAAATTCTCAATGGGATTAAGGTCTGGGGAGTTTCCTGGCCATGGACTCAAAACGTTGATGTTTTGTTCCCCGAGCCACTTCGTTATCACTTTTGCCTTGTGGCAAGGTGCCCCATCATGCTGGAAAAGGCATTGTTCATCACCAAACTGTTCTTGGATGGTTGGGAGAAGTTGCTCTCTGAGGATGTTTTTGTACCATGCTTTATTCATGGCTGTGTTCTTAGGCAAAATTGTGAGTGAGCCCACTCCCTTGGCTGAGAAGCAACCCCACACATGAGTGGTCTCAGGATGCTTTACTGTTGGCATGACACAGGACTGATGGCGCTCACCTTTTCTTCCCCGGACAAGCTTTTTTCCAGATGCCCCAAACAATCGGAAAGGGGATTCATCAGAGAAAATGACATTACCCCAGTCCTCAGCAGTCCAATCCCTGTACTTTTTGCAGAATAGCAGTCTGTCCCTGATGTTTTTCCTGGAGAGAAGTGGCTTCTTTGCTGCCCTTCTTGACACCAGGTCATCCTCCAAGAGTCTTCGCCTTACTGTGCGTGCAGACGCACTCACACCTGCCTGCTGCCATTCCTGAGCAAGCTCTGCACCGGTGGTGCCCCGATCCCACAGTTGAATCAACTTTAGGAGACGGTCTTGGCGCTTGCTGGACTTTCCTGGGCGCCCTGAAGCCTTCTTCACAACAGTTGAACCTCTCTCCTTGAAGGTCTTGATGTTCCGATAAATGGTTGATTTAGGTGCAATCTTACTAGCAGCAATATCCTTGCCTGTGAATCCCTTTTTGTGCAAAGCAATGATGGCTGCACGTGTTTCCTTGCAGGTAACCATAGTTAACAGAGGAAGAACAATAATTTCAAGCACCACCCTCCTTTTAAAGCTTCCAGTCTGTTATTCTAACTCAATCAGCATGACAGAGTGATCTCCAGCCTTGTCCTCGTTAACACTCTCACCTGTGTTAACGAGAGAATCACTGACATGATGTCAGCTGGTCCTTTTGTGGAAGGGCTGAAATGCAGTGGACATGTTTTTTTGGGATTAAGTTCATTTTCATGGCAAAGAGGGACTTTGAAATTAATTGCAATTCATCTGATCACTCTTCATAACATTCTGGAGTATATGCAAATTGCCATCATAAAAACTGAGGCAGTAGACTTTGTAAAAATTAATATTTGTGTCATTCTCAAAACTTTTGGCCACGGCTGTACACACAGAAACCCAACAGTGTCCTGACTAATCTTATAACAGACATGCGGCTATAAGTTCAAGTTCAAGTTCAAGTTCAGTTTATTTGTATAGCGCTTTTAACAATGGACATTGTCCTAAAGCAGCTTTACAGAAGTATATAAATTCAGGACATAATGAGCAAGTCAGCGGCGTCGGTGGCAAGAAAAAACTCCCTGAGATAGTATGAGGAAGAAACCTTGAGAGGAACCAGACTCAAAAGGGAACCCATCCTCATCTGGGTGACACCGGATAGTGCGATTATAAATAAATAAATCTCTTCTATAAATGTACCAGTACCACACGGTCAAATAGCAGTTGTGAGACCATGAAAAATTCATTACAGTTTTTATATGAAGTCTGTTTTGTTGAACTTCACCACTGTAATCTCAATGATCTTTAGGCTGCACCGTGTGGGGCCATCCTCAGCAGCAGCATGTGACTTCCAACTGATGAGATCTCCAACCAGAAGTAGGACATCAGGATGGATCGGGCAGGTCCAGAGAGCAGAAGGGGTCGGGATCATATATATATATATATATATATATATATATATATATATATATATCACGATAAAATAATTTGTTTGTTTATACTGATTGAAAACGTCTGATAAGTCGATTTCCATTCCGCCGTCAGAATGGAACGCCAGTGTACTGCTAGAAAGGGTTAATATTCGAGTGAGTAATAAACATTTTTATTTTAATTTTTATTACCAGCCTACTTCTACCTCAGGGCCCGCATTCATAAAGAAGGCTAAAAGCAGAAGAAGAAACCCTTTAATAAATGGGCATGTTAATCCTAATATCAATAATCCTATTTCTCCCCAAAAAATAGGATTAAAAATGATTCCCAAAGCACTAGAAGCAGCTCCTAAACCTGGAACGTTACAGAGGACTCCTATGTCAGTAAGACTGAATCACAAAAAAAAAAATCCAAAAGTGGCTGCTGCGGGTGATCAACGGTGAGATTTTCCAATGAAGTTTTCAGCGCCGTCTATTCTCTGAAAAAACGCTGCAGTCACAATGTTCAGATTGACCAGTCTGTTTACTCAAATTCATTTCTTCAGAAAGCTTCTTTTGAGGCATTTTGCACAGTGTAGGGTGACTAAGATCCTAATGTGAATTCCTCACATAAGGAGAAGTGGCAAAAAAAATTGCCAAACCTACATCAAAAAAATGTTTTAATATGTCATTTTGTAAATATCTAATTTTCCCTTTGCAAGTGTATTATTGGGGGGGGGGGGGGGGGGAGTGTGTGTTTCTCTCTCTGTCTGTCTCTCTCTCTGTCTGTCTCTCTCTCTGATAAGCTACATATTCTACTCCTGAGTTACCAGTGATCCTGTCCCCTTCTGCTTTCCAGACCTGCCTGATCCATCCTGATGCCCTACTTCTGGTTTGAGTTCTCACCACTTGGAAACCACTCGCTGCTGCTGACGATGGTCCTACATGGACAGAGACACTTAGAAACCATGATGGCGGCTTTGGACTGTAGTTGATATGAACAGTTTTGCTGCGATGGCTTAGAATTACAATTGCTATGATAGCTTTAGGACTGCAATTGCCACGAACAGTTTTGCCCTCAAGTCTCCATCAGTGAACAGTTGATAACTCCAACAAAATAGACTATCATGAATTTCCTGGTTACACAATTACACTATTTGACTATATAACACACAGTTATAGAAGGGAATTATTTATAATCGCACTATCCGGTGTCACCCAGATGAGGATGGGTTCCCTTTTGAACCTGGTTCCTCTCAAGGTTTCTTCCTCATTCCGTCCCAGGGAGTTTTTCATTCCCACCCTCACCTCTGGCTTGCTCATTAGGGATAAATTTATATCTGTAACGTATATGTTTCTGTGAAGCTGCTTCGTGACGATGTCCATTGTTAAAAGCACTATACAAATAAAACTGAATTGAAAATCGAATTGAATTGAAAAAGGTATGCGCTCTAGTTAGATAATAGTTAGATTACGACACTTCACTCAGAAATTAGCAGAAATGATCTTTGTAATCACATAGGACTGTAAAATGGCATTTGGGTGGGAAAATTTTATGAAGTTATAGCAAATAGGACAGAATTGAATCTGGTATCTCTGTTACTAATGTGTGGTCAATAAGAACTTTCAAGTTGTAAAAAGAAGTTAACGAGGAAATGAATCAATGCTTTGTTTGAGAGTGTTTGTTGAAGGACATAAAACGCAACGCAATGCTACACACCTTATTACATTTAATTGAAAGTAATAGTGCATTGAACGTAACTTCAGTGTCTCTGGTTTCAGCGTGTCAGTTCCATGCTGTGTCCCCGGGTTTGTTTTCACTGATGTCTTTGAAAGCTTAAAGGACTCTGCAATGAGACGTTGTCAGCCACAATCTGACCGCTCTAATTATTGACATTAGAGAGCTGTTTCATCACTGGCATTACTCTGAATGAAAGAGAGAACGAGAGAGGGATGACTGATCAGCTCTGATGATGGCCCTCCTCCCTGCATGCCTGTGTTTTAATTCCGTTTTTAATGCTATAAAACGCTTGTGGTGTACTGCTCTGATGGATATTGTGAGCGCTGATGGTTGGGATGAGCAGAAAGTCACTGCGAGACACAAATGCACTCACATTAGCGTCAGCATGAAAATGCCAGCACGTCTTTTCAACGTCTTATTTCCGCTGCGTTGATTACAGGGTGGGTGTTCGAATAAATGAACATGAAAACAAAGAACGGGCAATCAGCACTTCATAGAGCAGGGACAGAATAATGAGAGAGCTCACGCACATGCGTGTGCATGGAGTCTTTTGAAATGACACTCATGCGCCTGACACATTAGGCAGGGCTTGCACTTTGGGCCGAGATGTGACGCCTAGTGGCATAATCTTAATATGTAAATGAGTGCGGACTGGTGTCGACACAAAAGCCAGCACCACGCCTGTCATGGCAACAGAAGGAAACACGTCACGCTCGTACAATGCCAGCTGTCAGCGGGAAAAGGAGAGGAGAGAATTGGCATTGAACACGGATGATGCATTATCAGTTTAAGTGCTGTATCAGAGAAAGTCACTGAAAGCTAGTGAAACTGCAGAAACAAGCTGGATTCAAAATATCCAGGCTTATGATTAGCATTCAAATCCTAAGTTTTTTTTGACACTGCTATTACAGAATATCAAAATTGTTTTTTTAAGACTTCAAAACAGATTACAATATCCATCCATTTTCTGTACCGCTTATCCTACAAAGGATTGCGGAGGAGCCCGGAGCCTATCCCAGGGGACTCGGGGCACAAGAGGGGGGACACCCTGGACGGGATGCCAAGCCTTCACAGGGCACAATTGCGGGCACATAAACACACTCCGGACAATTTAGAGACGCCAATCAGCCTACAACGAATGTAGTTGGACTGGGGGAGGAAACCAGAGTACCCAGAGGAAACACAAGGCGGATGCGGGATTCAAACCCCCAACCCTGGAGGTGCGAGGCAGATGTGCTAATCACTAAGCCACCGTGCCCCCTACATTTGTGCATTATGACCACTTTAGAACATTATTTATCATTCTCATCAATACCTGTTATGAACACAGCAGGAAACTGATCTTACACTGCAAAAAACAAGCTTCTTGAAACAAGCAAGACGCACGTAAATCTTGTTAAAGTGTACTAAAATCAAGCAAAACAATCTGCCAACGGGGTAAGCAAAACTGACTTGGTAAGAATTCTTGAAAATAAATAATAGCATAAATATCCAGTCACTAAAAATGCTATTGGATCTTAAAACTAGACAAAAATGCCAAAATTTAAGCAAGTTGTGTTTATTACAAGTAATGTAAACTCAGTTATTCAAGACAGACTTGAATAAAATGAGCATTCTGGTCTCTTGATTGAGCTGACTTTAAGAACTTATCCCTTAATTAAAAAAAAAACAAAACCCAAAAGCTTATAATAAGACACAACTACTTCAAACAGCATAATAAAAACAAGTGACTTTGTCTTCAATTAAGGCTCCAGAAGCATTGTTATTTTTAGCATTTTTATTGAAACAGGGAAAAACTCTGCAACACAGTGTCAGGGATTGTAGAAGGCGACGGATCCAAGCGCAGATTTTTATTGAATAAAGTGCAAAACAAACAACCAAAATTGTGAAAACAAGAACCATAAACGTAACAATGGACACAAGGCAAAAACACGTGGACTACGAGAGCAGGACACATGCTAACACATGAACACGACAACAACAAAAGCTTGACAATTAGGTGCTGAAAAACTAGAACTTCTATAGGGATGCTTATTAGGGGTAACACAGAACAGGTGTGAGTGATCAGTGGGACATGTGACATGGTCATGTGACATGCTGGGGCTGATGGGTAATGTAGTTCAGTGTGGATTTCAGCATAACAGTGGGTGCTTCTCATTTCTTATTTGTGGATCCTCATTTCCTTTCCTCGCTTCCTTTCCTTGCGTCTTAGCTCCACCTAGTTAGGATGTGAGGGAAGGATGTGAGGATTAGATGTGAGGAGAGAGGAATCGAAGCAAGTCGAGTGGAGTATCCTCGCTCTCTCGTGCATCACTTCAAAGCGACATCAATTAATGATGACTGAGCTCCGCTGGATTACCTCACTGCGCTTCATGGATCTGCCGTTATGCTTTTTTTTTTTTTTCGTGTGCCGCTATGTTGTTGATTAATAACAACATTCTTAATAAAGATAATATTAAGATAGTATGTGAAATGTCTGTGTTATTCAACAATGAATTAATGAACAATACATAAATTATCGCATCTTTTGTGCAGTGTTGCATATCCAGACATACAAGGATCAATTAATTACAATACTCATTGTAAGCATATTGTTATATAATTATATTTCATACAAAATGCCATCACATCATCAAACGGCTTTTTGTTTGAGACTGTGGGGGAATTTATATGTGTGTCAGGTTTTTCAACAAGAAACACTTCCACATAGGATACACCTGTGTATCCTCACTCCTCGTTCCTCGCCTCCTTGCGGTGCAATTAGAGAATTGACATGCCCTTCAAGATGGTTGACGTCGATCGATTTCCGGGTCACGGGCTGGAGGACGGAGGAGCGAGGAAACGAGGAAGCATCAACTTGAGTATTGAGACACTTGTGCCCCATGACACACAGCTGCTTCATTGAAAAACTGAAGTGCACAAGTGGTCTTAGTCTTAAAATAAAGAAAACAATCGTGTTCCTCTGCTGGGATATTATGCAAACCATTGTTGTAGCTTGTTACTGGTTAAATCTAGCTCAATATTAGCTGGAATATCTTATTAAGACAAAATGAGATATATTTTCATAAAATGAGATTACTATTCTAATGCAGAACATGCTTGACAAGATTATTTTTCTTTTTATACAAAAAATAAGACTCTTAAGAATTTTTACTTTCTTGAATATCCTTTTTTGCACTGTATAGTTTGTTGAGGCAGTCTAAAAAAAACACAAGTTGCTAATATATAATATACAATCAACATATTTACTGATAATTTGCCTATTCATGTATATTCAGTGATCCATATATTCAAATGTAGACATGGCTTTTAGCCATCTTTAATACTTGATTGTGCAATAAAACCCAAAATACTCTGAAAATCTACTAATATATTAGTAATAAATTGTTGGCTGGTTTTCCCAGACTCCCATTCCCACACCTTCACCAGCCTAAAGTTCTTTACTTTCCCATGACCTTTAATTGCCAACAATTGATGAGAGGAAATGTATCTAGAGAGAAATGTATCTAACTTATCTAGTCACTGCTGAAAAAAACAAAACAAAAGAAACCTTCATAGAATTTGTATTGGTTTTAATGGTTATAATGGGAATTATATTGGTTTTAATGGAAACTGTAATGCTCCCTGTGGGTCTCTACTGGTAATATGTTGCTTTCTATTGGTGGTATGTTATGTCTAGTAGATACCATTAATGACCTATGTCCTTAATACGTCCTACTATGTAATGGAAACCATTTGGTAATGGTTTTAATGGTTAACAGCTGATTGTTTGTAATGGTATTTGTAGTGGAAATCATTAGAATTTCTGTTAGAACAATTTCTATTGTTTCTTTAAGCAGGGATACACTAGTGCAGAAGTGTAGAGTAACGTATCACAACACAAAATGGTGAAATGCTGCCCTCTAGTGCCTACAACACGGCACAGCAATACAATGAATCAAAGAATCATATACTGTAGCTACAAGTAATACAATATTTACTGTGTTTACATTGTTTTTGATATGTATTTAAAAAAGAAACAAATTACGCCCAGCACAAAAATATACATACTCATACAATAAAAGATTTAATTAAGTTTAATATGGTACATTTGGTTTAATAATGAATATACTGACTATAGCCCAGCAGTGATTCTGGGGGAAAAGGCTGGATACTGAGATATTTCGAGGTAAAATTTCGTTTTATCGTAGCTGTACAAGACATCATTTTAACTAGGGCAAAAAAAAGAAGAAGAAGTTGTAAAAGTGTGACTTTGTGCTGTTTTGAAACCTGCTGGAAAAGTGTTCAAATTAATTAAAGGGCAGACAGAAGGTAGTTTAGGTAAAAATTTAGCCAATAATATAACAAGATTTATAAAAAAAAATTTAAAAAAAGAAAAATTAAACGTTCAAATCATTCAAAGTAAACAGTACCTCTTTAAAACAATAAAATTAAAACTAAAAACATTTTGAACAGTTACAGTTACAATACAAATCTCTAAGCACAGGTTTCAAAAAGAGTAACATGTATGACTATCTTTTTTCTTTTTTTTTTTTTTTACAGCAATTTATTCCAATAAGCTTTAATAACAGGAACAGAACTGGATTTGGATTGTACATGATACCAAAATTCTTACTTATGATAATTACTCCTAGAGTAAGAGCATAAACCACTATAGAAAATTCACTTGGTATGACATATATATTAAAGAAAATTAGAATGTGTTGTAAGCCATTAGCAATGAATAATTCATTTACCGAAACACTTTCAGAAATAAACTTTAAGTGCCACATTTATGTACCTTTCCTTATTGTTGATGTGGTACCATGAAGGATATTTTGTAGGATAGTTTTATATCTTTTACCTGGGAGGGTGTATGTGGTGTAATTAACTTACAAGCACTGGGGGGGCTTAGTGGTTAAAACGTTTGCCGCACACCTCTGGGGTTGGGGGTTTGAATCCCACCTCCGCCCTGCGCACATGGAGTTTGCATGTTCTCCCCGTGCAAAGACATGCGTTGTAAGCTGATTGGCATTTCCAGATTGTCTGTAGTGTGTGTGTGTGAGTGTGTGTGCGATTGTGCCCTGCAATGGGTCGGCACCCTGTCCAGGATGTCCCTCGCCTTGTGCCCTGAGTTCCTTGGGATAGGCTCCTGGCTTCCCACGACCCTGTGTAGGATAAGCGGTACGGAAAATGGATGGATGAATTCAAGGAAATGTCTGTAGGCTATAGTTCAGAATGACAGGTTTATTCACAAACGATAATTTCTGATTCAACACACTCACATCTTGTATAAATAACAGAATTATGAATTTCCCTCAGAGAAATTCCCCAAACTGTTGCCACAAAGTTGTATACAATCGTAAATTATTATTATTAGTTACATTTATATAGCACTTTTCTAGACACTCAAAGTGCTTTACATAGTATGGGGGGGAAATCTCCTCAACCACCACCAGTGTGTAGCATCCACCTGGATGATGCGACAGCAGCCATAGTGCACCAGAACTCCCATCACACACCAGCTACAGGTGGAGAAGAGAGATGTAGCCAATTCAGAGAGGGAGATTATTAGGGGGCCATGATAGATAAGGGCCAGAGGGGGAATTTCACCAGGACACCGGGGTGATACCCCTACTCTTTACGAGAAGCGTTCTGGGATTTTTAACGGCCACAGAGAGTCAGGACCTCGGTTTAACGTCTCATCTGAAAGACGGTGCTCTTTTTACAGTACAGTATCCCTGTCACTATACTGGGGCATTAGGACCCACACAGACCACAGGGAAAGCACCACCTGTTGGCCTCCCTAATACCACTTCCAGCAGCAACCTTAGTGTTCCCCAGGAGGTCTCCCATCCAGGTACTGGCCAGGCTTAACCTTGCTTAGCTTCAACTAAAGGATGTCTTTGTATACTTTAGCATTACAAATCCCTTTCACCGAATCTAAGAGGCCCAAACCTGTTCCAGCATGACAGCGCCCCTGTGCACAAAGCGAGCGCAATTAACACATGGTGTGACAAGGTTGGAATGGAAGAACTCGAGTGTCCTGCACAGAGCCCTGACCTCAACCGCCCTGAACACCTTTGGGATGAACTGGAACACCGACTGCACCCCAGGCCTCCTCACTCAACATCAGTGCCTGACCTCACTAACGCTCTTTGTGGCTGAATGAACACAAATCCCCACAGCCACTCTGCACAGAAAGTGTATACAGTATGAGCTTTGCTGGACATCCTATTCCAAAGCCATGGGCATTAATATGGAGTGGTCCATACTGACTTTATGCACCTGTTAGTAATGGGTTTGGAACTGAACTTAATAATTAGGAGGGGTGTCCATATACTTTTGGCCATAGTGTATATATTCCTTAAGTACACTTTAGTGCACAGGCAAAGTCTGAATCCCAAACAACTTACTACTTTATACATAATGCACTAGATAGGGTAGAAAAGCCATTGTTTCGTTCCCTATGTAGGGCACTAGTGTAGTGAGAAGGAAGCCGTTTGGGCTTCAGCACCTGCTCACTAAAACCTGCCTCAGGAACGAGTTTGTGACAAGAACCTGTCATGTGAAAAGAAACTAAGGAACAACTTGTTGGACAGGACTTGAAGTCGAAACAAAATGAGCTCCAGGTTTGTTCGTATTTCTGTGGTTTATTTGTGACATTTGTCTTTTCTTTAAGCGTTGTAACATACTGTATAACGAAACGTGATACTAAACCGGTCTTAGTTATCCTATCAGATAAAGAAAACAGAGAACTTATAAATTAGATATAAGATAACATTAGTTAGCTAATAATCTCAACGGTTATTAATTAAACGTACGAGTCCTGGTCGCTAAATATTAATATTTAATGTATTCAGTTAAGGCTCAGTGTTTACATGAATTCACTAAAGCACTTAAGGTAGCACTTGGATGTTAAGAATGTTAGCTAGATCTATAAAGTAACGTTGTATAGCATTAAGTGTGCTTCATTAGCTGGATAGCATCAGTTAAAACGCCAAGTTAAACTGCAAAACAACTAAACATGTTAACGCAGATCAAACAAAATCCGGAAACAGTTCAGAACACGTTCCGTCAGACTGACTAAATGTTTTCCCCACCTGTATTCATATCGCATATAGAATCAGGGGATGGGATTTGCCGCAAGACGAGTGGGTTAGCAATATCTCGTGCTGCTAGGTAACCTCATTGCCAAGATGGCTGCCGCAGGTCGTCTCTGATTGGCTATTGCGGGAACCTGGGGGAAAGGTTGCCTGTCTCCTATTGGTTGCTCCGGAAACGTGGGCGAAAAGTTGCGCGTCGTTGATTGGCTGCCCGGTAAACCTACGGAAAAGATTGCATTGATCAGCTGCTCTCTGCAGATATCTCACTTTGTGAAAACAATGTAGAAGAAGTGCTGAAGAGACCGAGAGGAGGAAGGAAAGCGTCTGCGCTGTCAGACCCGGGCGAAGCTTCGGATCAGAATCGCCACCTGTGTCCTTTATTAACACGGAAAACAGACCGAATCAGGCTGATTCATCTTTCCAAAAAAAACAAAAAACAAAAAAAAACCGTGTCATTTAATTGTATGCCATCTTCTCTTTTCCGCATCTGCTCCGCTCCTGGTGTTTCAGCGATGCGAAGGCGGAATAACTCGCCTTCTGAAGAGCACGAAGGCTCCCTTATAAACACGCTGCAGAACCGGGGGACGGATCTGACCGGCGACGGAGACAGGAACACAGAGACGGAGAGAGCCATGAGGCGAAAATGCAGGAGGTAAGAAACGCACGACGCAGCCGCAGGTGCGATTAATCGCCCGATTATTCGGTGCAGTGCTGCGGGTAGACGCCTTAGCATCTTTCCAAGTAAAGCTGAACATCACGCGCTCTCAAAACAAAACAAATGCTGGGGGTTTAAAGTACAAACTCTTGCCACAAAGTTGTGTTTTTTTTTTTTTTTTTTTTTTTAACTTGCACATAATTGTAGAGGAATGTTATAATGAAACATAATTACATTTATTCATTTCGCGAACACTTTTATCCAAAGCGACTCAAACATGAGGAAATACAAGCAAAGCGATATATCAAGTAGAGAACAATGCAAGAACCGCGCAAGATAAGTTAGGGGTTAGTCAAGTGTTCACGGACGAGGTGGGTCTTTAGCCGTTTTTTTGAAGATGGTGCCCGATTCTGCTGTCCGGATCGAGGTTGGAAGTTCATTCCGTCACTGAGGGACGGTCGGTTTGAAGGTTCTGGAAGGGACCTCCTGCCTCGCTGAGTAGGTATGACCAGGAGTCGGTCGTTAACTGATCGCAGGTTGCGTGAGGGAACGTAAACCTCAAGGAGAGTGTTGAGGTAGGGGGAGCTGTTCCAGACAAGGTCTTGTACGTGAGCATTAAGGCCTTGAGTTTGATGCGGGCGGCTACAGGAGGCCAGTGGAGGGAGATGAAGAGGGGTGTGACGTCGGTCCTTTTGGGCTGGTTGAAAACAAGACGTGCTGCTGCGTTCTGAATCAACTGAAGGGGTTTGATGGAGCTGGCTGGGAGCTCCCTGGCTGGGAGTAGTGCATTGCAATAGTCTAGTTTTGAGATAACAAGAGCCTGGATAAGTAGCTGTGTAGCCTGTTCAGTGAGATAGGAGAGTGTGTGTACATTGTTTGTACTTCAGAGAACAAATCGTTATTTCTGACAGTGCAGGTAGGGCTGCGTATATTTGTAAGATAATGTAAAGACACAAAATAGGAATATATTGATTGGATACTGAATATCAATATCAAGACTGAAACACTGGATTAATATGAGATTAGACATTTTCTGATTCCGCCCACTTATAGTAGGCCACCAACAGATGAGAGAGTGGCTTGGTATGTCGATATCATATTAAAAAAATGGACAAAGCAGGAATGGTGCTTCCCTGGGGCTGAATAATGATATTATGATAATAATCATAAATCCATACATTGCCCTTACTCCGCTTGAACCTTGAACTCTGCTTGATTGAAGTAGCTAACTAGCTTGCCGTACATCCTTACGTAATTTTAGCCGCCGCTTTTTAGCCTAGTCGTTTAAGATCCTAGGCAACCAAAACATGGGACCTGGTAGCACACTGGCTCTTTAACGTACCCAGTGGGCTAGCTAATAAATTTCTAATTTGTCCACCTCATGAGTCAGAAAACTACCTTTGCGCTAAGGCTACTTTAAACTGAACCTCTTGGCTTGTTTATGCATTAATCTGCCATTGAATTATAGCCTCTTTGGGAGAACGTGTTTCCTCTAATCTGTCTGTAAATAGATCTCAGAGGACTGTGGAAGCTTAACAACAAACGCTCCCTGTGTGCTTAGGGTTTAATCAGCAGTAGAACTGTAGATTTTATTTATTCTCTAAAACAAAATCCCATTAACCACACGAACCACATCATATTGCAGAAACGGAGACTGAGAATTGCGCCTTGAAGTGCTTTCCCTCTGATACGTCTGATTTTATCTTGTCAATTAATTGTCAGGACCTTTATGACATAAAGTGGATGTAGAAAGTGAAAACAAAACATTTTATTTCTGCAGCGTTGTGGCGTACTAGGACTGGAACTTAACACTTCTGAACGCTGTTCCTCAAAACTGCCTGTTAAACACAGTCTCATGAGCTCTGTTTTGCAGACTATGCTTTTTATTTCTGCATTCTTAAGCTTTCGTTAACTTGATGCATGCCGAGGAGTTCCTCAGGTCAGCTTTAGTGAGAATTTATGAAGCTGTGAAGAAAAGGTGCCACACATGCAAACGTGCATAAGCAGTCTGGAAGTTTCACACTCGTTCGTTCAGTGGTCACAAATACCGAAACCTTTACCAGGTACGGAGAAACCACTTGCGGGTGGACAACACAGAGCTGGTACTCAATAAATATTTAGATAATTATATATTATACAGCTAGTCTAAAACATTTGGTGGATTGCTTCCAAGCGTTTCTTTTTTTCTTTGTCTTTTTCTTTGTCGTTCCAAATATCCAGAAGAACTGGATCAGTTTCCTGCAACGCTACACCCCTGGCTCAGTTTGCATCTTGCAGCTCAGTTTAACAGCTCACACGTACAAAAGATCTGATCCCATTCTAAATTGCGCGTCATGATTTTTTCACGTCCTGCGCTTGAATTGATTCGGGGTCGAACCACTTTGCTCTAGAGTTCACTTGGAACTGGACCGAGACCACGTCGCTCAGATGCAAACGGACCGGTTGTTTTGATCCACCCCCTGAGTGTGATTTACCGTGTCCTCACCCGCCTAAATGAACCTCACTGATAGGGAAAACGCACCAGGGTTTGATTCAAATGGATTAAACACCGCATATATGAAAGTACCCTAACTGCATAAAGGAGTTTTGAAATTTCTGGTTTGTGGTTTTGGAAGAAAAAAAAAAAACTGCAGTTCCCACTTTTAAACAGAACACCTTTTGTAATATTTGGCAGCACATTCCAGCAGCTGGCATTCAGATATCTGATCTCCTAAGCTGTAAACAGGAAGAAAAGACCAATGATCTGGACCAGCATCCAACCAATCAGGACAAGGAGGGACCTGTACTTGACCGTCAGTCATGTTGCCCGTCAAGTCAGAAAGCACGATCACTTGTGTTGATGTTCAGCAGTGAGTGCTTAAGTGTGTTGGAGGAGTAGCCTTGTAGGGGAGACTGAATGGAGGGCAGATTTTTAAAATCTTTTAAAAAAAAAACTTGGGTAGAGAGATGCTCATTCTCTTGCAGATGTGTGTGAGGGAAAGAAAACGCTTTCTCCTGTAGAGAGAAAGTAGTCAGTGGATTGGAAGGGTGTGTGTGTGTGTGTGTGTGTGTGTGTGTGTGTGTGTGTGTGTGTGTGTGTGTGTGTGTGTGTGTGTGTGTGTGTGTGAGAGAGAGAGAGACAGAGACAGAGACAGAGACTTTCTATTTTTGTTGAAGGGGATAAAAGAAAGTGTGTAGGCATGACTGTGGGTCTTTTTCCTCCCTGGCAATATGGCCGCCTGAGCTCAGCATGCAGACACTGCACGATCAGCAGAAACACAGACATCTCGTCCTGCTTATCTGAGAGAAAAGAAGCTCATACCATGGTTTCTGTTCACATTCAAGCTTTGTGGTTTTATGACTCTGACTACAAAACACGTTACTCAATGGTCTGGCCCTACTGCTGATGTTCCTTCTTTCAGTGTTATGAAATGGTTCTTCTTCCAAAGTAGGCAGTGATTAAAGCTGACTAAAGAATCAGTGTGTCATAATCTACATTGGAGCAGAGGGTTTGCTCAGTGCAGGACCTGTTCTACCAACTTTACCACCAGGACGTCCCCCCTTTTCCATCCACTTTGGATTAAAGTCATTCTACACCGATCAGCCATAACACTAAATCCACAGGAATAACATTGATTATCTCGTTACAATGGGACCTGTCAAATATACCTGGGATATATTAGGCAGCAGTTCTCGAAGTTGATGTGTTGGAAGCAGGAAAAATGGCCAAGTGTAAGGATCTGGGCGACATTGACAAGGGGCCAGATTGTGATGGCTAGACGACTGGGTCAGAGCAGACTGGGCAATACAGCAGGTCTTGTGTGGTTTTCCCGATATGCAGTGGTTAGTACCTACCAAAAGTGGTCCATAGAAGGACAACTGGTGAACCGGCGACAGGGTCATGGGCGCCTAAGGCTCACTGATGCGTGTGGGGAGTGAAGGATACCACCTTCAGAGGTCTTGTGGAGTCCATGAGCAGAGCTGTTTTGGCGGCACAAGGGGGACCTACGCAGTATTAGGTTTAATGTTATGGCTGATCGTTGTTTGCATTATATAGATCTCATGATAGGGGCTAAGAATCCCCTATGTTGGTCACTAGTAGGCATTCCTGTCTTTTGTTTACTGCCGGTTGCCATGGTTTTCACCAGTAGCTACAGGCTAGAGCTATATGGCCACGCAAATGACATAGCTAGGTAAAGAATGTATCCATAACCATCCACTTGACCACAAATCAGATGTATTTCTGGTAAAACTAAAAATTCCAGAGGAAAATGCTTGTATATAAAATGCATCAGTGCAGTGCATTACCACCTACTAGTGTCTGAATGAACCATAGGAACAAATGTGAAGAACCATGAAATTGGGCATATTACTATCTCTGTCATAATGGTAATTGCCAAAGCACTTCTCATTTGAGTCAAACTCTGCTAAACTGCATAGTTGATTGAATAGAAAGAATTCACTTTCAAGGAAGTAGGATTCATGATGTTAATGATAAAGGCTTTGTAACTGGTGTTCCCTTCTTTCAATGTTGCATATTTATTGTAGATAAGTATTGAATGTAGTCATAGTCCAACAGCAGCCATATGAACAAATCCAAATGGTGTGTGCTGAACAATAAAGTGGCGACTCATAGCATTTATCTCTTGTTTTTGGACTTCTGTTCTGCTGCTTGGGGACATGTTCACATAGTAAATTAACAACAAACTACCACAGAGCAGCTTCATTATTCTGAATTTAAATGACAGCAAAAGGTAATGTTACATGTTTTAGTGCTGCCACTAACAGGTTTCTCAAAAATAACAGCAATTTGAGTTGACACTAAGCTACAATCAGTATTCAGTTCATCTAGCTTCAGGAGAAAATCACCAGTTGACCATTATCAGTGTTATATTTATTAGAGTTCTTATAGTTCTCAACTTTATTTCTAGAGGACTTTCAAAACTTTGCTGCACATAGAGTTGGTCACATACATACAGCCAAGGATACAACAAGCATTTAAAACAGACAAAGACAAAATAAAAGAAATTGACACAGTACAATTTATAATGCATTCATTAAAAGTTAGAAAGTAAATACGGTTTTAAGGCCCCCTGAAAAGACACTAGTGACGGAGATGATTTTATCGCCAACGGAAGCTCGTTCCAAAGTCTGGGTGCCGCCACCGCAAAAACTCCATCTAAGGCGAGATCGAGGAAGTGACGGACACAGCTGATCTCCAGAGCGAAGAGACCTTGAAGGTTGATACAGACTTATTAAGTCTGAGATATACTCTGGTGCTACACCATGAAGAGCCTTAAATACATATAGCAACACTAATAGTTATTAGTCTGTTTGTTTTGTTGAATGGGTTTAATCCAAACCTAAAGTCAACTTGAATCTAATGACAAATTTAAAAAGTTCGTTCTGTTGGTGGAAAGTTCAGAAATTGGCTTTAGTCAAATATGAACAAAGTGCAAATTTAAATGCTGAGCCGATATTTGAATAGATGGATTATGTTCCTAAAATAATTATGTACTGTAGGGGTCCATAGGGAATTTTTTAAAGGCTGCAGAAAAGTAGAAAAACCCTGCTTTAAGAGATGACAATAATGTACACTGTATTAGGAGCTTACACGTGTTACTATTTCATTGAAATATATGACATCACAAAATTTCCCATGAGGATGTCTCGGTTTAAATAAAGCGTTCTTGATACTTCAAAAATATTGAATCATAAGGACAGTACATTTATTTTGCAGTCATCAATTATTATATAGTCATCAAACCCTTAATATTAGAGTCTGACCTTTGGGCCCTATGATGACTAATAGCTAATAAAGATCCAGTGTTAATTGCCATATTAGTGTGTCACCGTATTGTAGGAGCTGTAGTGTAAAACGTTACTGTAATGTTTCACCGTGGCCTGAGCTGAAACATGAGCCTAGTGTTGTTCTGTACCTGATGCTGCTGTAATCGGACCCGCTGTCGTTATTCACTAAAGGTCCCAGTGTGAAGTAGCGACACAAGGCAAGTTCACTTTAACCCAGTCCAATTCGGGAAACTCAAACTGCTATAGCACCAGCTATTACTAAAGGTGTACTGTGATCAGGAAATAGTAATAGCATTAACTTTAGTATGCTTGCATTGTTTATTTCTAGGCACAGTAAGTGAAGATGGAATAAGATGTGTGATTATAGTCTAGAATCTGTTTGTCCTCTTCTATTTGCCCTCTTCTGCATACATGTGCTCACAGACGCCCATGATTGGCTAGTGACGCTGTGGTTTACAGAGGAGAGAGGGTATAACATCCCTTGACTCTCGGCCACACATATGATTAATACCATTTTTTGTGCACTAAAACATAGAGAGCCTTGTTTATATTCAAATTTTGAATTTGAATCTCAACATATAATAAATGGTCTGCACTTATATAGTGCCTTTTAACCTTAGTGGTTCTACAAAGTGCTTTACACTGTTTCTCATTCTCCCATTCCCTCACACGAAGTGAACTCCAGGTATGAACTCCAGGTGCTAGCCTGCCATTGGGAGCAACTTGGGGTTGCCCAAGGGCACTTCGGCATGTGGAGGCATGTGGGCCGGGGATCGAATCGCCAACCCTGCAATTGGTGGACAACCCGCTCTACCACCTGAGCCACAGCTGTTAACAACACTGTAATGGTTTTATACCTGACTGAGTTAAGAAAAAAAACAACTGGTGAACCAATAAAGATGTCATTTCATATTTGTTACAGATTCTCCCTGACCGTGTCCAACACCGCATTCAAAATGCTAAGCCGCTTATGGTAATCTACTTGGCGATTTATTTTCATGTGTATTTCCTAAGGTAGACCTGCCAACCTTTTGAGTAAGAACTCCACATTTTATCATCAGAGTATGCTAGTACACGTTATCACTCAAAAACGCACAAGAAACTTTTTTTTCCCCCCGATAAAATTGGCACATAGGCCAATTAACATGTGAATCTGGAATGATTGACAGTTGCACAGGTGTTTTAAACCCTCTAATATTAACTGAACCGCTGGAACCCCTGCCCCATTCCCCACAGCATGTTACGGTAGAAACCGGAGTGCGCATATGTAGGGGGTTGTACTGTAGTCACGAGGCACTTTGACAGCAGCTGCTCATCTGTTTCAGTTAAGATTTAGACTCTAGATAAATTTACATGCACACTTTCTTATTAATTGCTAGTTGTTTCCTAGAATAGAAAGAAAAAAGTAAACTTTCTACTTCCTTATATGTAAAAGTGTCTGTTCTAGCTTCTGCATCATGAAACAGAAAAGCATTTTCCCAACCAAGTATCTGATGGTTACCATAAAGTGGTGTTTGTGTACAGTGTGTGTATATATATATATATATATATATATATATATATATATATATATATATATATATATATATATATATATATATATATAGCTAGCCTGAGTGTGCATTTATAACAGCTCATTGTGAAGGCTCATTTCCTGAGCTATAAAGCCCCGTCCTCACAGGAATAGGAAGAACTGAAATAAGATGCTAAATCTGTAACATGGAGAAACACTACAGTTTCTACCTTTAGACAAGTGAATTGTGTAAGGACTATATAGAAAATAGTCAGGACTGTATCTTGTTCCTCTTCAGGGTTAGCGGGTCTGGTAAGATATAGTATCAGTTAATAGGCAGTTGTCGTACTAATGTGGATGACTTCTGTGTAGCTCCTAAATATGTGGCTAGCTGACAACACGGCCACATAGTCTGTAACACTGATGACATAATATTCAGAAGAATGAATTAATGGGACACGTTGAGAGATTTATTTATTTTTTTTAATACTCCTTTGCCTTACAAAACAAAGAATGCTTTACGTCTATATTTATTAGAATGCTACATCATACTTCAGAAGTAGGCTATATAATGTGATTGGAGTTTGATCGGTATGGGACGCCAGAGACAAAATCGTCTCAAATTGCCTGAATTTCTCTAAACGATGGTCTGGTGTGATTGTGAAGCTCACAGAACCTTTGTTCCCAAAGCCATTTCAAATAATGTAATATTTGCACAGTGTCTTTCAGAGATATCTGTAATCTGTTGTTTGTTTTCAATGTAGAGATCTGAAAGTTAGTTTGTTACTATTATTGTAAGCTCTCCCTACTTGGAAAGCGGATCCACTGGTTGTTACTTTTGTTCTCGAATTGTTCTGCAGTGTGAGAACGTGAAGCTCTTCATCGCTGCACGCTGAGTCACCCTCCATCTCCCTGGAGTGAAGTCCAGACCTGTGAGACGTCTCCATGTTACAGATTTAGCATCTTATTTCAGTTCTTCCTATTCCTGTGAGGACGGGTCTTGATAACTCAGGAAATGAGCCTTCACAATGAGTGCTGCATCTGTAACAGCTAGAGCAGGAAAGAGAAAGGAGTTTAACTTAAAGATGTAGTTAGTAGGCCTGTCACGATAACTACTTCTGTTGGACGATATATCGTCCCAGAAAAGATTTCGATAAACAATATTATTGTCATTTCAAGACCATTTTATGCCACTGATATAATGATAATATAATAGCATAATGATGCACGTACACCCTTTCAAAGAGCAATGAACTTTTAATTCTTAGGAATATTCAGACATTGGAATTGGAACATCAAAAATAGTTTGTCTTCGGACGGAAAATATCCTTTAAATTTAGTCAACATTTCATCATGTCATATTTATTCATTTTAGTCGGACTTAAATGGCACCGAACGTTAGCGAACTGCAGTTTAGTTGACGAGAAAATGCCAATATGAAACCAAATATTCGCACATTTTATATATTAACTTAAACACGTATCGACAAAAACGTGAAAACTGCCCTTGAAAATCTGATCTGAAATAATATTACAATGAGTTCACTACTGTAATACAATATTGTGAATTCTTTGTGCTTTAGTTATTAATTATCCGTGTTTTAGTACGTCGTTACGGAAAGAGCGTATTCACAACGTGACTTACCATTCTACCTAGCTCCTCACTTAAGTTCAGCTTCACTTGTGCGTTCGTGACATTTTGTGCAGAAGCAGGTTGTAATATTAGGTTTATGTTGTGAAAATGTCTGATTAATCTCATATGTGTATAGGATGTGTCTGGGTGAGTTAATTAACCCGCTAGTAAAGCGCTTCAGTTTACCGCTGTTCATTCACTGTTCAGCTTCAGCTCACGCAGCTTAAGTGGCTCAATCCCCGACATTATTGACTATGACTGGATTACCTGAAACACTAGAACTATTCTTTCTAGATTTTTCTTCTTTAAAAAAAACATTGTTAGTGCATTGTGAATATCTTGTGTGTCATTTTTTCAACAGTATGTTTTACTTAAAATCTGTGCTAGTTGTTGCATTCGAATGCGCATTTTCATCTCAAATTCAACAAATATTCGAAGTTGAAATTTTAATTTGACAGCCCTAGACAGAAACAGCACGACTGGCTAAAATGTTGGTGACACTCATTCTTATGTAAACAAACACGCATGTGGAAATATCGAGGTCAGCAGAAATGATCGAGGTCATGCCCATATATCGTATGCTAAGTCAATAACGTGATTAACGTGACAGGCCTAGTAGTTAGTATGTGGAGTGTTTAAACACAGTCTTGAAATTCCAGCATGTTATATTTACAGAGGTGACATTAATATCCTCACGGTCATTTTGCATCTAAAAACGTGTCATGTGTCATATCTACACCGCAGAATTCAGAACACCTCAGAAATTCACTTATTGTATCTTTAACAGCCTATATATATATATATATATATATATATATATATGGGTTTTTTTATGCAAACAGTTACAGGTAAAGCTGTAATAACACATTGGTGAGGCTTACAGGTCAGATTGAGTATTGGAGTAACTAAATCTTGTGAGTAATACACTTAATGTACAAATCAGGTAGTTCATTTCTATGCTCAGGGAAAAAAAAAAACTAACTTTACTTAGTTAAGAATTACATAAATTTACTTTACTAAAATTAATTTTACTTACTCCTTGTGCCATTAGTCCTCACTCCAAGCGTACAAAAGGACAGCCATGATATCTCATAACACTCATGTTAACACACTCATCAAGTCTCTGCAGTCTGCTTTTAGAGCAGTTATGTGTAGTACAGGTAAAGCACAAACCTATTCAAATGTATAGGTGAAAATGTGTATTTATAAAAAAGATACTCTGATACTCTCTTTCAAAGAAGACATCAGTGTGAGGTGTGATACCATTAATGACCTATGTCCTTAATACGTCCTACTATGTAATGGAAACCATTTGGTAATGGTTTTAATGGTTAACAGCTGATTGTTTGTAATGGTATTTGTAGTGGAAATCATTAGAATTTCTGTTAGAACAATTTCTATTGTTTCTTTAAGCAGGGATACACTAGTGCAGAAGTGTAGAGTAACGTATCACAACACAAAATGGTGAAATGCTGCCCTCTAGTGCCTACAACACAGCACAGCAATACAATGAATCAAAGAATCATATACTGTAGCTACAAGTAATACAATATTTACTGTGTTTACATTGTTTTTGATATGTATTTAAAAAAGAAACAAATTACGCCCAGCACAAAAATATACATACTCATACAATAAAAGATTTAATTAAGTTTAATATGGTACATTTGGTTTAATAATGAATATACTGACTATAGCCCAGCAGTGATTCTGGGGGAAAAGGCTGGATACTGAGATATTTCGAGGTAAAATTTCGTTTTATCGTAGCTGTACAAGACATCATTTTAACTAGGGCAAAAAAAAGAAGAAGAAGTTGTAAAAGTGTGACTTTGTGCTGTTTTGAAACCTGCTGGAAAAGTGTTCAAATTAATTAAAGGGCAGACAGAAGGTAGTTTAGGTAAAAATTTAGCCAATAATATAACAAGATTTATAAAAAAAAATTTAAAAAAAGAAAAATTAAACGTTCAAATCATTCAAAGTAAACAGTACCTCTTTAAAACAATAAAATTAAAACTAAAAACATTTTGAACAGTTACAGTTACAATACAAATCTCTAAGCACAGGTTTCAAAAAGAGTAACATGTATGACTATCTTTTTTCTTTTTTTTTTTTTTTACAGCAATTTATTCCAATAAGCTTTAATAACAGGAACAGAACTGGATTTGGATTGTACATGATACCAAAATTCTTACTTATGATAATTACTCCTAGAGTAAGAGCATAAACCACTATAGAAAATTCACTTGGTATGACATATATATTAAAGAAAATTAGAATGTATTGTAAGCCATTTGCAATGAATAATTCATTTACCGAAACACTTTCAGAAATAAACTTTAAGTGCCACATTTATGTACCTTTCCTTATTGTTGATGTGGTACCATGAAGGATATTTTGTAGGATAGTTTTATATCTTTTACCTGGGAGGGTGTATGTGGTGTAATTAACTTACAAGCACTGGGGGGGCTTAGTGGTTAAAACGTTTGCCGCACACCTCCGGGGTTGGGGGTTTGAATTCCACCTCCGCCCTGCGCACATGGAGTTTCATGTTCTCCCCGTGCAAAGACATGCGTTGTAAGCTGATTGGCATTTCCAGATTGTCTGTAGTGTGTGTGTGAGTGTGTTTGCGATTGTGCCCTGCAATGGGTCGGCACCCTGTCCAGGATGTCCCTCGCCTTGTGCCCTGAGTTCCCTGGGATAGGCTCCTGGCTTCCCACGACCCTGTGTAGGATAAGCGGTACGGAAAATGGATGGATGAATTCAAGGAAATGTCTGTAGGCTATAGTTCAGAATGACAGGTTTATTCACAAACGATAACTTCTGATTCAACACAATTACATCTTGTATAAATAACAGAATTATGAATTTCCCTCAGAGAAATTCCCCAAACTGTTGCCACAAAGTTGTATACAATCGTAAATTATTATTATTAGTTACATTTATATAGCGCTTTTCTAGACACTCAAAGTGCTTTACATAGTATGGGGGGAAAATCTCCTCAACCACCACCAGTGTGTAGCATCCACCTGGATGATGCGACGGCAGCCATAGTGCACCAGAACTCCCATCACACACCAGCTACAGGTGGAGAAGAGAGATGTAGCCAATTCAGAGAGGGAGATTATTAGGGGGCCATGATAGATAAGGGCCAGAGGGGGAATTTCACCAGGACACCGGGGTGATACCCCTACTCTTTACGAGAAGCGTTCTGGGATTTTTAACGGCCACAGAGAGTCAGGACCTCGGTTTAACGTCTCATCCGAAAGACGGTGCTCTTTTTACAGTACAGTATCCCTGTCACTATACTGGGGCATTAGGACCCACACAGACCACAGGGAAAGCACCACCTGTTGGCCTCCCTAATACCACTTCCAGCAGCAACCTTAGTGTTCCCCAGGAGGTCTCCCATCCAGGTACTGGCCAGGCTTAACCTTGCTTAGCTTCAACTAAAGGATGTCTTTGTATACTTTAGCATTACAAATCCCTTTCACCGAAACTAAGAGGCCCAAACCTGTTCCAGCATGACAGCGCCCCTGTGCACAAAGCGAGCGCAATTAACACATGGTGTGACAAGGTTGGAATGGAAGAACTCGAGTGTCCTGCACAGAGCCCTGACCTCAACCGCCCTGAACACCTTTGGGATGAACTGGAACACCGACTGCACCCCAGGCCTCCTCAATCAACATCAGTGCCTGACCTCACTAACGCTCTTTGTGGCTGAATGAACACAAATCCCCACAGCCACTCTGCACAGAAAGTGTATACAGTATGAGCTTTGCTGGACATCCTATTCCAAAGCCATGGGCATTAATATGGAGTGGTCCATACTGACTTTATGCACCTGTTAGTAATGGGTTTGGAACTGAACTTAATAATTAGGAGGGGTGTCCATATACTTTTGGCCATAGTGTATATATTCCTTAAGTACACTTTAGTGCACAGGCAAAGTCTTAATCCCAAACAACTTACTACTTTATACATAGTGCACTAGATAGGGTAGAAAAGCCATTGTTTTGTTCCCTATGTAGGGCACTAGTGTAGTGAGAAGGAAGCCGTTTGGGCTTCAGCACCTGCTCACTAAAACCTGCCTCAGGAACGAGTTTGTGACAAGAACCTGTCATGTGAAAAGAAACTAAGGAACAACTTGTTGGACAGGACTTGAAGTCGAAACAAAATGAGCTCCAGGTTTGTTCGTATTTCTGTGGTTTATTTGTGACATTTGTCTTTTCTTTAAGCGTTGTAACATACTGTATAACAAAACGTGATACTAAACCGGTCTTAGTTATCCTATCAGATAAAGAAAACAGAGAACTTATAAATTAGATATAAGATAACATTAGTTAGCTAATAATCTCAACAGTTATTAATTAAACGTACGAGTCCTGGTCGCTAAATATTAATATTTAATGTATTCAGTTAAGGCTCAGTGATTACATGAATTCACTAAAGCACTTAAGGTAGCACTTGGATGTTAAGAATGTTAGCTAGATCTATAAAGTAACGTTGTATAGCATTAAGTGTGCTTCATTAGCTGGATAGCATCAGTTAAAACGCCAAGTTAAACTGCAAAACAGCTAAACATGTTAACGCAGATCAAACAAAATCCGGAAACAGTTCAGAACACGTTCCGTCAGACTGACTAAATGTTTTCCCCACCTGTATTCATATCGCATATAGAATCAGGGGATGGGATTTGCCGCAAGACGAGTGGGTTAGCAATATCTCGTGCTGCTAGGTAACCTCATTGCCAAGATGGCTGCCGCAGGTCGTCTCTGATTGGCTATTGCGGGAACCTGGGGGAAAGGTTGCCTGTCTCCTATTGGTCGCTCCGGAAACGTGGGCGAAAAGTTGCGCGTCGTTGATTGGCTGCCCGGTAAACCTACGGAAAAGATTGCATTGATCAGCTGCTCTCTGCAGATATCTCACTTTGTAAAAACAATGTAGAAGAAGTGCTGAAGAGACCGAGAGGAGGAAGGAAAGCGTCTGCGCTGTCAGACCCGGGCGAAGCTTCGGATCAGAATCGCCACCTGTGTCCTTTATTAACACGGAAAACAGACCGAATCAGGCTGATTCATCTTTCCAAAAAAAAACGTGTCATTTAATTGTATGCCATCTTCTCTTTTCCGCATCTGCTCCGCTCCTGGTGTTTCAGCGATGCGAAGGCGGAATAACTCGCCTTCTGAAGAGCACGAAGGCTCCCTTATAAACACGCTGCAGAACCGGGGGACGGATCTGACCGGCGACGGAGACAGGAACACAGAGACGGAGAGAGCCATGAGGCGAAAATGCAGGAGGTAAGAAACGCACGACGCAGCCGCAGGTGCGATTAATCGCCCGATTATTCGGTGCAGTGCTGCGGGTAGACGCCTTAGCATCTTTCCAAGTAAAGCTGAACATCACGCGCTCTCAAAACAAAACAAATGCTGGGGGTTTAAAGTACAAACTCTTGCCACAAAGTTGTTGTTTTTTTTTTTGTTTTTTTTTAACTTGCACATAATTGTAGAGGAATGTTATAATGAAACATAATTACATTTATTCATTTCGCGAACACTTTTATCCAAAGCGACTCAAACATGAGGAAATACAAGCAAAGCGATATATCAAGTAGAGAACAATGCAAGAACCGCGCAAGATAAGTTAGGGGTTAGTCAAGTGTTCACGGACGAGGTGGGTCTTTAGCCGTTTTTTTGAAGATGGTGCCCGATTCTGCTGTCCGGATCGAGGTTGGAAGTTCATTCCGTCACTGAGGGACGGTCGGTTTGAAGGTTCTGGAAGGGACCTCCTGCCTCGCTGAGTAGGTATGACCAGGAGTCGGTCGTTAACTGATCGCAGGTTGCGTGAGGGAACGTAAACCTCAAGGAGAGTGTTGAGGTAGGGGGAGCTGTTCCAGACAAGGTCTTGTACGTGAGCATTAAGGCCTTGAGTTTGATGCGGGCGGCTACAGGAGGCCAGTGGAGGGAGATGAAGAGGGGTGTGACGTCGGTCCTTTTGGGCTGGTTGAAAACAAGACGTGCTGCTGCGTTCTGAATCAACTGAAGGGGTTTGATGGAGCTGGCTGGGAGCTCCCTGGCTGGGAGTAGTGCATTGCAATAGTCTAGTTTTGAGATAACAAGAGCCTGGATAAGTAGCTGTGTAGCCTGTTCAGTGAGATAGGAGAGTGTGTGTACATTGTTTGTACTTCAGAGAACAAATCGTTATTTCTGACAGTGCAGGTAGGGCTGCGTATATTTGTAAGATAATGTAAAGACACAAAATAGGAATATATTGATTGGATACTGAATATCAATATCAAGACTGAAACACTGGATTAATATGAGATTAGACATTTTCTGATTCCGCCCACTTATAGTAGGCCACCAACAGATGAGAGAGTGGCTTGGTATGTCGATATCATATTAAAAAAATGGACAAAGCAGGATTGGTGCTTCCCTGGGGCTGAATAATGATATTATGATAATAATCATAAATCCATACATTGCCCTTACTCCGCTTGAACCTTGAACTCCGCTTGATTGAAGTAGCTAACTAGCTTGCCGTACATCCTTACGTAATTTTAGCCGCCGCTTTTTAGCCTAGTCGTTTAAGATCCCAGGCAACCAAAACATGGGACCTGGTAGCACACTGGCTCTTTAACGTACCCAGTGGGCTAGCTAATAAATTTCTAATTTGTCCACCTCATGAGTCAGAAAACTACCTTTGCGCTAAGGCTACTTTAAACTGAACCTCTTGGCTTGTTTATGCATTAATCTGCCATTGAATTATAGCCTCTTTGGGAGAACGTGTTTCCTCTAATCTGTCTGTAAATAGATCTCAGAGGACTGTGGAAGCTTAACAACAAACGCTCCCTGTGTGCTTAGGGTTTAATCAGCAGTAGAACTGTAGATTTTATTTATTCTCTAAAACAAAATCCCATTAACCACACGAACCACATCATATTGCAGAAACGGAGACTGAGAATTGCGCCTTGAAGTGCTTTCCCTCTGATACGTCTGATTTTATCTCGTCAATTAATTGTCAGGACCTTTATGACATAAAGTGGATGTAGAAAGTGAAAACAAAACATTTTATTTCTGCAGCGTTGTGGCGTACTAGGACTGGAACTTAACACTTCTGAACGCTGTTCCTCAAAACTGCCTGTTAAACACAGTCTCATGAGCTCTGTTTTGCAGACTATGCTTTTTATTTCTGCATTCTTAAGCTTTCGTTAACTTGATGCATGCCGAGGAGTTCCTCAGGTCAGCTTTAGTGAGAATTTATGAAGCTGTGAAGAAAAGGTGCCACACATGCAAACGTGCATAAGCAGTCTGGAAGTTTCACACTCGTTCGTTCAGTGGTCACAAATACCGAAACCTTTACCAGGTACGGAGAAACCACTTGCGGGTGGACAACACAGAGCTGGTACTCAATAAATATTTAGATAATTATATATTATACAGCTAGTCTAAAACATTTGGTGGATTGCTTCCAAGCGTTTCTTTTTTTCTTTGTCTTTTTCTTTGTCGTTCCAAATATCCAGAAGAACTGGATCAGTTTCCTGCAACGCTACACCCCTGGCTCAGTTTGCATCTTGCAGCTCAGTTTAACAGCTCACACGTACAAAAGATCTGATCCCATTCTAAATTGCGCGTCATGATTTTTTCACGTCCTGCACTTGAATTGATTCGGGGTCGAACCACTTTGCTCTAGAGTTCACTTGGAACTGGACCGAGACCACGTCGCTCAGATGCAAACGGACCGGTTGTTTTGATCCACCCCCCGAGTGTGATTTACCGTGTCCTCACCCGCCTAAATGAACCTCACTGATAGGGAAAACGCACCAGGGTTTGATTCAAATGGATTAAACACCGCATATATGAAAGTACCCTAACTGCATAAAGGAGTTTTGAAATTTCTGGTTTGTGGTTTTGGAAGAAAAAAAAAAAACTGCAGTTCCCACTTTTAAACAGAACACCTTTTGTAATATTTGGCAGCACATTCCAGCAGCTGGCATTCAGATATCTGATCTCCTAAGCTGTAAACAGGAAGAAAAGACCAATGATCTGGACCAGCATCCAACCAATCAGGACAAGGAGGGACCTGTACTTGACCGTCAGTCATGTTGCCCGTCAAGTCAGAAAGCACGATCACTTGTGTTGATGTTCAGCAGTGAGTGCTTAAGTGTGTTGGAGGAGTAGCCTTGTAGGGGAGACTGAATGGAGGGCAGATTTTTAAAATCTTTTAAAAAAAAACTTGGGTAGAGAGATGCTCATTCTCTTGCAGATGTGTGTGAGGGAAAGAAAACGCTTTCTCCTGTAGAGAGAAAGTAGTCAGTGGATTGGAAGGGTGTGTGTGTGTGTGTGTGTGTGTGTGTGTGTGTGTGTGTGTGTGTGTGTGTGTGTGTGTGTGTGTGTGTGTGTGTGTGTGTGTGTGTGTGTGTGTGTGTGAGAGAGAGAGAGACAGAGACAGAGACTTTCTATTTTTGTTGAAGGGGATAAAAGAAAGTGTGTAGGCATGACTGTGGGTCTTTTTCCTCCCTGGCAATATGGCCGCCTGAGCTCAGCATGCAGACACTGCACGATCAGCAGAAACACAGACATCTCGTCCTGCTTATCTGAGAGAAAAGAAGCTCATACCATGGTTTCTGTTCACATTCAAGCTTTGTGGTTTTATGACTCTGACTACAAAACACGTTACTCAATGGTCTGGCCCTACTGCTGATGTTCCTTCTTTCAGTGTTATGAAATGGTTCTTCTTCCAAAGTAGGCAGTGATTAAAGCTGACTAAAGAATCAGTGTGTCATAATCTACATTGGAGCAGAGGGATTGCTCAGTGCAGGACCTGTTCTACCAACTTTACCACCAGGACGTCCCCCCTTTTCCATCCACTTTGGATTAAAGTCATTCTACACCGATCAGCCATAACACTAAATCCACAGGAATAACATTGATTATCTCGTTACAATGGGACCTGTCAAATATACCTGGGATATATTAGGCAGCAGTTCTCGAAGTTGATGTGTTGGAAGCAGGAAAAATGGCCAAGTGTAAGGATCTGGGCGACATTGACAAGGGGCCAGATTGTGATGGCTAGACGACTGGGTCAGAGCAGACTGGGCAATACAGCAGGTCTTGTGTGGTTTTCCCGATATGCAGTGGTTAGTACCTACCAAAAGTGGTCCATAGAAGGACAACTGGTGAACCGGCGACAGGGTCATGGGCGCCTAAGGCTCACTGATGCGTGTGGGGAGTGAAGGATACCACCTTCAGAGGTCTTGTGGAGTCCATGAGCAGAGCTGTTTTGGCGGCACAAGGGGGACCTACGCAGTATTAGGTTTAATGTTATGGCTGATCGTTGTTTGCATTATATAGATCTCATGATAGGGGCTAAGAATCCCCTATGTTGGTCACTAGTAGGCATTCCTGTCTTTTGTTTACTGCCGGTTGCCATGGTTTTCACCAGTAGCTACAGGCTAGAGCTATATGGCCACGCAAATGACATAGCTAGGTAAAGAATGTATCCATAACCATCCACTTGACCACAAATCAGATGTATTTCTGGTAAAACTAAAAATTCCAGAGGAAAATGCTTGTATATAAAATGCATCAGTGCAGTGCATTACCACCTACTAGTGTCTGAATGAACCATAGGAACAAATGTGAAGAACCATGAAATTGGGCATATTACTATCTCTGTCATAATGGTAATTGCCAAAGCACTTCTCATTTGAGTCAAACTCTGCTAAACTGCATAGTTGATTGAATAGAAAGAATTCACTTTCAAGGAAGTAGGATTCATGATGTTAATGATAAAGGCTTTGTAACTGGTGTTCCCTTCTTTCAATGTTGCATATTTATTGTAGATAAGTATTGAATGTAGTCATAGTCCAACAGCAGCCATATGAACAAATCCAAATGGTGTGTGCTGAACAATAAAGTGGCGACTCATAGCATTTATCTCTTGTTTTTGGACTTCTGTTCTGCTGCTTGGGGACATGTTCACATAGTAAATTAACAACAAACTACCACAGAGCAGCTTCATTATTCTGAATTTAAATGACAGCAAAAGGTAATGTTACATGTTTTAGTGCTGCCACTAACAGGTTTCTCAAAAATAACAGCAATTTGAGTTGACACTAAGCTACAATCAGTATTCAGTTCATCTAGCTTCAGGAGAAAATCACCAGTTGACCATTATCAGTGTTATATTTATTAGAGTTCTTATAGTTCTCAACTTTATTTCTAGAGGACTTTCAAAACTTTGCTGCACATAGAGTTGGTCACATACATACAGCCAAGGATACAACAAGCATTTAAAACAGACAAAGACAAAATAAAAGAAATTGACACAGTACAATTTATAATGCATTCATTAAAAGTTAGAAAGTAAATACGGTTTTAAGGCCCCCTGAAAAGACACTAGTGACGGAGATGATTTTATCGCCAACGGAAGCTCGTTCCAAAGTCTGGGTGCCGCCACCGCAAAAACTCCATCTAAGGCGAGATCGAGGAAGTGACGGACACAGCTGATCTCCAGAGCGAAGAGACCTTGAAGGTTGATACAGACTTATTAAGTCTGAGATATACTCTGGTGCTACACCATGAAGAGCCTTAAATACATATAGCAACACTAATAGTTATTAGTCTGTTTGTTTTGTTGAATGGGTTTAATCCAAACCTAAAGTCAACTTGAATCTAATGACAAATTTAAAAAGTTCGTTCTGTTGGTGGAAAGTTCAGAAATTGGCTTTAGTCAAATATGAACAAAGTGCAAATTTAAATGCTGAGCCGATATTTGAATAGATGGATTATGTTCCTAAAATAATTATGTACTGTAGGGGTCCATAGGGAATTTTTTAAAGGCTGCAGAAAAGTAGAAAAACCCTGCTTTAAGAGATGACAATAATGTACACTGTATTAGGAGCTTACACGTGTTACTATTTCATTGAAATATATGACATCACAAAATTTCCCATGAGGATGTCTCGGTTTAAATAAAGCGTTCTTGATACTTCAAAAATATTGAATCATAAGGACAGTACATTTATTTTGCAGTCATCAATTATTATATAGTCATCAAACCCTTAATATTAGAGTCTGACCTTTGGGCCCTATGATGACTAATAGCTAATAAAGATCCAGTGTTAATTGCCATATTAGTGTGTCACCGTATTGTAGGAGCTGTAGTGTAAAACGTTACTGTAATGTTTCACCGTGGCCTGAGCTGAAACATGAGCCTAGTGTTGTTCTGTACCTGATGCTGCTGTAATCGGACCCGCTGTCGTTATTCACTAAAGGTCCCAGTGTGAAGTAGCGACACAAGGCAAGTTCACTTTAACCCAGTCCAATTCGGGAAACTCAAACTGCTATAGCACCAGCTATTACTAAAGGTGTACTGTGATCAGGAAATAGTAATAGCATTAACTTTAGTATGCTTGCATTGTTTATTTCTAGGCACAGTAAGTGAAGATGGAATAAGATGTGTGATTATAGTCTAGAATCTGTTTGTCCTCTTCTATTTGCCCTCTTCTGCATACATGTGCTCACAGACGCCCATGATTGGCTAGTGACGCTGTGGTTTACAGAGGAGAGAGGGTATAACATCCCTTGACTCTCGGCCACACATATGATTAATACCATTTTTTGTGCACTAAAACATAGAGAGCCTTGTTTATATTCAAATTTTGAATTTGAATCTCAACATATAATAAATGGTCTGCACTTATATAGTGCCTTTTAACCTTAGTGGTTCTACAAAGTGCTTTACATTGTTTCTCATTCTCCCATTCCCTCACACGAAGTGAACTCCAGGTATGAACTCCAGGTGCTAGCCTGCCATTGGGAGCAACTTGGGGTTGCCCAAGGGCACTTCGGCATGTGGAGGCATGTGGGCCGGGGATCGAATCGCCAACCCTGCAATTGGTGGACAACCCGCTCTACCACCTGAGCCACAGCTGTTAACAACACTGTAATGGTTTTATACCTGACTGAGTTAAGAAAAAAAACAACTGGTGAACCAATAAAGATGTCATTTCATATTTGTTACAGATTCTCCCTGACCGTGTCCAACACCGCATTCAAAATGCTAAGCCGCTTATGGTAATCTACTTGGCGATTTATTTTCATGTGTATTTCCTAAGGTAGACCTGCCAACCTTTTGAGTAAGAACTCCACATTTTATCATCAGAGTATGCTAGTACACGTTATCACTCAAAAACGCACAAGAAACTTTTTTTTCCCCCCGATAAAATTGGCACATAGGCCAATTAACATGTGAGTCTGGAATGATTGACAGTTGCACAGGTGTTTTAAACCCTCTAATATTAACTGAACCGCTGGAACCCCTGCCCCATTCCCCACAGCATGTTACGGTAGAAACCGGAGTGCGCATATGTAGGGGATTGTACTGTAGTCACGAGGCACTTTGACAGCAGCTGCTCATCTGTTTTAGCTAAGATTTAGACTCTAGATAAATTTACATGCACACTTTCTTATTAATTGCTAGTTGTTTCCTAGAATAGAAAGAAAAAAGTAAACTTTCTACTTCCTTATATGTAAAAGTGTCTGTTCTAGCTTCTGCATCATGAAACAGAAAAGCATTTTCCCAACCAAGTATCTGATGGTTACCATAAAGTGGTGTTTGTGTACAGTGTGTGTGTGTGTGTGTGTGTGTGTGTGTGTGTGTGTGTGTGTGTGTATATATATATATATATATATATATATATATATATATATATATATATATATATATATATATATATATATATAGCTAGCCTGAGTGTGCATTTATAACAGCTCATTGTGAAGGCTCATTTCCTGAGCTATAAAGCCCCGTCCTCACAGGAATAGGAAGAACTGAAATAAGATGCTAAATCTGTAACATGGAGAAACACTACAGTTTCTACCTTTAGACAAGTGAATTGTGTAAGGACTATATAGAAAATAGTCAGGACTGTATCTTATTCCTCTTCAGGGTTAGCGGGTCTGGTAAGATATAGTATCAGTTAATAGGCAGTTGTCGTACTAATGTGGATGACTTCTGTGTAGCTCCTAAATATGTGGCTAGCTGACAACACGGCCACATAGTCTGTAACACTGATGACATAATATTCAGAAGAATGAATTAATGGGACACGTTGAGAGATTTATTTATTTTTTTTAATACTCCTTTGCCTTACAAAACAAAGAATGCTTTACGTCTATATTTATTAGAATGCTACATCATACTTCAGAAGTAGGCTATATAATGTGATTGGAGTTTGATCGGTATGGGACGCCAGAGACAAAATCGTCTCAAATTGCCTGAATTTCCCTAAACGATGGTCTGGTGTGATTCTGAAGCTCACAGAACCTTTGTTCCCAAAGCCATTTCAAATAATGTAATATTTGCACAGTGTCTTTCAGAGATATCTGTAATCTGTTGTTTGTTTTCAATGTAGAGATCTGAAAGTTAGTTTGTTACTATTATTGTAAGCTCTCCCTACTTGGAAAGCGGATCCACTGGTTGTTACTTTTGTTCTCGAATTGTTCTGCAGTGTGAGAACGTGAAGCTCTTCATCGCTGCACGCTGAGTCACCCTCCATCTCCCTGGAGTGAAGTCCAGACCTGTGAGACGTCTCCATGTTACAGATTTAGCATCTTATTTCAGTTCTTCCTATTCCTGTGAGGACGGGTCTTTATAACTCAGGAAATGAGCCTTCACAATGAGTGCTGCATCTGTAACAGCTAGAGCAGGAAAGAGAAAGGAGTTTAACTTAAAGATGTAGTTAGTAGGCCTGTCACGATAACTACTTCTGTTGGACGATATATCGTCCCAGAAAAGATTTCGATAAACAATATTATTGTCATTTCAAGACCATTTTATGCCACTGATATAATGATAATATAATAGCATAATGATGCACGTACACCCTTTCAAAGAGCAATGAACTTTTAATTCTTAGGAATATTCAGACATTGGAATTGGAACATCAAAAATAGTTTGTCTTCGGACGGAAAATATCCTTTAAATTTAGTCAACATTTCATCATGTCATATTTATTCATTTTAGTCGGACTTAAATGGCACCGAACGTTAGCGAACCGCAGTTTAGTTGACGAGAAAATGCCAATATGAAACCAAATATTCGCACATTTTATATATTAACTTAAACACGTATCGACAAAAACATGTGAAAACTGCCCTTGAAAATCTGATCTGAAATAATATTACAATGAGTTCACTACTGTAATACAATATTGTGAATTCTTTGTGCTTTAGTTATTAATTATCCGTGTTTTAGTACGTCGTTACGGAAAGAGCGTATTCACAACGTGACTTACCATTCTACCTAGCTCCTCACTTAAGTTCAGCTTCACTTGTGCGTTCGTGACATTTTGTGCAGAAGCAGGTTGTAATATTAGGTTTATGTTGTGAAAATGTCTGATTAATCTCATATGTGTATAGGATGTGTCTGGGTGAGTTAATTAACCCGCTAGTAAAGCGCTTCAGTTTACCGCTGTTCATTCACTGTTCAGCTTCAGCTCACGCAGCTTAAGTGGCTCAATCCCCGACATTATTGACTATGACTGGATTACCTGAAACACTAGAACTATTCTTTCTAGATTTTTCTTCTTTAAAAAAAACATTGTTAGTGCATTGTTAATATCTTGTGTGTCATTTTTTCAACAGTATGTTTTACTTAAAATCTGTGCTAGTTGTTGCATTCGAATGCGCATTTTCATCTCAAATTCAACAAATATTCGAAGTTGAAATTTTAATTTGACAGCCCTAGACAGAAACAGCACGACTGGCTAAAATGTTGGTGACACTCATTCTTATGTAAACAAACACGCATGTGGAAATATCGAGGTCAGCAGAAATGATCGAGGTCATGCCCATATATCGTATGCTAAGTCAATAACGTGATTAACGTGACAGGCCTAGTAGTTAGTATGTGGAGTGTTTAAACACAGTCTTGAAATTCCAGCATGTTATATTTACAGAGGTGACATTAATATCCTCACGGTCATTTTGCATCTAAAAACGTGTCATGTGTCATATCTACACCGCAGAATTCAGAACACCTCAGAAATTCACTTATTGTATCTTTAACAGCCTATATATATATATATATATATATATATATATATATATATATATATATGGGTTTTTTTATGCAAACAGTTACAGGTAAAGCTGTAATAACACATTGGTGAGGCTTACAGGTCAGATTGAGTATTGGAGTAACTAAATCTTGTGAGTAATACACTTAATGTACAAATCAGGTAGTTCATTTCTATGCTCAGGGAAAAAAAAAAACTAACTTTACTTAGTTAAGAATTACATAAATTTACTTTACTAAAATTAATTTTACTTACTCCTTGTGCCATTAGTCCTCACTCCAAGCGTACAAAAGGACAGCCATGATATCTCATAACACTCATGTTAACACACTCATCAAGTCTCTGCAGTCTGCTTTTAGAGCAGTTATGTGTAGTACAGGTAAAGCACAAACCTATTCAAATGTATAGGTGAAAATGTGTATTTATAAAAAAGATACTCTGATGTGTATGTGTGGACCAGTCTGTCCATGGTTACTTTTCAAAACATATAAAAAATATAATAAAATAACCAGACCTATTGGGTATGGTAATATATGGTTTTGGATGGAGTCACAGGTCACCTGGAGTTCAATTGTTATAACTCATAAAATTTTAACTAGTTTGATAAAGCCGCTTGAAAAAACAGTATGCTCCAGTGGTGTACCTTTCAACATGTTGTTATTGTAGTGTGGGGTTTTGGATGTAGCTACACTCAGAGGTCAGACGGAGGTCATGCAGTCACGCATTGCTATTAGCTGGCATTACTTTAGATTGTAACCTCTTCAGCACATTGAAATAAAAGTAAAATTGGAAATGATTTTGTATTTTCACTTGCCAGCGTTTGGGAAGCTGCTTGAACACTGGCTGCTAATGTGATTTAAAGGGAACCTTAAGGGAGGAACAGAGGAAGATCAGAGGACATTAAAGGTGTCCTAAAGGGTTTTAAGCCAGTGGGCTGGTCATTCCAGTCCACTGTGTGTGTGTGTGTGTGTGTGTGTGTGTGTGTGTGTGTGTGTGTGTGTGTGTGTGTGTGTGTGTGTGTGTAGGATACTGGTTTCATTACCGCAGTGTCGTGGCAAGTCAGAGCACTAACTCACTCAGGCATATCTGTCAAAACAGATCCAGCAGCGTGCACTGAGTTATAAGGCCATGTTCACAGACAACGGGGGAAATCTGATTTATTTTTAAATCTCATTTTCAGACTTTTGCAATGCACAGTACAAGTAACCAAAAATCAACCCGTCTGTTCGCACTGTAGTCACGTTTACCCGTATATCCATGTTGGTTGTCATAGTAACACCACAGGTACGCGCCTGAGTAGGTCACCGTTGTACGAAAGGCGAGTGATTAAAAGTCGAGCATGGACTACTACACTGAATTATGTATATTTTATGCTCTTAAAAACAGAAATATAAAGAAAATGATGAATAATAATCGAACACTGGAATTTGTTCTAACAAACCTATAGCGGATCTTTTTTTTTACACAATGGCAATGTCCAGTCCTGTGTTCAGCTCAGGCCACACTCGCAGAAAACTAAAGTGGGTGATATGTGTCACGTTTTTTTGCTGCTGCTTTCACCGTCGGCACTACGGTTATGTAAGATTCACCACAATGATTGTACTGTGTGTGTGTGTGTGTGTGTGTGTGTGTGTGTGTGTGTGTGTGTGTGTGTGTGTGTGTGTGTGTGTGTGTGTGTATATATATATATATATATATATATATATATATATATATATATATATATATATATATATATATATATATATATATATATATATATATATATATATATATATATATATATACAGATATACAGTCTGTGTATTTAGTAAATGTTTAATGTTGAGAAGCGCACACACTCAATGACAAAGAAAAACCTGTCCTAAGATCCCATTTGAATACAAATTGAATTAATTTGAAAACAATTTTTTTTTTTTTTTGCATGGGATTTGAATGGGAAAGATGCAGAACATCTTTCCCGTTCAAATCAGATTTGCAAAATTATCAGATTTGAGCTGCGTGTTTGAACATAGAGACAGAGAGAGACAGAGAAACCTAAACACAGAAAGGTAATGATTTTAAAAATTGAAATTAAAGTGGGATGAGAGTGAACGTGGTTGTGCTTTATATAAGGGCCTTATAGCTGTGTGTCAAAACATACTTATGTGCTGTTCTAGCAGTATTTAAGTATTTCTAGCTGTCTATTGTGTGCACACTGAGAAATACAAGAGATTTGTAATAGATAACAGATGTTCGTCTAAATCTATCCATCTAATGAGCCGTACTTTAAAGTGAAGCGTACAGTACATGCAGCACCCGTAGTGAACAGTGTTGGTCGAGTTAATCACGTCCCGTTAATTTTTATCATTATATGTCTTCATCACAAAGCGGTTAGTATTTGAACGTAATGAACCTCTCGTGTACAGCTCCACTTTAAAAAGTCTACTTAGTGTAGCATAGAATTCAGAGTGTATTGCTATTAATATCTCAACCTGTTGCACGGGTATTGTGAGAAATGAATCATGACCGTGTCCGTAGAGACATGTTCAGTCTTACGTGGATTATGTGATTAATGAAGCTGTGGTGTTGTTTTTTTTTTTTTCTTCTACAGTGTTTTGTTGCGTTGCAGAGACTTTATGAGATAGTGATGAGATCAGCATTAAATGTTTCCTCTGCTTCCCTTTCAAACTGGAAACTTCTCATACCATTCTGTCCTTCTTGAAATGTGGTTTGCTTTTCATGCTTTGTCAACTTCGACAACAGCAGCAGCAGTCTGACAGGACTGACCGCACGGTGTGGCCCCATCAATGCTAAATTTCAACTCCCATTTCTGTTGGAAACTGCGTCACCTGCATAACCGGTGTTTCTGCTTCAGGGTGGAGACTTGGAGAACCCTGACAGTCAGGTATTACAGATATTACAGTCAGGGTGGTCTGAAAAACTATAGAAATCTCTTAAACCATTCAGAGCATAGCACAGCAGTGTGTATTATGTGTATAAATGTGCTAGCGGAGCCAAGCCCTCCTCTCTTTCAAAGAAGACATCAGTGTGAGGTTTTATTTTTGGCATCCACGTCAGATTATTTGCTGTTAAGGATTATTTTGGATTTTTGTGGAACCAAGCGCAACAGCAACACTGATGTAGTAAGGAGTATACTCTGAATGGCATGGAGACGTGAGGCTGGGGCTGATTTCTTTCTTTCTCAGACTGTAGATTCATGTGACCGTCATAATACAGGGGGTTGTCAGCTTTTTTCAGTTTGCCCAGTACATCAGGGGGACAGCACATGTGAGATGTTTTGGAGACAAAGTTAGAGAGGCCAGGTTGAGATGGTTTGGTCACGTTCAGAGGAGGGAGAGTGAATATATCGGTAAAAGGATGCTGAGGTTAGAGCTGCCAGGCAGGAGGCCGAGAGGGAGACCAAAGTGGAGGTTTATGGATGTAGTGAAGGAGGACATGAAGGTAGTCGGTCTGAGAGAAGAGGATGCAGGGGATAGGGCTAGATGGAGGCAGATGATTCGCTGTGGCGACCCCTGAAGGGAACAGCCGAAAGGAAAGGAAGATAATGCAGATCAGTGCTTCAGTGAACCACTTTGCAGAATCCTTAAAACAGCACAAGAACACAACACTTTAAATGCTATAATTCATACAGTGCTGTTCAGCTTTGTGATGAGTAGTGCCATGAATGCCTTTTTAATACATAGAGGTCACTAATCAAGTAGTCAGCTGTTCGAAAGTGAGTGGCGAGTGGTGGTGGATCATCATGGCTAAACATGAGCAGTAATCTGGATGCTAATGCAGGGCAAAAGACACTGATTGGGATGTGGCAACTTTTTTAAAATCCCGGTCTGAAATTTGATCTGATTCTGTGTGTGAGCTTGTATACAGCTACACACACACACACACACACACACAAAATGTTAGCTCGCACACAGCATAGAGACAGCAGAACTTCAGTACTTAATCTAATTCTCATTATTCAATAGAGTGAATACAGAGTGAATACTGACTTCAGTGATACTACGAAGAAACTTTAGCTTAGCCTATAGCATGAAAACAAATGTTTATTTTGGTGAAAATGAGTGGAATGTCTGAAGTTGTAGGACTGGGCTCATTGATTTAAAAAATCAATAAACCTCATCAAAATTGTTGGTATATAATTATTGTTATCACATTTCATATTAGCCTTTTTTTTTATCATATCACACAACTCTACATTGTACATACAGAAATACAGCAGAACCGGCACAGACATTTACACACACATTTTGCCTTGCACTAACACAAACATAGACAAACCTGTTTGCAGAAGCTTGTGTTACACACACGCACACATACACACGTTGTTTATTGTATGTTCGTGAGGACCTCCATTAATATAATTCTTGCTGTAGCTAATTACTGCATTTCCTACATCTAACCCTGACCATAACCTCAGCAACCCGAAGAGAATTTCTTGCTCTTTTAGTTTTTCAAAAGCTCAGGTGCTGTATGTTTTGTGAGGACTCTGTGATTATGAGGATATTTGATATTATTGAAGCATTGCGAGGACGTGCACTTCTTTTTGGTCTTCACAACAGGCTAAACACGTAAATAACCCCCCCCCCCCCCTCTCTCTCTCTCTCTCTCTCTCTCTGTCTGTCACACACACACTGATTAGTGCCTCATCTCTTTAAGGTGTCACTATCTGTCACTAAGCAGCCCTCAGGACTTGCTCTGTGTATGTTAGTTAGAGATGAGTGTAATTAATTAATTAATTAATTAATTTTACATTTTTATATCCAATCCATGATTTGAAAGCATTGAAATACTGATATAGCAGAAGTCTGCTATAAAAGCATCACTCCACCATTGCTAAGTGTGCATTTAGATAAGAACTTAAGGCAGGAGTTCAGCATCGCTGGTAAGGAATAATACACTCGGGGACATGCTGTTATAGGGAAAATAATCAAAGATGGTATGGAGTGAGATGGCCTGAGGTGAAGCAGAGTAACTTTTACCACCCTGAAGTTGACTTTGTTTCTATAACAGGTTCAGAATTGTTTTATTCCTCATTTATAATGCCGCAATTTGCGACATTATTAATTAAACAACGACACAAGAACTGACTTGTTGTGGAAAATCCACCAATTTCACCAGTTCCTGTTGTCACTTACTTTATAGCATATTTAAACAATCCTTTTTTTCACCAGCCTCTCTCTCTCTCTCTCTCTCTCTTTTTTTTTTTTTTTTTTTTTTTTTTTTTTTTTTTTTTTTTTTATTTTTCCCCTCTCTTGAAGACAAATAGATAAAGCTAGTCATGGTACCAAGAAACCATAAAGCCCTCTGTCAGGAAGACTTTCCCGTGGCAGAATGCTTAAAGTTACTGCTTTACTTCTGACTGGTACAAAGCACTGACACTGGAGACTCCTTCCATAAATCTTAAATAAACTATTCTCACAGTAAACTTAATCACATCAACAATTATACATGTTTGTTTTTTGTATTTGAATTGCAGGTCCTTACGGTCACTTTAAGCTGGACGTTCTGAGTAATACAATAGACAAAGCCAGTTGCCATTCAGTTTGTGATTTACACTTTGGCAACTGTAGAACACCAAGTGTGTGACGTCTAATACCTACAACAGTGTTGTGAGTGCTGCTGTGCTTTTTTATGGAACGTTGAAAATGAGCAGTGGAATGTTATTTGTTGGTTTATTTGCCTGATGTAAGTCTATTAACTGTAGTCATTTGATGTAGGAAAATGGCTCTAAATAAATGCTTGTCTTTCATGGCATTTTCTTTTTAATAAGAGATACCATGTAGATCATCACTGCAAGCCTGTAGCTTAATGCTGCAAGTGGGGAAATCTATATATTCAGGAAGAGTGCAGTAACTGATCCTGTCTAGTGAGAGCTGAGAGCAGAAACTGATGACTCCTGGCCTCATGACTGCTGCCCTAGACTTTTTCACCTTCTGCATTCTCCTTCATATGATCTCTCTCTCTCTGTCTCTCTCTCTTTCTTCCTCTCTCACACACATTACCTTTTGTAGACGATTCTTGCTTACAGAGTCCATTTCTCTCCCTCTCTCGATTTGCTCATACCATAATTTAATGACAGCACGGGCGTGTGTGTGTTCATAACTGCACAAATGCCTTTTGTGTGTATGTGTCAGAAGCATTACATTAGGCCTCTGCTCTACTGTGGCATAAAACAATACATATCATTTCTGAAAATTTCTAATATTGTCTTTCATATCTTTTATATCCATGTATTTTTTTGCGTATAGTGAACAGAAGCACTGTACACAGCACATGCAGTATATACATTAAACACTGAGTGCTGATTGGCTAGAGCCAGTCACTGGTCAGTGAGTGGTTGTACCTGTGCAGCAAGCTCTAATCAGTGGTGGTGATGTAAAAAAAAAAAAAAAAAATACATGTGACAAATATATAATTTTGTGTGTGTGTGATTCGCAGGAGTCGTTTGATGTGGAGGTTGACGAGGATCTTCCTCTGGGTTTTGGGGATCTACATTGCTGTTCCATTCATCATCAAGCTCTTTCCTTTCATCCAGGCCAAGCTGGTCTTTTTAAACTTTGGTGAGCAATTACTTGTATTTAGTCTCTCTAAACCAGCAATTAGATGCAGCTAAATGTAATCATTTAATTAACTTTAATAATTCCTATCTTCAGTAAGTCATTTCTAATCCCTGACAGATGACGATATGGCTTATTTCGGAAATGGAAATAGAAAACTAGGGAGGTGCGATTTTAAACAGCTTGTGAAAGCTTGCGAATATTTACATATGATTTACATTTACAAATCTTTCAAATAAGAAAAGTATCAGCAGCTTTCCAAAAACAAAGAGTTATGAACCTAGTGATTGCTGTATGCTACAAATTAATTAGTGAAGGCAGCTTAAACAAGTTCCTCAGGATGTAATTATATATGCGGGGGGAAAAAACACCACCACAGGTTGTACTCTAGATTATAGAGATCAAAATCATTGTAAAATGGAATTAAAACAGCTTTAATTTGAACTTGTTAATGACTAAAACAGGACAGAAATGCTTTGCGTGCTTCTGCGTCTCCTTCAGGTTTAGCCTGTTATCACAATTTTTTAAATAGTGTTATAATTATTTTTAAATATCACCCAGCATTATGCCTACTTTAACTACATTCCAATCTTAATTCTTCATCTACATTTACTCATTTGGCAGATGCCTTTGTCCAGAGCAGCTCACAGTTGAGCTGATGGTTAAGGGCCTTGCAACAGTAGCAGGTTGGCGGTGCTGGGATTCAAACTCGCAACCTTCTGATCAGCTGCCCCTAAACTGGTTGTAGTTAAACTCATTTTTCTAAGGATTTCGACTAATTTCTAAACTCTAGATTCGACCCTGAGCTGGAGTTACTGTCCGTGCAGAGTTTCACACGTTCTCGCCAGGTCCATGTGGATTTCTTCCAACTTCTCACAAAAACATTCAGGTAGGAGGATTGGCTACACTAAATGAACAGAAAACATATTCTTTTTCTGTCACGTAGTACATTATATGGCTTTATTTTGTCCTTGATGCGGACACGGAGAGAGCAGGCAGAGAAGCTCCACAGGGAGAGTAACCTGATCTCAGGAAAGAACTGGTTACTCTGGAGCTGTGAGGTGGCAACAGGATCATCAAACAAAAACAAAACAACAACCAGCAACTCAAAAATACTTGATTGTGTAAAGCAGTCTTGCTGATGCAGCCTAGGAAGTGAAAATGTGTGTGTGTGTGTGTGTGTGTGTGTGCGCTTGCTTTGTACAGGAAGCCTAAGACATGTGACCGTCTTTCACTTGACTAATTTGTCAACTTGACGCATGCAGTAATGTGGTTGAGGTCACAAGGCTTTTTTTTTTCTCTCTTTTATTATTGCCAAAACCTCATGAGTCTAAATATCATTTCTCTTATCTGTCTTTGAGTCCGACCAAACACGAAAGCTTTGAGCAAAACCACAAACTCGTCCCCAAAATAGTGAAAATGTTAAAAGACTGTGAGAAAGTGGAACTGACGTCCTGTCCTTTTACATTACTTGTGCTGATACAATGTTTAGCATTAATCTCTTTCTATCTTTTTTTTTTTTTTCAGTGAGGGTGCCGTATTTTATCGATCTTAAGAAGCCGCTCGACCAGGGCCTGAACCACACACACAACTTCTACCTTCAGCCAGAGGAAGGCGTTCATATTGGAGTGTGGTAAGAGCTTTGTCGTGCGCAAATTCACGCATCATCGCATTCGTTCAAATTCTTCATTTGTTTCTTTCTGTTTTTACGCATTTTTTTTTCTGGTGTGAGACCAGCAGTCTGTACTGGCTGTGTGGATATGAGAGGAAGAATCCGGAGAGTAACTGCAGTACGACCGTACACAATATTAGTTGTTAATCATTAACACATCATTTCAATACTGATCTCGCAGAATCCTGTCGTATGCAAATGGACAATAGCTTGGTATATTGTGTTTGCGGTATGTGACAATATAATTGCAGTGCGCTATTTTTGTCTAATATATGTATATATATTATATATCGACACAATTTCGATCTGATATCTTTGTGTACATGTATTATTTGTCTTTTTTTAATTGAAGCACTTCATCTAAGATGGGCATCGAAAATGAGCATACTCAAACTCAAACACTATACGAAAAGGAAAGAAACAAACAAAAAAAACAATATACGTGTATATAAAGATATCAGATCACCGTTGGTCGATTTAGTTTCAGCAAAAAGTGTTGTCATATCTACATATTGCATGTTATAGACAAAAATAGCACACTGTGATTATATTGTCATACTGCATACTCTACAGGAAGAAATACATAACCATCAACATAATGTATACAAAACCTCAGCTTTTTTAATTCATTTTTTAAAATTTTTTTTTAGCTTTTTTAAAATAAAAGAATTGTAACTCTAGTATAACATTGCTAAATAGCTACTCACTGTCGTTATGGTCACTTCAGTGGCTTCTGCTGTTATTGCGTGACCTACGTTTATATTGCTTTATCGTACGTGTTTATATGTTGCACTACAAGCAGTGTACTGATATTTCAGTCTAGATTTGTTACAGAGTCTGATTTTTTTTTTTATTATTATTATTATTTTTTTTTAATTTGTTCTGGAACTGATACAGCATTTTCTGCTGAAAACAGCCTGATACCAGTAGCAATACATGTAGAAATAGTAAAAACTGCAGTGTAATTTTTATCAGCTGTTTACACATATATATGATAAGGAGAACTTGCCAAAAAGGCGAAAAGCGTTTGCAACAGTTCTTTTTCTGATAAAATGATGATAGTGAGCGTATTTCACCATCACTGGGACGGCACTCTTTTGTTGACATCATCTCGTTGCGGGTTTAACAGAAGCTGATAGAAAGATGCAAAGATTCACATTCGTATCTGGCGACTTTAGGGATGTTTGCTTAAAATGTGTCCTGTCTGTCTTCTCTCTCTCCCTCTCTCTCTCTCTCTCTCTCTCTCTCCCTCTCCCTCCCTCCCTCCCCCCCCCTCCCTCAGGCACACAGTACCAGCCCTGCTGTGGAAGGAGGCACAGGGAAAAGATAGAAGCTGGTACGAAAGCAAACTCCAGTCCTCTTACCCTGTCATGCTCTATCTGCATGGCAATGCAGGGACCAGGTACACACACACACACACACACACACACACACACGTTTGTCATACTATCCGTGTGAGGAGCTTCCACTGGTATAACTGTTAATGAAGCTAATTAATTCTATACCTACACCTAACTCTATCCCTAACTTTAATCTCAGTAATCAAAAGCACACAGAAAAAGTGGAAAAAAAAACAAATGTCCACACAAAGTCAACATTTCAGATATTCTTATCCTTGTGAGGACATTTGGTCCTAACCAATACAAGTCTAACAGTTTGTCAGTCTTGTGTGTGTAATGTTGTCTCGCTTGGTTGGGGTGTGTTTCAGGGGAGGAGACCACAGAGTGCAGCTCTATAAGGTAAAACACCTGACCTACTCCTCCCATCACCTACACCTCAGTACTGTGAACCCAGTGTTGTGCTTGTTTGTAAAACATCTGGGCAACTTGAATGTAGCAGTCAGCCAAAACTTTGAAACATGTTTCTATGATTGAATCATTTTTGGGGATTTTTTTTTTTGAGTCAGCAAATCTGCTCAGTTGTGGTGGTTTTGCCTCTGATTTCATTTTAAGAAATAAGGGCCAAAACCCCATTGGAAAAATCTGAGTTATTCTTGATCCACTATGCAAATACAGGGCAGATAAAAATGTTTTTCTTCTTTAATTACAGTAGGGGGGGGCGTTTCTGTATTGTATTTGCGTATTTTATCAGGATTTCTGATGACGTTTACGGTGTAGACCATTTCTGACTTTTTTGTGACAATTTAGTATTTAATTATGTAATTTTTAAAACATGGGTTTGTGCGACTTTAAGGCTAGCAAAATGATTTTTCTAATTAAATTCTCAATAACTTGTAACATCTTAATACTGAACCATCTCTCTCTCTCTCTCTCTCTCTCTCTCTCTCTCTCTCTGTTCGGTCTCTCAGGTCCTTAGTTCATTAGGCTACCATGTAGTCACGTTCGATTATAGAGGTACGTAGCTGTCTATTCTTTTTCTGCTTTTGTGTAAACCTTGTCTGAAATTCAATTTATTCTTCAATGTAAGTAAATGGGTAAAATTAAATAGATTATAGTGAAAGAGCCTGTAAACTTGTACAGAAACCTTGCTTCTGTGACCATTATTATGCAGTTACAGTTGTGCTCATGAATTTACATACCCCTTGCAGAATCTGCAAAATGTTAATTTTTTTTTTCATCATTAGAATTGCATTTAGTTTTTATTTAGTTCTGCCCTGAATAAGCTATTTCACATAACAGATGTTTACATATAGTCCACAAGACACAGTAATAACTGAATTTACACAAATGAGCCAGTTTAGAAGTTTACATACGCTCGATTCTTAATACTCTGTGTCGTTACCTGGATGATCAGCGACTGTTTTTATGTTTTGTGATCGTTGTTCATGAGTCCCTTGTTTGTCCTGAGCAGTTAAACTGCCCACTGTTCTTCAGAAAAATCCTCCAGGTCCTGCACAATCTCTGCTTTTCCAGCATCTTCTGCATATTTGACCCCTTTCCAGCAGCGACTATATGATGTTGAGATCCATATTTTCACATCGAGGACAACTGAGGGACTCGGACACAACTATTACTAAAGGTACAAACATTCACTGATGCGCAAGAAAGCAACACGATACATTAATAGCCAGGGGGATGTAAACTTTTGAACAGGATGATCGGTGTAAATTGTTATTTTGTCTTCTGGGAAACGTAAATATCTCATGTAGCTTCTGAAGGGCAGTACTATATGGGAAAAAAAAAAAAAGATCTTTAAACAAAATAACAATTTACACCGATCATCCTGTTCAAAAGTTTACACCCCCCCGGCTCTTAATGTATCGTGTTGCCTTCTTGAGCATCAGTGAATGTTTGTACCTTTTGTAATAGTTGTGTATGAATTCCTCAGTTGTCCTAAGTTTGAAAAAAATGGATCTCAACAGCATATAGGCACTGCTGGAAAGGGGTCAAATATGCAGAAGATGCTGGAAAAGCAAAGAATATAAATTTACATTTAATATCTATCTGTCTGTCTGTCTGTCTGTCTGTCTGTTTGTGGTGATGTGTAAACGCATGGTGTGTGTGTGTATATGTGTGCATCAGGTTGGGGGGATTCAGAGGGCAGTCCTTCTGAGAGAGTGATGACGCAGGATGCTCTCTTCCTCTACCAGTGGCTGAAACAGATGATCGGCAACAACCCGCTCTACATCTGGGGCCACTCTCTGGGAACCGGGTGGGTCTAGCTCTCCTGTTGAACAATCCTGGAAGTTCTGTCCAGTCATGGCTGCATATCACACCCTAATTTACATTTACACTTTCATTTCTTGTTGGCTACAGTAGCCTCATAGTTCCTTTGCAAAAGTAAGACCCTAATGTCAACCTCAGACACTAAATATGTCTCAGCTTATCAGTTACATTTTATACAGGGAGAACTGGCAGATATTATAGTACAAACATGTACATAAACATTTAGATGGAAAATTAATAGAAGGAGAAAGGTAAGAGTGAGCTTGTGACTGACAGTGTGTATTCATTTCTGTTTCTCCAGAGTGGCCACTAACTTAGCCAGGCGTCTGTGTGACAGAGGTGAGTGTGTGCATATGTGATGAAACTAACTGTAACGCAGTCTAAAGGCTGTTTGACCGCATGGTGTAAATGGTGGATTATTTCGTGAATAACTGTTGACTCAAAGTCACAGACTGGAGTGTAATGGATATTATGGTTAAAAATACTAATTTGGTTGATAGATAATGAAAATTTACCACTTAGTATGATTCATTTGGTGAGTATAATGCTTGTGTTGGTATTCGGCAGGTCAGATAATTCCTTAAATTTATAAGGAAACCTACCCTTTATGCAAAGATACCAAGTGTAAGATGAATTATGGATGACTACCTCTAATTTTATACATGTCTAATGTAGTCCTACAGTTTTATATTGCATTATGGAACTGTGTACAGACAAAGTAATTTACTAATGCATATACTCTCATTGCACCCTCTGTGTGTGTGTGTGTGTGTGTGTGTGTGTGTGTTCTTGGTGTGGAAGAGTAATGGTTTCATTCTGAAGCTGCGCTTACCTGCTGTGTTTACAGGAACACCACCTGACGCTGTTATCCTGGAGTCTCCTTTTACCAACATCAGGGAGGAGGCCAAGAGCCACCCTTTCTCCATGGTGAGCCCATTTCATACAGTGTGTGCCTGCATGTACAAGACGGTGCAAGAAGGATAGTCATGTATAAATGCTCAAAGGCCATCTACACATGTCCGAACCATACTGTTTGAATTTAAAATCCACATTTGATCCCATGTCCTACATCGTACAACTATTGTCTGGAAAACCATGCATTACCAAAGCCTTCGTCCAAATAGCCTTTTTCATGTAACAAAACAAGAATGAGTAGTAGTGTGTGATTGATTATTTTGGTCTGCTTACTTGTTTGTTTAATTATAGTGCTTAGATAGATCCCTGAAGAAATGTCTATCTGAATGATCATCAGCATCATTATTATTATTATTATTATTATTATTATTATTATTATTATTATTATTATTATTATTATTATTATTATTATTATTATTATACTATATTTGTGCATGTGAGAGAAGGAAATTGTAAGTGGGATTGTAATTGGCTAATTTCATGTATAATGTTGTAGATTTACAGGTATCTGCCAGGCTTTGACTGGTTCTTTTTGGACTCCATCACTGCCAATGACATCCGATTTGCCAGCGATGAAAAGTAAGAGTTTGTGCATGTGTCTATTTGTCTCACTCTCACAGCCTGTTTCTCACTTTATTGTAATTAATACAGCAGTTTTTTTTTTTTTTTTTTAATTTTATTGTAGCTTAAGTCATTATTAGTGGTCAGATTATAGGTCAGAGGTTCCCACAATTTTATAACTCATGACCACATTACTGATCAAAAAAGCCCCTATAGCGCACACAGACTTTACATTGCTTAGGAAGAGATATTTGATGCAAAGATTTTAACACTGTAAATAGTTAAATAACAATAACACTGAACATAGCAAGTAGCCTTAAACCAAAGAGTTGTAAATATTTCTCAGTCAAATATTGATTGAATTGTTTTTGCTATAAAACAGTGAGAAAATTGAATGTTTGAAATCCACTGCATTAGATAACAAAACTCTATATAGCTCATGTTTTTGCACAGGGTGCTGTTTATTAATATAACTGTAGCTGAGTAATACTGGCTTGTGCATCACTACCCAGCATTATTTTTAGACTGTGTAATGTTCTGCATTAAGAGCAGGCGAACTGACTCATACTCTAACACAGGACACACACACACAACATTCTGCAAAACACAGCATTTGCAAAGGTGTTGCAGCAGAAATCTGAGCATTTTGTTGCCATGCGACAGTGTGGTTTTATATACAGGTTTGAAAATATAAGAATAGAGAAACTGGTACACAAATGCTCACTCTGCATTTATACCTCAATATACCTCAAACCTTTATACCTTATACTCCATCCATATACCCCTGTACAACATGTCTCACACTGCTATGATATTCAGTACTCTACTCAATATACAGTACTCAGTATTAAATATGAAACTTTTTTTTTTTTCTTTGTTAGTTTTTCATGTATTATAAGCCTGTTAAAATGACTCATAATATTCGTGTAGTATCTAAGCAGCAGACCATCAACATCACTTCCTGTTGAGGAGAACTGTGATAACATCACTTTCGGCACGTTTGCATGAAAACCTAATGGCCCGTAATGAAATTCCACCAAACTGGAAAATATGAATGTAAATATCCCTGTCATGGTGGGCATTAAATATGGATACAAAATGGATCGATTAAAAAAGTACCAACATTTTTTTTTTTTTTTTTAAGATTTAGAAACTTTTAGCTTCACTGTAGATAACTGTGATGTCATGTCATGACCTCTGACTTTTTCTTCTAAACAGTCTGAACAGTGCATGATCCTTTCTGTTCAATAAGCAAATTTATACTGACTTTTTTTTTTTAAAGAAATCTGTGCCTGGTGTTTTTTACTCTAGTGTGAATCATATGTCCTGTCCAGTCCTAATTCTCCATGCTGAAGATGATCCTGTTGTCCCTTTCCACTTAGGAAAGAAGGTAAGAGAGACAGTCTGAACAGTTTTATTTTCAATCCCACTCTAACACACAGCTTCCTGCTGCATGTTTCCTCCCTCTAATGACTTCATTCTCTTCTTTTCCTCTCCTTCAGCTGTACAATATAGCGGCTCAGTCTAAGAGCCTGAATGGACACAAGGTGCAGTTTATTCCATTTCCCAGCACGCAGGGCTACAGGCATAAGTTCATCTACCGCAGTCCCCAGCTGCCTCACATACTCAGGTAAACGAGAGAGAGTGTGTGTGAGTGAGTGAGTGCGCACAGCAATAACTGACAAGAGTTATAATTGAGTCAGTGAGTTAGACCAAGCAGCCACTGAAAGGATGACGGTGTACAGACTGATAGATGGAGGGATGAATGGATGTACTGATAAAACGAAAGTGTTAGTAGATGAATGGATGAGTGGAAAGCATGATGTTGGATGAATGGATTGATTGAAGGAATGTGTTTATAGGCAGATGGATGAATGGATAGAATGAATGATGCTGTTTATGGATGGCTGGGTGGATGGAAAGAATGTAGGTGTTTATGGATGAATGGATAACTGGGTGGATGGTAAGAATGATGGTGCTGATTGATGGCTGGATGGATGAAAAGAATGGAGGTGTTTATTGATGGATGGGTGGATGGATGGAAAGAATGGATGTGTTTATGGATGGATGGATGGATGGATGGATGGAAAGAATGGATGTGTTTATGGATGGATGGATGGATGGATGGAAAGAATGGATGTGTTTATTGATGGCTGGATGGATGGAAAGAATGGGTGTGTTTATTGATGGATGGATGGCTGGATGGATGGAAAGAATGGGTGTGTTTATTGATGGATGGCTGGCTGGATGGATGGATGGAAAGAATGAAGGTGTTTATTGATGGATGGAAAGAATGGAGGTGTTTATGGATAGATGGCTGGATGGATGGATGGATGGAAGGAATGGAGGTGTTTACTGATGGATGGAAAGAATGAAGGTGCTTATGGGTGGATGGAAAGAATGAAGGTGTTTATTGATGGATGGATGGATGGAAAGAATGGAGGTGATTATTGATGAATGGATGTGTTTATTGATGGATGGATGGCTGGATGGATGGATGGAAAGAATGAAGGTGTTTATTGATGGCTGGATGGATGGAAAGAATGGGTGTGTTTATTGATGGATGGCTGGCTGGATGGATGGAAAGAATGGGGGTGTTTATTGATGGATGGCTGGTTGGATGGATGGATGGAAAGAATGAAGGTGTTTATTGATGGATGGAAAGAATGGAGGTGTTTATGGATAGATGGCTGGATAGATGGCTGGATGGATGGATGGATGGAAGGAATGGAGGTGTTTACTGATGGATGGAAAGAATGAAGGTGCTTATGGATGGATGGAAAGAATGAAGGTGTTTATTGATGGATGGATGGATGGATGGAAAGAATGGAGGTGTTTATTGATGAATGGATGTGTTTATTGATGGATGGATGGCTGGATGGATGGATGGAAAGAATGAAGGTGTTTATTGATGGATGGATGGATGGATGGATGGATGGAAAGAATGAAGGTGTTTATTGATGGATGGATGGATGGATGGATGGATGGAAAGAATGAAGGTGTTTATTGATGGATGGATAGATGGAAAGAATGGATGTGTTTATTGCTGGATGGATGGATGGAAAGAATGAAGGTGTTTATTGATGGATGGAAAGAATGAAGGTGATGGCAAAAGACAATGTTACCATCTCTGTCTCTCTCTCTCTTTCTCTTTAGTGATTTTCTCAGCACGACTCATCCACACTTATAGCTGCAAGCTCTTCCAGAGTGCCCTCTTTTTTCCCCCTCGCGCACACACACACACACACACACACACACACACTCACTCACACACACTCACACTCTCACACACTGTGCACCTGTGCATTCCATACTTCAATAAATCACCTGAAGAGCAGAGAACAGCAACCGTGAGGAAGAGAGGAACTGAGGAAAGGCAGCTTGAGCACAACATATGCAAAGAAATATGCAAACGTGCACTGAACAGAAACTGAATAATTGTAAGAGACACACTGCACATTAGTGTATGACACAGTGAGATAGCATGTGATGTATTTTATGAAGATGTCGTTCCCCTCTGCAGCAGCTGCTACTCTACTGAAATAATCACAAGTAGAGCTTAACGGACCTTTTATCCATTCGGTGGGAACTTTAACCATGTAAAAGAGTTAAAGTGAATTGAAGGTTTTGGATGGTACTAACAATGGCCATTTTTCATCAGAATCAACATGATGTGTAACTCATACAAATCAACCTCATTAACTCATTCTTTTTCAGATTGCTAGTGATGACAATCTCAAAATTTCGACTCATCAGTGACTTATAGTTAAATACCTTTTATTATTTTACAGGTTTGATGTATTTATTTCTTGTTGATACTTGATTATAAATCTCCCTTCACACATTCCAAACATTCACTCAAACATCTGAGGTTACTAAAAGTTTGACCTTTTATTTTTTTTTTCTAATTAGTTTTATAAATACATAAAACTTGTAGAACCACATCTATAGATTTACTGAACAGACTTACGAGAACCTGCAGAGCCTTCACAAATATCTAAGCCAATAATATTAATATTTACCAAAATATCATAAATATATCTGTATATGTATAAATCGATTGGGTCTATTGAGGCGTATTTAATTACACGTTCGCGGGATTCGCTACAGATATTAGAGTAGTGATCAGTGGGACGATATTTGAGTAATCACATGGTTTTCAATTAGCACTATACAGATATATACCGAAGTTGCAGTATACATAAATAATTACAAATAAAACGGTCCCCTGATGTCAATCAGATGTTTGTTTTTTTTAATGTGAACATTAACACACGTTTTTCCGTTATTACAAAACAACGTATTTTATTAGCTAGCTGTAAGGCGAAGCGTCTACACCCACGCAGAAAGCAATACACTCGCTTTACTGAGCTCGTCTTAACCAGTCAGCATCTCACACTGTGGAGCAATAATGTACTGTACTGTACTGGTTCATCACGACTGTAACGCACTGAATTTGAGTTTCAGAAAGTATGCATTATGAGCCGTAGTTCAACAAAATGTTCTGAATGTAGGATCGTTGTGTGTGTGTGTGTGTGTGTGTGTGTGTGTGTGTGTGTGTGTAAATCGTAAAAGCAATGAGAAAGCTAATTGTATTGGAGACATTTTAAATCTGGATGAGAGAGAGAGAGATGTGCGCTTTCATGGTGTAATCCATGTATCAAGAGGATTCGGGGTTTAAAAATTCCAGGCAATGGTGTGGGTTTGTAAAAAGTACTTAAGTGGATCAGCAGGGGTTAGCGAACATGTTCCCATTATATATTTCTGACTTCTTGTGAGCTTTGATTTGTTTAGCAGAGTTAGCGTTTCATTAAATTCATTAAAGACCTGCTATGCACTTCCATTTTACTCAGAAGTTAAACGTCAGCGACAGAGAAGTACACCATGAACGGGACCCTATGAAGTTTATAAGTATGTAGAGAAGTGTGCGCGCGCATGTTAGCTTTAGCTGAGTACTTTTTTTTTTTTTTTCTTTTTTTTTTTTCTTTTCAAAGAGTGTCCCCTAGTGCAGGTCCTTCTACACATTACATGTGCATCCCAAAAGTTAGAGTTCTTATTGTTATTGCCTGGTGTGTAACTAGCTCCTGGTCTGCCTGCTAACAGGCTAATTAGTGGCTAATGAGAGAAAAGTCAACACACAAGTCGTTAAAGAAACATGACCCCTAGCTTTATGCTGCATAAACGCATCGAACAGTCTGCAAACATTTGTTAAAACCGACATTTTCTCACGATGCATCATGGGAATGCACAGTCTCGTAGCCACCCAAGCCATATCGTATGAATCATCGAAAACTGAGAAATGTTCCGAATGTAGGAATCCATCAAATTCATTTAAAAAGACTTCTTGACAGTGTCTGATTATCTAGTAGGACTCTAGCATTTGGGATATATATATATATATATTTTGGGATTTTTTTTTTTTTTTTTTTTCTTCCTTGACTGAGTGACCAAAGCCTTGAATGAATCAACTGAAACTCCTTACTTGGTTTGGTATCAGATGCATGTTAAAATCTTAATAAAACCATCACAACTAGTTAATACCTGAATATCTGAATTAATCAAGATCTGAAGAAATTGTTAGATTTTTTTTTTCCCTGTAATTTGTATTAACATTATGTACAGAAAGACTGTGCTTCTGAGCTCTCTGCTCAAATTCCCTTCAGCTGCCTTTGTCAAAGACCAAACACAAAATTGGAGCATATTTTCATGTCTGTTTGAAATACTTTTATGAAATGTCTCGTTATTTAAACAGTTACTACTTTTTTGTTGTTGTTGTTGCAAAGTATCATGTGGTTTACACTTTTTGTTTTGTTTTTAAGCTGCTAAACCTTACTGTACTACTGGACACAAACACAACTATGTACAGTCTGTCTGTTTGTACATAATAAAGGATTGAACTCACATTCGACTGGATTTTTCACTACAGATTTTCTGTTGGAAAACTGAAGCGCATTATAATTATGGATTGATAAAGGATTTATAATACTGCTATAGGAATTACATATATTCAGACAGTCTTTAGACAGGCCCCTGTATAAAATGGGGGGGAAAAAAGGCATTATAACATCCATCCATCCATCCATCCATCCTACACAGAGTCATGGGGAGCCTGGAGCCTATCCCAGGGAACTCGGGGCACAAGTCGGGGGACACAGGACGGGGTACCATCACAGTGCACAATCACACACACATTCACACACCACAGACAAAATCATCATCTCAGTGTTCTTACTTCTGGGTCTCCTCTGTTCATAACTCTGTCTACACACACAGACGGCAGAGATATGTAAATAAGAATGCTGTCTTTTTTTTTTTTTTTTAAACTTTAACTAATACATTATTACACATGTAGTGGTCCTGCGGGAGCGGCTGAGAAGGGTCCGCTGTCATTATACAGTACGAGAGCGGCCTCTAGAGGTGAAATAAAAACTTTCACTGACAAATTTTGTTGTGTTATTTGAAGTGTTTTTTGATTCATTTTGGATGTCTCTATTTTTTATTTGTTGTTTGGAGTGTTACTTTTAGGTTTAGTTTGGATGTATATATTTTATTTACTTTAATATTTATTAATAATTAATATATATATTATTTATATATTTATTTCTTTTTTTAAAAGTACAGTACATTTTCATGGTACAGTCAGTACTGTTTATTTTTATAATAAAGTTCAGCATTATTTTACTTTGAGTGTTATGTTTTCATTCGGGAACAAATTTTAAAAACCATCACTTGATTAATCGGTTATCGGTAGGTCCCGCCCAACTTAGTTATCGCGAGCGGTAAAATCCACTATCGGTCGAACTTTAGATCGAACACAGGACCCAGGAACTGTGAGGCAGCAACTCTACCAATTGCGTCAGTATCTAGTGTCGCTTCAACTGTGCATCTTTTCATCATAACTGAGCTTTGAGTCCAAGAGAAATGGTATGCGCATGCTGGAGGTTTGACTGTTATTGAGTAGCACCGGTTGCTAAGCAGTGATTAGAGGGACAAAAAAAGAAGGCGGGGTTTAAAAAAACTACATGTGAATTTATTTTATTTGATTTCATCTGTAGGCAGAAACTTTTCCTAATATAAAATCTTTCAGTGATTCTGTTATGATCACATACTTTGAGTATAATCTAAATAATAGGCACGTTTGGCAAGTATGTATCATTATATACACTGAACAAAATTATAAATGCAACACTTTTGTTTTTGCCCCCATTTTTCATGAGCTGAACTCAAAGATCTAAGACTTTTTCCATGTACACAAAAGGCCTATTTCTCTCAAATATTGTTCACAAATCTGTCTAAATCTGTGTTAGTGAGCACTTCTCCTTTGCCGAGATAATCCATCCACCTCACAGGTGTGGCATATCAAGATGCTGATTAGACAGCATGGTTATTGCACAGGTGTGCCTTAGGCTGGCCACAATAAAAGGCCACTCTGAAATGTGCAGTTTTATCACACAGCACAATGCCACAGATGTCGCAAGTTTTGAGGGAGCGTGCAATTGGCATGCTGACTGCAGGAATGTCCACCAGAGCTGTTGCCCGTGAATTGAATGTTCATTTCTCTACCATAAGCCGTCTCCAAAGGCGTTTCAGAGAATTTGGCAGTACATCCAACCGGCCTCACAACCGCAGACCACGTGTAACCACACCAGCCCAGGACCTCCACATCCAGCATCTTCACCTCCAAGATCGTCTGAGACCAGCCACCCGGACAGCTGCTGCAACAATCGGTTTGCATAACCAAAGAATTTCTGCACAAACCGTCAGAAACCGTCTCAGGGAAGCTCATCTGCATGCTCGTCGTCCTCATCGGGGTCTCGACCTGACTGCAGTTCGTCGTCATAACCGACTTGAGTGGGCAAATGCTCACATTCGATGGCGTCTGGCACTTTGGAGAGGCGTTCTCTTCACGGATGAATCCCGGTTTTCACTGTACAGGGCAGATGGAAGACAGCGTGTATGGCGTCGTGTGGGTGAGTGGTTTGCTGATGTCAACGTTGTGGATCGAGTGGCCCATGGTGGCGGTGGGGTTATGGTATGGAAAGGCGTATGTTATGGACAACGAACACAGGTGCATTTTATTGATGGCATTTTGAATGCACAGAGATACCGTGACGAGATCCTGAGGCCCATTGTTGTGCCATTCATCCACGACCATCACCTCATGTTGCAGCATGATAATGCACGGCCCCATGTTTCAAGGATCTGTACACAATTCCTGGAAGCTGAAAACATCCCAGTTCTTGCATGACCAGCATACTCACCGGACAGGTCACCCATTGGGCATGTTTGGGATGCTCTGGATCGGCGTATACGACAGCGTGTTCCAGTTCCTGCCAATATCCAGCAACTTCGCACAGCCATTGAAGAGGAGTGGACCAACATTCCACAGGCCACAATCAACAACCTGATCAACTCTATGTGAAGGAGATGTGTTGCACTGCGTGAGGCAAATGGTGGTCACACCAGATACTGACTGGTTTTCGGACCCCCCCGGACCCCCCAATACAGTAAAACTGCACATTTCAGAGTGGCCTTTTATTGTGGCCAGCCTAAGGCACACCTGTGCAATAATCATGCTGTCTAATCAGCATCTTGATATGCCACACCTGTGAGGTGGATGGATTATCTCGGCAAAGGAGAAGTGCTTACTAACAGATTCAGACAGATTTGTGAACAATATTTGAGAGAAATAGGCCTTTTGTGTACATAGAAAAAGTCTTAGATCTTTGAGTTCAGCTCATGAAAAATAGGGGCAAAAACAAAAGTGTGGCGTTTATACTTTTGTTCAGTGTAGTTACGTTTGTTGTAATTTTTATTCTTAAATTTTCTACAGTGCACAAAGCAGTTATACGGTGTTAAAATGCACATTCATGGTATTTTGTATAGTATTAACAACATTAGATTTAGTTTGACGTTGTTTAGGTTTGGATTGAACTCTTAAAAATAAATAGCTGAAGAATTTTTAAATCTAATTTTAAAATAAAAATAGACATCATATTAGTAGAGTATTTTTCATTCCACACGAGGGCGTTAGTTTTTTTTTTTTGTAGGTTTCAAACTCACAGCATTTCCTACTCAGGAAGACCTTGCTCTCTCTCTCGCTCTCTCACACACACTCATTTACACTCACTCACACACAGTGAAAGTGCTAAGTGCTTGTAGCTATTTAGTGTAAATGTATCCACTTTCTGTGAGTTTTTACCAGCAGACTAATCTAAAATGTACCCTACAGAATGCGTATTATACCTATAAACGCAAACAAATAAATGATCATTTGTCATCTGGTGCAATGGGGGAAAACATAATTCTTTTGGTGATAAGAATAAGAATTGCTCTTTTTTGTTCTTGTTCAGGTTTCTAGGCCCAGAATACCACAGAGCCAGAAACAGACCTGAATGAATAATTTAGTAATATTCATAATTTTCATTAATATCTAATACAAATGTATGCTTTGTGCCCGAGATAGGACATGCACTTTCATATTTATATCCCGAGAATCCTGTAGAAAACTAATACAAGATTCTGAACAAAGCTGGTCACATATCAATCAAAGGCTATTAAAACTAATCCTATCGTATTGTAGCAGATTCAGTGGTATTACATCAGATCGTTGTATTGGGTGGAAGCCTGAGGTTCACACCACTAATAATTAACTATAAGAACTCAATAAATATTATAACTTTCGGAAGAGTGGGCTGTGATTTCCAGCACTGTAACAGACCTTTTGAGAACACCGGATGAGGCCACCATTTCAAATTAAACCACCAAAAGGGTCGTTTTCTTTTTATTTGACTTGTTAACTGACGATTGTCAGTTTGTATGTTCAGATAACAGCCCAGTGAGAAAGCAGTGCCGAGTCCAAACTGGCCAAACATGAGGTCTTAATATTTAATTCATGAAACAGGTCGGACATGAATAGTTTCATGACTCATAGATTGAAAGTAGATTTTAAAGTCTATAGCAGGGTCCTGTCTATCAGTTCAAGAATGAAAACACAACTCTTGTGACCTTCAGCCAAGAGCAGCCATTGCCTGATCAGATTAGGCCCTGGTCACAATAACTGCATCTGTTTAAGTGAAACTCTTTCAGACCCAAGACATATAATAACAAAAAATAATAATAATTCAGCTTCCAGATATTTTAATCATAGATAGGCCTATATAATCACAAAGCCAGACTGAGCCTATGTGATTGCCACAACATTGTGAACTAGTTTGCATCTCAACATCAAGATGCAAGATCAAATGAATTCTAACCCAAACTCAAATCAAAATCAATTTATTTATTTATTTATTTATCTTCAATAACCGCTTTATTCTGGTCATGCTCGATCCCAGAAACACTGGCCGTGTTACACCCTGGACGGGGCACCAGTCAGTCACACAAATGAATCACTGTTATCTTAAAACTTTCCTCAGCAGTTAAAAAGAATCTCAGGTTACACACCAGCTTAAATATGAGGCAGTGGAGCAATTAACATTTCATTCATTTTAAGAATGAGAAACTTGGTGCATTATTAGTACGGTCTTTCACAAGAATAAGGGGGGAAAAAAAAAACTTTTTTATTAGAAAAATGGTCATGGAATGACCAAAATTTACAATGAAAATTCAATTGAAATATTTCTTAAATCCCTCTTTTTCAGTTAACAGATGTACATTTGTAGGAGGTGAAAAGAACCACAAATCTGATGTAGCACAGGATTACGAGTGAAATGAGCACCTCTCATCTACACAGGGAACAGGTGTAAATAAAACGTAGGAAAATTCAGGAAGCCCTGCTTAATCACTCCATACTTTTATCCTTTATTATTCACATTTACATTACTACTAATCATTCACTGGATTCATTCAGGTAGATGAAGTGCCAGAGCCTCAGATGAGAGGTGGTTTGTGCACTTTCATGAAAGGGATATGTGTGTGTGTGTGTGTGTGTTGGGGGCGGTATCTGACTTTAGTCCTTGGAGAGCGCAGCCCTAAAGATTAGGGTTTTCTCTCTTCTAATCACCAAATTCTGCTGACGAAGACCTTGTTAATAAAATGGCGAGATAAAATGATGTAGAACGCTAAATTCTGCAGTGCTGAGGTCCTCAGGACAGGAGTGTCCAACCCCAAAACTATCAGTTTATGGCCAAGAAAGAACTACCATTCATGTAATGATTAGAGATCGACCGATAATCAGTTTTTATAACCGGTTTTAAATAACCGATATTTTCCCATAATCAGATATCGGTTTTATGATATCGGACACACCGATAAATTGTGCCATCTTGTGGGCGTCTTTTTTTCATCTGTTTTTTGTTTATTGTTAGAATTATTTTTGTGCTTTATTTGTTTACCTGATCGAAGCTTTTGTTAAAAAAAAAAAAAAAAAAAAGTTTAAAGCAATTCATTTTTTGCACTCCTTCAGACCCCTCTATTTATTGGTGTATGAATAAGAATTGTTTTTTTGTATGCAAGGAGGAAGTGAAATCGACAAAATTGTTATAAATAAAATGGTTTGTTCAGTTCAGTGGTGATGTCATTGCGTCAAAAACAGAAGTAAAACAAATAAATATCGGTTCTGAAATATCTGTTATTGGGCACATAAGCATTCAAATAATCTGTAATTTAAAAAAAAAAAAAAAAAAAATTTCGATCTCAGTCGATCTCTAGTAATGATAGCAATACAGTCCACGTTTGTATTCACAATTCCAATCATTTCTAAGAAAACTGATCAAATATGCACTCGAATAACAGACACCGACAGACAGCAATCAAGTGAAAAAGACAATACAGATAAAAACAAAGAGGCAGCAATCGCTCCACCCCTCACATTAGCCTTGCTGTGCTAAACAAATCTCAAGTTTTGACAAATAATTTACATAACGACCATCGACAAAGCCATCGCTTTTTCACTTACAAATGGTCCATAACTTTCAGCTCAGCTCAAACTCCTACTACAGAGAGTGAAAGAGGAGCACTTAAAAGTGCAGTGGAAAAGCTAGGCTTTTGTTGCTTGCATTTATATACGAAGCCAGCTGCTTCAAAACCAGCTCTGGGCTCCTTCTCTTAACCTTTAATCCAGTGGAGTCATCAGGAAATTGTAACCCCTGCCTGCTAACGCACAATTCAGAAAAGTATTGTATTGCACTGTGCAACTGCCCCTGTTATTTTGTCCATCAAACCCAGTTTGGTGGCCTGTAGACATTATAAATGTAAACTTGCTGCAGAAGCATTCATTCCTTCATTCCTCTTCAGTAACTGCTATATCTTCATAAGGGTTGAGGTGGATCCATAGAATTTTCCAGAAATGTTGGCCATGAGGCAGGGACACATCCTGGATGGGACAGCAGTCCATCATAGGAATCCATGCACACCCACATTCACACATACCGCAAATCGGCGTAACCTACCCACCTAAAGGTCATTTTTGGGAGGTGGGAGAAAACCGGAGAACCCAGAGGAAACCAACTGCATTAAAATATTGTGTACTGCAGAACAGAAGAAGGACTGCACATAGCCAACTCATCTTTTCTGAGAACATACCACTCATGGTGAGAAATAACAGCTTTCAAATTGATAACACAGGCATTTAATTTACATGGTCAAGGTCAGCGTCTAGGAACAGAAATTCTATTGTGTTATGTGAAGTATGTTAATCTAACTCTGAAAAATTGTTTGAATTGGTTTGGGAAAAATGTCCAGCATTTAAAAAATTATATAAAACAAGTTAACCAGTATATTTAACCAGTACAGTTAACCAGTATGTTTTACAAGTTAAACAAATATATTATTTTTATAGCTCAAATGTTGCATTCTTTACTTTGGCAACAAAATGACTGAAACATTCATGTCCTTTAAATAAATGTGAAAGGTATTAGCAGAACAAATGGCCTTTCTCATGGAAGCTTGGACCTAAATAATGAAACAAACATCTTTGAAATTTAATTCCCAGATTGTTTTATTTTATTTATTTGCTCTTTTGACACATATAAACATGTGACTGGTAAGCAAATCAAGATACATCACCTTGGCACTCTGGCAAATAACCAAGTTGTAATAACGATAATGAAAAAGATACTGTGGAAGTATTTTGGGTGACCAGAAATAAAAGAAAACAAAAACATGAGGTGAACTCTCTACATAGTCCTAAGTAGCAGTTTGGGCAGGTTATGCTTGTGTTTCAGAGGGCAGAAGATCAAGCAGGGAAGCAGATGACTTGGGTCTTTCCAGGACCACCACAGGCTTGAGGAACTGAAGCTGCTTTATTGCCTGGTCACCACAGCCCATCAAGGCCCTTTCCAAGATAAAACGCAGGTTTTGGATAGAACTACATTCCTCTGTGGAAAGCAAGGACTTAAGCGGGGACAAGTGCGACATCCGACTGATGCCGGATCGTCTCAAGTTGTTCTCCTTGACAGAGTAATTGTGTCGGAAGGAATCACGTCGGCGAGGAGCATCGGGTTTATAGCAGGGGTTTAAGACTGCCACTGTCCGCAGGGGGTCAAATTGAGATTTCTCTTCCTTCTCCTGAATGAATTTCAAAAAGGAGGACTCAAAACCCAATGGCTTGTAAGCCGCCATGTCAAATGCCCGTTGACCTAGATTGGGTACCGTGGAATCTTTTTGAGGCAGTGGATGAGGTGCGGAAGGTAACGGCTCAGAAAGATCGGAATTCTTCCCCCTTAGAGGCTGACGTGTCAAGGAAGCATTTGTGTGTATATAGATGGTAGCAGGAACGCCAACAGCCTTGCTCTCTCTGTTTAAAGGCTCCAGTGAAGCATTGGTGACACTTATTCTAAGGGTAGACGGTGGAGAAAGGTCAAGGGGTGGAGGGGGCACAAGAGGAGGGGCAGGAGAGTCAGTTTTTGTTCGCTCCTCCAGAGTTTGGTGCTCTCTGCCAACAAGCTTCTCTGCATGGCCATTAGACTCCCTATAAAGCACATCTGCACCAATCATTACACTGCAATCTGGAGATGGATCTCTCAAGGGAGATGCCTCTTGTTTCACTTGTTCGTTTTTGACAGAATGGAGGCTCATGGGAAGGCGTGGCACCCCAGAGTTCTTAGGCTCGGCTTGATACTCCATTTTGAGGACCCCATTAGGAGCCCTGTCTGAATCTGGCAAAGCAGATACCGTTGATTTCTTTTGTATCAGTTCTTCTAGTTGCTCAGCAGTATAAAAAAGTGTGTCTTTATTTTTTCTCACCTTGGTGTGAAGCATTTTGTGACACTTTAAGTAATGTCGGTGCAGGCTTCGCTTGCTAGATACCACAGAATTGCAGCTCTGTACCATGCATGGATAAGCCTCTGATAAGCAGCGGTCTTGGCACATTTGCAAAGCCTCCTCAGGTGTTCGGTATGCAAACTTGGCCTTTGTTTTCTTTGGTTTTACACATTCTACATCTGGTCCCTCCTCTGGGGTTTCTTCAGTGTGTTCAACATTCTCCTCAGCTTTAGGGGAGCATTTTAAAGATGGCCTTTTGGAGACCTTCAGAGACTGAGAACTGGATGTGATTATCAGTTTTTTTTGGCAGCCATTATTGGATCCATCCCTCTTGTGCGTACTTTGTAGATGCACCACAAGGGGACCCGAGTTGTCATAGCGTCCGTAGACATCTTTGAACTTGCAGATAGAAGACGGAGCCGTGGACTTCAGTGGAGTCTGATTCTGGTGTGTTTGATTGGTATGCCGCAAAAGGCTGCTCTTCAGGTGGTAGGTTGCATTGCACTTGGGATAGGTACACTTGAACCTCGGAATCGGATCCTCCAATACTGGATGGTCTTTGCGGCAATGTCTGTTCAGACTTGATAGATGATTAAACCGCTTATTACATCCATCATGCTTACACGGGAAAGTCTTCTGCCAACAAAGATTGGAGCGGTGGGAATGTAGGTGGCGCAGAAGGTTGAACTTCTTAGTGAAGCCAGCACCACAGCCCTTATGTAAACAACAATAGGGTTTGTCTTCATCTGGTTTCACTTTTGTCATCAAACGTTCACTAACCCTTCTGCTCAGTGAGGCTCCACCTACGTCTGTTTTCCCCTCAGAAGTGCCTTTTTGTGATGATGAAATGTGGTTACCCCTCAACCACTTGTGTTCAGTCATAATTTCACCATTGCTTCTCTCAGTGTTGCCCTTCCATACACAATGGTCTCCATTTAGAAGTCTGTTCTTCCCAGTAGGCACATTCTTTTTGTCAGTACTGACCTCCATTGTCTTCAGAGCAGAAGGTGAAGAATCATCCACCTTCTTTACAAAAGAGCACAGAATTTGCTCTGCCACATCCTTGCTCAGATTATGTTTCTGAAGCAAATGGGCCTTCAACTCTTTCTTTTCTTTGTAATCCCTAGAGCAAAGGTGGCATTTAAAAGGCTTGAACTTGAGTGGGTTAAAAATGTCCATCTGTTTCACCTTCTCATCAGTATAGTCATGCTTTTTGACATAGTGCTGCATCAGTGCATGACTAGTAACACTTTTGTAGAAGCAGCCTTCAACTTCACAAGTGAAAGGCTTGCTTATGTGCATGCTGTTTTCTGGTTTATCGCCATTAAAAGAAGGATTTTTAACAGATGTTGGTGGTGATTCTGCCTTGTGAAGCGGTTGAGACTTTAACTGCTGTTTCGCCAAATCAGCAGCTGCTTGGTGAGATCCTAACTCAATTTTGCTTGCCGTTACTTTGGTTTCTAATACAGCATTCACAGTTTTAGGACAGGTCACCTGTGGCACTTTAGATCCTGAAGCATGTGAACTATGATTTACTTCTCTAGAGGTGGTAGAATTAAGACTTAATTGATTAAGCCCTAGCACAATTTCGGTCAATGCGCCAGCCAGTTCGGTTTGACTACCGAGTGCTGAAGGTGTTTTATCACACAGTGCAGAATCTGTAGCCTGTTCTTGCCTAGATCCTTTATCTTGACCATCATGCTCCTTCACCGGTATAGCCTTTGAACACGTTTCATTTTCCACCGTTTTACATACTGTATTTTCTTTTTTCAACTGGCTGGGATGGACAATTTTTAAGTGATGTTGGATATCTCTGGCTTTATTGAATGTCCTTCCACATTTTTCCAATCCACAAATAAATTTTTTACCATCAAAACACACAGCTACACAAGTCAGTAAACCCTTGGAGTCTTTGCTTTCCAAGTGTTGTAATGAGAGGTTTGTTTGTTCGCCAATTAAACATTCCCCTTTTGATCCAAAGGATACTTTTGAGCCATCATCCACCTCTATAAATGGCAACAAAAGTTTACCTCTGGCTTTCCTCTGGGCCTCAAAGTCCTTTTCTGTGAAGGTGATGCCATGGGTGTCTATGTGTTTCAGAAATTCCTGACGAGAGTAGTAAAACTTCTTGCAGCCTGGGCTGGTGCAGGTGTACGCGGCATCTCGGAAGTGCTGAGCCTCATGGTGGTATAGCTGACCTAAGTCACAGAAGGAGACGCTACAACCTTTCAGTTCGCAGTGGTAGGACAGCCGAAAGCTGTGTCTGTGCTTGTGCATGATGAGTTTGTTGATTGATTCAAAACGAGCATTGCAACCTGCAACTACACACATGTAAGGGCGATCTCCGTAATGTATGCGCCGGTGCTTCTGATTGTGATGGGCTGTTATGAATGTTCGCCGACAGAACATGCACTTCTCTCTTCGATTATTCATCTCAATATAATGTTTGACATTTGGGTCTGTGTCATCATGATCACTCCTCAAGTGAACACCCAGGTACTTGAAAAGTTTAAAATTTTTTGAACAGTCAGTGGCAGGGCAAACATAAACCTCACGATCCTGTAACTTATAGTGAGTATCGATGTAATCAAATGTGATGTAATCGTCATCTGCTTCCTTATTAGGCACAATGGCAGTTGGCTCAATGACATGCTCTAGCAGACCAAGGGATGGGTCCAAGCGTATCTCACCAGGTTCCAAGTCTTTCAAATCATATTCACCTGTTTCCAGCTTTTGTTCGGTTTTCACCTTATTCTTAACTTTCTTCCTTTTTAGATGGTATGGAGGCATTTGGAGGTGTATTTTGGAATGTGCCACAAACTCATCTTTGCTTCCGCATTTTTGCAGGCATACAGGACACGTCCACATGCCGTTCTCCACGTGCTTTCTGGCATGATGACACAACCGTGACTCAGTCACCTCCTTCTGGCATATCTCGCAACGTACTTTGTACAGAAGCCATCTTTTGGATCTTTCCGAAGTCCAAAGAAGCACTTTTGAGCTTCTTCGTTGCAACATCCCTTCATCTTTCTTGTGCTGCTCATTCTTCTCTTCAGAACTGCTACATTCTTCAGCCTCGTGCTTTTCTTCTTCAACGTGTTCCTCCTCTCTGATCACCCCGGTTGGCACACTCTGGACATGTTCCTCCACAGGACTGTCCTCTTTCTCAGGTTCCAGTCCAAGCAACTTCATACAGAAGTTCTTTAAAGTCTTCCAGTCCCAGAACTCCGGGTCAAATGGCCAGTGGGCTTTGAGTGCAAGTAGCAGTTCACAGCGTAATGAATTTGGGATTATAGCATTCTCCTCATCATGCTTCTGATCTGGACGCTTGTAAAGTTCCTCAAGGCCTGCAAACACCTCTGGAGAGGGTCTTAAAAGGAATTCTGTGAGCTGGCATGCTCGCAGCACCTCCAAATCATCCAGGAGGAGACAGGCCACAGTTTTGCAGACAGTGGTTTTGGTTTCTGGATACTCTTGCCTTGGAAACTGAAGGGCTTTCACGCAAAGCTCAACAGACACTGGAAGACCAAGGTGCATTACCTGAAAAAAAAAAAAGAAAAATTTTTTTTTTTGGGTACAAATTATCAGTTGCACCACTCAATTGTTTAAAGCGGATCAACAAAGAAAAAACCCACGAGTAAAGGAACAATTCCTCACCTCAGTCTGAATTACTCGAATAAGGAACAGCAGATGGTGAACAGTCTTTGCTATAGCCCCAAACTGGAGGCAGCGTTCAAGGAACGATTCAATAGAACCATCAAGCCTCCTCTGCAGCTTACTCCAAAACAGTGTCAACTCCCTGAAAAAAGAAACAAAAAGACAAACAACCCATATTTAATCCATCTCAACACAATCTTCAAGTTCAAGCTTGAAGCTGTAGAGAATATTTGTGCAGCTCGAAAGTATTAACACACACCAGGAGCAGTACAGGTTTCCTTTCTGCAGCTGGTGCATCAAGTATGTTGTGCAAAGGATGAAGGCTGTGTTCTCATCACCTTCTGTCTCCATATTGCAAATGATGTCCAAAACATCCTTGCCATCCAGTCTGGAAATCTAACCACGACAAGACAAGTGTAATAAATGAAGGAGACAAGTGTAGCATACCACACTACCCTGGAAGAGTCCTTGCTAAACAGCACAGTTTATGAAATTACACCCACTCAATGCTATTTCTGTCTTTACAAATGTACTGCTGAATATGACCCCGCTCTTAATAATGAAGCCATTCAGGAGTACCACTTGACAAACCCGTTAACAATTTTGCGCTCTCCTTCTTGCAGATCTTACAGCGTAACGATCCGGACAGCAAACTCACGAAATGAAGTTACTGCGATGACATGAGTCACTAAATAAAAACTAAAGCGTTTTATGATGTCTGACTGGATGTAAAGGACCTGAAAAGTAATGTTTTTGCTATTTTTACAAATAAAATTAACACAACAGAGCACAAACAATAAGATACGTAATGCAAAATTACACGTTTTATGCTTCTTGAACAAATATTTAAACATAAAATTAGCATTAGTGCAACTGTTACGTATTACTTTAACATTATGCCTGTCTCTCATTATCAGGCATCAACATGTCTTCACAGGGGAATTTTTTTTTGTCATTTATTTAAACCCCAACCAACACATAGTTAGACTAAATCTAACTGTGCAATCAAAAAAAAAAAAAAAAAAAAAACCCCAGAGTTTTCATTTCATAGTTATATACTGTATAATTGTGTACATTGCTGTGAAAAAGTATTTGCCCCTGATTTCTCATACTAAATAGTTTTAGATCTTCAAACGAAATACAACACAAAACAAAGGCAACCTGAGTAAACACAAAATACAGTTTTTACATGGTTATTTATTGAAGCAAAAAAGTTATCCATTACCAACTGGGCCTGTGTGAAAATGTATTTGCCCCCGTAGTCACTAATTCCCCACATTTATGAAACTGCATTCATAATGGGGTTCAGCTGGACTAGACACAACCAGGCCTGATTACTGCCAGCCGTGTTCAATCAAATCAACACTTTAATAGAACGTTTTCAAACAGCATGAAGTTGGTTAAAAGGTCTTATCCAGTAACACTCTATGCCAAAGCTGAAAGAAATTACGAAGAAGAACGTGATTGAAATACATCAGTCTGGGAAGGGAAGGGTTACAAAGCTATTTCATCCAGCAAGTCATACAAGAGCCAAGGACAACATCAAAGGACCTACAGGCCTCTCTTGCATCAGTAAAGGTCACTGTTCATGACTCCACTATCAGAAAGACACTGGGCAAAAATGGCATACATGGAAGAGTGGGGAGGTGAAAAACACTGCTAACCCAGAAGAATATTTTGCCAAAACACACCTTGATGATCCTCAAACCTCTTGGGAGAACGTTGTGGCTGATGAGTCGAAAGTGGAACTGTTTGGAAGACAGGGGTCCTGTTACATCTGGTGTACACCAAACACAGAATTCCACAAAAAGACCATCATACCTATGGGCATGGTGGTGGGAGTGTGATGGTGTGGGGATGCTTTGCTGCTTCAGGGTCTGGGCAACTTGCAATAATTGAGGGAAACATGAATTTTGTTCTCCATCAGAAAATCCTAAAGGGGAATGTCCGATCTACAGTCCGTAAGTTGAAAACTCAAACGCAATTGGATTATGCAGCAAGACAATGATCCAAAGCATAGGAGTAAGGAGTAACCCTAAACAAAATTAAAGTTTTGGAGTGGCCTAGTCATGAACCAATTGAGATGCTGTGGCAGAACCTTAAACTGGCAGTTCATGCTCAAAAACCCTTCAGTGTAGCTGAACTAAAGCAGTTCTGCAAAGAGGAGTGGGCCACAATTCCACTACAGTGCTGTGAAAGACCGATCTCCAGTTATCGTAAGCCTTTGGTTGCAGTTATTGACACAACCAGATTTTAAGGGGGCAATTAATTTTTCCACATCGGTGATAGGTGTTGGATAACTTTTTTTTTTTTGCTTCAATAAAAAATAAATAAATAAAAACTGTAGTGTGTGTTTACTCAGGTTGTCTTTGCTTTATGTTGTATTTCATTTGAAGACCTAAAACTATTTAGTATGAGATGTACACAAAAACAGAAGCAAAAACTTTTTCACAGCAATTGACTTTCTACTCAGTATGACATAAGTGTTGCACACCCTACTACACTACATATAACGCACACCATTTCGAATTCAGCCGCAGGAAAATAATTAATTATTCTATTAGAGCAGCCAATCACAATGTGTTCATGGCAAAAACTTGCATTGTGATAAAGATAGAAACAATTAATTGAGCATCCTCTCTTCAAACTTTGGTCAGTGTGTTTCCCGTTTATAAAAATAAATTGTTGTTACTTGCTTGTTTGTATACTTTATGTGTATAAAAGTGTATTAATAAGCACCCAGCCTTGCATTTGGCACCAAACCCGTATACGAAGGGACAGAGTTAATTACCTCCAGAATGGCCTCCTCGCTGGGCAGCTGCTGACAGAGCTGTGTGACATAAGTTTGGCGAAAGGTGGCCTGATTAGGCAACAAGCTGCAGTTGCCACAGGCTTTAGTGAGGATCAGAGCCTTCTCAACTTCTCCTACTTTCTCCAAATGCTTGATCCGCATCTCCAAAAAGTCCCCTCCCTCCAGACCCAGATAGGCATTTACTGTTGGGAAGTTAAACAGATTAATATCAGTTCGCCACATGGACAAAAGTAAGAGGAAGGGTGATGTAATTTGTTTTGGCATTTATATGTACGTAGGCATGAAAATAAAAATCTTTTTACTGATAAATCTCGGAACATAATTTCAAATAAAAATGCTTTCTGTGAGTGGAAAGATGTGACTACAATAACTAAAATATTATTGTACACATTTAAGTAATGAGTCTAATATTTAAATGACTTGTTTATGTTCATGAAATCAATCTGTACTGAATTGAATGTTTTGAAGCCAGGGACCACTTTTAACACTCTGTAGATTACACATGTAATCTGTACTGAAAGGGTCCACAGATTATATTTATTTATTTATTTTTTAAAGAGTTAAAGTGGTCCCTGGCTTCAAAACATTCAAGAACCCCTAATGTACTGTAGACAATTCCACAGAAAAAAGCATCAACCAATTTATACCTGCTTTTCACAAAATGACCCATCAGCATATAAATGTAACGGTTAATATTTTAAGATATAAACATTAACCAGACACAGCCCTTTATTTAACACCACATCATTTCTCAAACCAAGATCTCCGCAGAGAATTTATCTCAGGCTTGACTAACAGCCTATGAAGTGAATCAGGTGTGAAACACACAAAAAACATTAAGCTACACACTGCAGCTAAACATAAGACAATGAAATATTAAGCTGCTGACATTCATCTGTTTCTGTGGGCTGCTTGGTGAGGAGGGTGATGAGGGCGGGGTTACTCCATGCTCCACCCTCTCCGGTGATCTGTACCAGCGCCTGTAGGTCTGTGCTCCCGTACTCCAGCATAGCTTCATGCGCCGCCTGCAGAGATGTATTGAATTCAAGTTTATATTCAACCAAAGTCACCAGAGCAGCCTCTCCAGATTTGACTATAGCCTTCTTCTGTGTGCTGACTAAATAAAACTCCGACACCATCATACAGCGATGACTGCAACTCATTCATTCAAATGCATGTTTAATAAGGTGAGAAAATTTATTACGCTGCATACACCTAACAAAACTAGTGACTTTGGTCAGGTGTTATGTGGTAATGATAGTTCTAACTATGTAGTATTATTTTAAGGATTATAAGAAAAAAAAAAAAAGTATAGAACTTTCATCACAGTAATGTAACTGCCATCAAAAAGGTTGCTAACGTTAATAAAAAAAAAGGTATTAGTGTGACACCATGATTCTCCAACCATAAAGTGATAAAATACATACACTGATCAGAGGAGACAGATCTGGAGTTTATCTAGTAACGTGTGACCAAACTGCTTTATAAGAGACTATAAGTGTACAAGTTTTTGTTGGCCTCGTCACCTCTGGCTCGTTCATTAGGAATCTACATCCTTCTATTGTTAAAAGCACTATACTAATAAAGTTGAATTGAATCGTCATGTGTTTTCTGCAGAAGGGTGGGCTATTTGGAGATCATTTAGTTTTCATCTAGGAGAAGAGTCATTGTCAGACTTACAACAAAATGAACAATTCATCATACACAATTACATTCAGACACCTAAATTAATAACAATAAATGTCTTGCAGAAAAGGACTGGAGGTCAGTCCTATTCAGGTTACATTCTTCAGTTTTTCATTGAATATTGAAGGCGTTTCTTTTCTGCTCTCTACATTACAGGCAAGTTCTGGCACATCTTGCAGATGTACTGAAGTATCGTATCCCATCCCCCATCCCCCACCCCCCTGCAATCGGATTTTTTTTTATTACTGCCTTTTGAATAACAGTACATGAACTGTTTAGTAATCTTGTAAACACACACACACACACACACACACACACACACACACACAGAGTGAGACATTATTCCTGTGCACAAGTTTCTGTAAGAAAGAACAGACTTTCTAAATATATATGGAAGGAAGAAAAAACAAACAAAGCATTTCTTTCCCAGACAGACACTCTCTTGTAACTTCTCCATTTTCAGTTCAGGTTTCAATATGATTTATACGGTCTCTTCTTGAGCAGTTTTGTAAAGGAGGTAAAAAGGCAATGCAATGAGGATCTCAACTCACCTGAACAGAGCCATGAAACTGCAGCCAGGCTTCAAGAGGGATCTCGTTGTGAGGTACGGACAGAAGCAGCTCGAAGCAGCTCCTAATTAAAGCAGAACACAGCAGCATTTAGGCAATGCTGGGAAAAAAAACATAGTCAGTAAAAAAATTTTTAAAAATTAGTCAGTAATAGAGAAAAGAAAGAAGGGGTGAATGTTAAGGTGACCTCATACACTCTGGTCAGGGCTGACTGTAAAAGATTCAAGTGAATTCAGGCGAGAAACTCAATTCATTAAATAAATAAATAAATAAATAAAACAAAGAAATCATAAACGTATACAGATATGCAAGATGTGTTTAAGCGAAACCAAGGGGGGATTGATAATATGGCCAAAATGTCATATTGCAATACTTATACCTACTAAAAATATTTAAATTGTAGCACAATAAACAGTAGTTACTTTTTAAAAACAACACAGAAAACTGTGGTTTCAGTATTAATTAAAGGACCAGCCTGAACAAACAATTACGAAATCTGATGAAATGAATGAAACGATGAATGGAAGCTGCTGGCCACCAATTACCCCTACTTCATGCACATCATTCATAATTGGTGGCCATTCACTTTTCGTTCACTGTGGGCAGAATTAGGGCTGGGCAATATGACGATATCAATAATGTGATAAATTGTCACAATACTCTCTTCTGAGACATTACACTTATCACAAAATATCTTTAAAACATTAACAAAAAATGAAACTTTTTAAAATAGTTTTTTATTTTAAATATTGAACGATTTAATTTTGTAGGCATTAAATAATGCATGCAACACTACCGCTTTGCTGGCGGTTTGCCAACCTGTATATCGTGACTTAATAAAGTATTGCGACATTATCAGCATTTCTGTCCGGAGTACTTATTTTATGTCTGCAATAAAATAATTTGCGAGGGAAAAAATAAAAATAAACCAATATCGATATCATTGTCATATTGCTGAACCGTAGTGCTGACCGTGTGACTGCGTGAAGAAGAAGAAAAAGAAAGGAAAAAAAGAAAGATTATATCCGCAAGTTTTAACGTCAGCTGACTGAGGCAGTATAACGTAACTGACTCAATCTCTCCTTAATGATCCACGGTCAGAACCTGATAACGATCTGGTGCTGATGTTCTCTGAAAGCAGTACTCACAGCGCAAGTCTCTTCAGTACGAGGGCCACGCTGGACGAACTGGCCGTCAGGTGTGGCCTCGCCGACGCGAAGCAGTTGATGGAGAGACAGTAGACCTCCAGCAGCGTGAGTCCGTGCTCTACAGAGTTCCTAGTCCCAGCGTAGTGCATGAGAGCCTGCGGCGAACAGAAAGTCATTCATTCGTCATTCGGCCTACTGCACGAGGCTAAAGACTGTTAAGTATGTTTGTGCCAAAGTCACTGTAACTGCCTGTAAACAAAATAAACCTGAAATTAGGGACGCACATTTATTTATTAACTGCAATCATTTCTTTGCTTCTTCAATTAATCAAACATTTAAAAGTAATGCAGATGAGTTCACTCGTTGGTTAATGGTGCATTAATTCATGGGCTCCCTATTCATGTTATATTCATAGTGTAACTGTGTTAAGATGATTAACATTAACATCAGCAAGGAGCACTATAGGAGTGTTCAAGAGTGTTAGAAATAAAGAGTCACACTGTACAACCTGAACGACTGTTTTCTGTCTATTTGAATGGCTAAACTGTCTCTAAATATGATCTGCAAGTAGAAAAGTATGACCGAGCTTGCGGTTTTATGAAAATAGTTATGAGTTCAAACCCCAGCACCGCTCTTGCCCTTAACCTTCAACTGCTCAGATGTATAAATGAGATAAATGCAAGTCGCTCTGGATAAGGGCGTCTCCCAAAATGCCATAAATGTAAATGTTACAGTTACCACCATGATGTAATCTATATACATACATCCTGATGTAATAATCTATAAATCCAACTGCATGCTATTTATAAAAAAAAAAAAAAACATTCTGAAGAAATTTCAGTTATTTTAGTTGATCGTTGAATTTTACTTGCTGTAATTTAGCTTGTTGATATTCTGCCACCAAGCCAGGTCTATCCCATTCTGCCACACGATGCCCATTTGATTATTTGCATCCGATATAAATAGGACTCATTCACCGTACACTTTAAAACACAACAGCCACCCATAAGGAGCCATATTTAGCACTCCTAACAATGACCCATTATCAGATTGTTCATCACTGTACAAAAGACACCCTGTTTTAACACTGATGAGCTGCCAAACTCAGGAGAGACTGTGTGTGAGGAAATCCCTGATTGACCATTTTCACCTAGAACCATCTGCTCCGTGGTACACTGATTGGACCTTCGGGATCACAGCGGATGTACCTTGGGTAACAGTGCATTTTCCCCCTGGCCCTTAAACACACTCTCTCTCTTACACACACACACACACACACACACACACACACACACACACACACACACACACACACACACACACACACACACACACACACACACACACACACACACACAATCCCCTTAACCTACATAATGGTAATAGAGAACAGATTGTGGTGCTGTGTTTAACCTTCAAGGTTATTCTTAAGAAGTTTATAACAACCCCGAGCACAGATATCCAAGAAATGGTAGTTTCAAAAATTATGTATAAAACAATAAAATAAAATTATGATGGACTTATCAGTATGTTGTACTTTAAAAAACAAAAACAAACAAACAAAAAAAAAAAAACAGCACACCACACTATTTAGAGCTTGGAGGATCTCCAGGTATCTACTTTAAGGTATCTTCATGGAGCACACTTGTTACGATCACGTGTTTACATACAATGCCGGTCCAAAAGTGGAAGCTCTTGTTCTAATATTAAAAGATGGTATAATTCTCAACATTACATCATCCATTAAGTAAAAAAAAAAATGTTTTATTTCCTAACAGGAGAATCAACTGTCAATACTATCTAGTTGACACTGAGAAATGAACACTGTTAGGAGAGAGTGGTGTAAATAGAAGATAGACTATGATATTTAAGGCCTAAAATAAATATTTTTATAGTTTTAACCCATGGGAGTCTGGGGCTTTTTAGCTGCTTTTGTAGCACAAAAAAAATACAGGCAATGCAAATATCTGGTATCTTTTTTTTTTGGTATCTTATTTATTAACTGCAATCATTTCTTTGCTTCTTCAATTAATCAAACATTTAAAAGTAATGCAGATGAGTTCACTCGTTGGTTAATGGTGCATTAATTCATGGGTTCCCTATTCATGTTATATTCATAGTGTAACTGTGTTAAGATGATTAACATTAACATCAGCAAGGAGCACTATTATAGTGTTCAAGAGTGTTAGAAATAAAGACTCATATCGTATCACAAAAAATACAGACAATGCAAATATCTGGGGTTTTTTTGTTTTTTTTTTTCTCCACAGCACAATCTAGCTAACCTTACAGGATATTTCTTTTTATTTTTACTTAATCATATCACATCAACACATTAAATCCTAAAACACACAAACAGAAAATCTGACTTAAATGCCGATCCGCAGATGCCAACTTTTTCCGTGCCTGTTTATTCGGGATACAAAACAGCAAAGATTCTCAGATTTAATTTATTATATCTCCATTGTCTACCAAAACTAAGCAAAAAAAAAACAAAAACCATACTGCAGTGTCCCCTCAGCACTTTGGAAAGAAGCTGGTTGTATTGCTTTAGAACGTTGTAATTTTTTGTGTCAGAAAAACGACACGTCTTAACCGCTGTGTGTTAAAGATTAAGGACAAAATCAAATGATTCCAAGCAGGGTTGGTTAATAAACCATGCTGAATTGTTAAGATCGATCACAATTCGATATCTTGATAGTACCGTGCCAGTTTATCGCCGTTATACCATCACCATGCCCGGCACTAGTTAGGAGCATGCACGTATTACATCAGTTTTGATGCAGGCTTTTGTTCTTCTTATTGTAAAATTAAAGTAGAGCACAAATCTCTTGCTGAGCCAGATTAGATGTAAATGAGTGATATTTGCACAATGAAAAGCAGCAGGTGGGGTGCATCAGGTTGTAATCTCAGTGGGTCTGTCCTACAGAGACACCCGTGTAGAGAGACAGGGAGTCGTGAGGGGGACATGGCACCTGGTGAAAGAGTCTGGAATTACTGTTCAGCGTTGCTGAGTTTGTACCACATCCTGTATTCCCATTAAACTCTTCTACTCATGATTGTTTCTATACCTAGTAACTGTTTCTATACCTACTGGAGGCAATACAATTTCCCTCCTTACTGCACACACATCTACACTGTGTTATGTATATATTCCTTACTAATTCTACCCATTATCTATTCATGAAGAGTGAGAATCTCTCTCTAGAGTCTTGATTACCGAGTCCTATAATCGACCTCACGACTGTTTATCCAGTATTTCCTCTCGCTGCTTTTAACACCATTATCAACAATCATTTCCTTTACAGTGTCGGACTTAATTTCACAGTTTGAACAGTATTCATAATGTCACACTTTTGATGACGTTTAAGAGCTCATGGTCCACTTTTAGTCACCTAACACAAGTCTACTAAATGACTAAACATTGTAGCCAAATGACTCTTCACTTGATAAAGCTCTGAACAAACGTGTCATCAATTACACTCTTTATTTTACAGCAATACAGAGCAAGAGAAAACAGGAATTCAACTTTATTTTAAGTGGTACCGTAATATTATATTTTGGCACCGTGTAAGTACGTCATGTTATTGTCGCATACATGCAGCTGTACTTCAGTCATGCAGTAATTTTCCTGTAGTGTGCCAAAACTCTTTTAGACAGGAAATCACATATCTGTGGTCCCCCCCCTTTCCCCATTCTTTCTATTTTTTTTTTTTTTTTTGAGGCAAGCTGTCCAAGGCACACGCTGGGTGGGGGGCCAAGAGAGTTTCAAATCCATCTGAAATACATCTACTTGATCAAACTACTATGGTAAAAAAAAAAAAATAAATAAATAAAATGTAGGCCTTCATATCGTTTGCAACTCACCGGATATATTAATAATTCCCCTTACTGCTATTAGTTTCTCATGCATGTCTCCTGAAATGTCACATGTCAGGTGCACAAAAAAAGAAAAAGGGAAGGAGGACCGCTTAACTTCACGAAGGAAATTTAGCTCTTGAAGCAAAATTAAGTAATCATAATGAGTTACAATCTGATTATACGTGACACGAGTACTGTTTACATTTCAAAAGTGTGTTTCTTTTTAAATAGTTTGTCCCATCTTTTATGGTCTACATAAAAGATGAGCGCTTAAAGGAAACTGTTGCACCTTAGTAGCACATCATGTTTGACAAGTTTAATGTTTGCTCAACGCATGACTGGAAAAAGAACAATCCCACAACACAACTCCATATCTACAATGCACACAAACACTTTCTTTTGGCTCAGTTGTTGGCTCTCACTTGGCTGTCTATTAAAAAGAGGAAACTTCTGGGTAACTTTTAAGACCAACATGAAGATCTGATCTGTAGCTTGGCTTGCTACGTGACTAATCACACACACACACACACACACACACACACACACACACACTTGCCTTAGTGAACTTTGAAAAGTTGCACCTGCATCAAGCAAAGAGAGTGAAATAAAATAAAAAACAAAACAAATACGACAACACAGATGATCATGGCTACAATTTGACAGGGTGCACTGAGTAAAAACACACAGTCGCCCCACCCCGCACTGACCAACTGGTCTCAGAGGTATATTTATATAAATATATAAAATAGGATATATTTGACATCTAAAGCCTCTACGATTGACGTTAAAAGACATTACACAATTACGTGTAAATGTCAATTAAAATGCATGATATTAAAATAAATAAATAAAGTCAGGAAACAACACTGCAAACTGTGGGCCAATGCATACGGGCACGTTGGATCCTTAAATTGTAGTTGTGCACGGGGGGTCTTCAAAACTACAGCGATAACTAATATTAAATAATAAACCAGCCTGCATCTGGAGCCACAATACAAATTAGCAACACGAATGGATTGAAAAAGAAGAGGAAAAAAAAAAGAAAAAAAAGCACACCAAAATAAAATTTACATTTTGCTCCCTTGAAGCTGCTGCATAGTTTAGCTTGCTAGTAGCGTTTAGCTAACATTAGCCCTCTAGCTACTGTGTGTGAAACAATTCACCGTTTCACTGCGTCGTGGTTTGTTTGTTTTTTTTTTTTTTTACCTGACAGAAGTTGTCGCAGTACTCGGTGGACGAGGCCTCCGAGATGTCTCTCTGTCTCAGGGCGGCCTCGAGATGCTGCAGCGTCGCCTGCAAACTCTCCATGGCATAAAACGTGTCCTCGTCCGCCCAGCCTTGGTCGCTCCGCTCCAAATCCCCGTCTGCGTTCTCGTCCGCCATCTTCACTCCTGGCCCCTGCGCGTACGCATTCGGCAGTGTCACGTGATCACAGCCAACGGTAGGCCCGACTCAAAAGTGGGGGAGACCTCGGAGTGGGAGGGGCCGAGCTGCGTCCAATCAGATAAGAGGGTCCTCAGAGACCAATAGCAAAGCACCCCTAGCGTTTGGAAGTTAGGACACGCCCACCGCTGGGGCGGGACGAGGGGTGCAGAGGGGCTTCCAACCCACAAACGCCGTTTACATGCTTTAGAGGGGGAAACAAAACCCAGAAGTGCACCTGGCGTATTTTGTATTTCTATTTTATCAGTAAACCAACTGTAATTTACATACTTCAACCCCCCAAATCTCCAGAAAAACTGTATAAAAACCTTTTTGCACCCTTGTAGCAGGTTCATAAGACATTCTGTTTTACTTTCAATGCATGGCCAACAAAGAATAATCACAAACCCTAAAACGCATACAGTCACTGGCCTCTTTAGTAGGTATACCTGTACGCTTGCTTATTTATGCAATTATCCAATTAGCCAGTCATGCAGCAGCAGCACAATGCGTAGGTACAAGATTCAAGAGTTTATTGTTATATGCACAGTAAAACAGGCAGTAACACTGTACAGTGAAATTCTTACTCTGCATATCTGTACAGATAGTGTTATAAAATGCACTGTGGTTTTGGAATGTGATATATGCTACAAGTAGAATATGAAATATAATACAAGTACTAATGTGAGGTAGGTAAGCTGTAGTGCAATAGTAAAGACAATAAAATGGCCACAATCATACGGGGGTACAGGTGTTCCTATTAAAGTGGCTGGTGAGTGTACTATAACCATACATTTAAAAAAAAAAAAAAAAGAAGACTTAGTGAACAATCATGAGGCAAGAGTAGTTTGATTTTAGGCCTCACCCAACATGGGGGCTAGATTACCTGAAGGACCTTCGCACGCACAAATGCAGCTTTATTTCCGTCGTGTTTTATATTACTATTTTATTTCTCTTGAGAGGATGGGCTCCCTTTTTCAGTCTGGTTCTTCTCAATGTTTCTTCTTTATTTTGTGTCGACAGATTATCATGACCATTCTTGGCTTGCTCATTAGGGATAAAATCTCTATACAAATAAAATGTAATTAAAGTCAGTTAATGGAGTCAATCAAAACAAGGCTTAGTGTGGACAGCCTTTAGTTTTCACAATTCCTTGATTGTCAGTTTGGCATCAAAATAATGTCAGAATGTATTCAGATTTCTTCTGGCAGAGATACACTATACAGTAACTAAACCAACACAATCAACACATTTCCCTTTAATATTCAAATGAATACACAGCAGTTAACAACTACATTGATGGAAAAAACAAGTTTCTACCATTTTGAAATTAAAGCATTTCTTTAAAAATTTAGAAAAAACTTTCTGAATTTAAAGAATTTGTATTACATCATGTTTATTATTGTGATAATTATGCCATGATGTTATTTATATTTTCATCAAATTATAGTACCAGAGGTACCCTCTACTAATATTGGCACCCTTGGTAAATATGAGCACAGAAGGCTGTGAAAAATTTCTTTATTGTTTAACCTATATTCCTTGGTCTTACCCATTTTTATGAATGACTAAGGGAATTTGGCCTATATGTTACCTCATATTTATATCCCTGTGAAACAGGAAGTCATGGTTGAACAATTTCCTGTTTCTAGTCACCTAGATGTACTAAAACAATGTAAAATGTCAATGGGAATATACTTCAAATATATTTTTCTCATATGAATTCATAGGGGTGCCAATAATTGTGGCACACCTATATTTAACAAAGATATATATTTTTGGATAAACCTGTGTTGTGTTTGCAATTGTTTGATATCCATGAGAGCAGAGTACTGTTGTGAATTTTTTGAACAAAAGATCAAAAGGTTAAACAATAAAGACAGCCTTCTTTGCTCATATTTACCAAGGGTGCCAATATTAGTGGAGGGCACTGTACGAAATTCTTGCCTTTCTTATAAATCTCTCCCGTACAGCCTTGCAGTTCTTTCTGGTCAGAGGATGGAAAATTAATATATACTGAAATATACTTAACATCCAACGATGAGTATTTGTGCACGCATGGTTATCCATTCAACATAGCTCACATATTCATCTGTAAAACCTTTGTATCTCTGATCTGGGGGATCCACTAGGACAGAACAGAGTAGGCCTAAAACATCCCTGAGTGCCAGGTTTCCATGTCAACCTACAAAGTATTAGTAGGCTGTTTGTTATCAGAATTTATACCGCAGCGCTGTTAAATTCCTGATTCTGATTGGACAGAAGGTGTTGATTAATTTTATATAACTGCAGCTTTTATAGTTGCTCTGGTTGCAAGACAAATTACAGGTTTACAGGTTACAGTGCTTATTCTAATACGTTATCATTTCTGTAGTTGTTATTTGTTGTTACTTGTATGGCAGACACTACACTTAAACAGATTAAACCATGTGTAATTGTTGATATTGTGATGAGATGTTTATTGTGCATTTTTGGAAGGAGTCTCTAATATCAGTGTTTTTCTCTTGAAGTTTCAAGTTTCAAATTAATTTGTATAGCGTTTTGTATATTTAAATACTTTTAAATATATTTAAAAGTATTTAATATATTTAAAACTATAACTTACATTATAGCTTATATATTTCTTTCTCTTGAAGTTTCATAAATTTCCTGACACGCTCACCAGTTTGTTGAGCAGTGCTTTTTTGTTTTGTTTATATTGACCATGTACATTTTGTTTCGAATTTGAGTCTTGTCTCCACCCCTCTCCTGTCATTGCTGTGATTACTGATTGTGTCCAGGTGTTCCGTGTTTAGTTTTTGAAAAGTTTGTCTTTATATAGCCTCCTATATCTATGTCCTATCATTGTAAATGTGTACAGTGGGTATAGAAAAGAATCACCCCCTTTCAAATAATCACATTTTGTTGCTTTTCAGCCTGAAATGAAGACAGACACAGTTTTTGTTTTATCCAGCTGTATTTACTCAGTGCAACTTATAACATTCAAGTGAAAGCTATAACACCAACATGTCAGAAAAAAATAAAAATCCAGAATCCCTGAGTTGGAAAAAGGATCTCCCCTTTGCTTTAATTTGCCTTAATTTTTTATTACAGCCTTTAGTCTGTTGGGATATGTCTCTTGTAAGAAAAAGAGAAGATGCAGATGTCGAAGATCTCAATGAAGAATAACTTTATTGCAGCATGGCAGTGGCAAAGTACATGAAGCACTTCGGGTTCATCGGAGTCAATATCAGCACAGACCAGGTTTTCTGCATGTAATGTAAATGAAGTTTCACTCTAAATGTAAATTAAGGATAGCATTTGATGTGCTCACTTTCCGTTCTCACAGTTCTGATGTCATTAAAGGTGTGACCCCAAAATGCTGAGGTGATAGGATTGTCTAGACAGATGTCTTTCTGAATGATAATTAAACTCACGTAACCCTTTGTGCAGGGATGGTTCTTGATGTCCCACTGCCGCTCCCATGCTATAACTGATTAATGTATATTGCTGAGACTGAGTTGTATTGTTCCTTTGATAATTAAGCTTTTTTCAGGGATGAGCTTTTCCAACAACTATCTTGGAGTGGAATCTGTTTAGAGGCCGTCTGTAATTTCTTACACTCTACTAACTTTGCACATCTAGACTTTGCAATATTTGCCCAGTCTTCTTTCAGTGTGCTGTGTGCTTTGGGTCATTGTCATGTTGGAAGGTAAACCTTCTTCCCACTGACAACTTTCTGGCAGAGGGCAGCAGATTTTCCTCAAGAATTTGACGGTATTTTGCCCCATCCATTTTCCTTCTATCCTGACAAGTGTTCCAGTCCCTGCTGCAGAGAAACACCCCCATAACAGGATATTACCACCTCCATGCTTTACTGTAGGAATGGTGTTATTTGGATGGTGAGCTGTATTGGATTTCAGCCAGACATATCGTTTGGTGTTGAGGCCAAATAATTAAATTTTAGTCTCATCTAACCATAACACCTTTTTCCATGTGGCCTCAATATCTTCAAGGTGCATTTTGGCAAAGCTCAGTCGTGGGTGGCTTTTTTCTTGCAACCCTCCCATGCAAGCCACATTTGTGGAGAATTTGTGATATTGTTGTCACATGCACACAATGACCACTCTTTGTCATAAATTCCTGCAACTGCTTCAGAGTTGCTGTAGGCCTCTTGGTAGCCTCTCAGACCAGTTTCCTCCTGGCTCTTTCATCCAGTTTGGAGCGACATCCTGATCCAGGGAGGGTCTGTGTTGTACCAAATATCTTCCACTTCTTAGTAATAGACTTCACTGTGCTTCTAGGCATTGATAAAGCCTTTGGTTTTTTTTGCATCCATCTCCTAACTTGTGCCTGTCAACAACTTTACCCCAGAGATCTTTTGACAGTGCCTTGCCACCCATAGTTGATTGTTTGCTTCAGTTGCACTACAAAATGCTCCAGGAAAGCTCTTTACAAGTCATTTTTAGGAGGGGGGGGGATCCTTTTTCCAACTCAGTGATTCTGGTTTTTTATTTTTTTTTAAATTTTTCTGATATGTTGGTGTTATATCTTTCACTTGGATGTTAGAAGTTGCACTGAGTCAATACAGCTGGATCTTCATTTCAGGCTGAAAAGCAACAAAATGTGATTATTTTACAGGGGGCTGATTCTTTTCTATAACCACTGTATATCTGAGCCGTGGTTACCTGTGTTTCCTTTGTTTTGTTGTTTGTTATTATGACTTCCTCATTCAGACCTTGCATTTACATTGTTGATTATGGATTATTTAAGGATAATATTGAACCCTGCCTGGAACATTGACTATGATTTTTTTTGGATTACCCCTAATAAACCACACTGAGTATACTCACTCACTTGCGTCCTGCCTCACGCTAACGCCTGGTACAATTAATGATTGTCATGTTATTACACTTTGCCACACATTGTATAAAAGTCATCAGTCAGGTGAGTCTTTAAGATAAAAAGTGACTGATAATTGTTCATATCAGTTCAGCATTTTCTTGAGACTGCATTTAAGCTCTAATCACAACCAAGTGCAGGTTCCTTCATCTGTCCTTCATTTGATGATCAGAAATCATGAAGCTTTTTCTCTTTGCTGTAACCACACATGTTCTTCTATGCCATGTAAATGGTGAGTGAAAAAGATCATTAATGATAGCATATAGATATCTATTATGTGACAGCTTAAAAAAAATGTATTTTTTAATGGTCATTTTATTTGCTCGCAAAATCAAATGACAGTAATTGGTTTCTCTTGGACTTTCTCTGCTTGGATCAATTGACTAAAATGATAGTAGCATGATATTGATAGTTGATTGTCAAATATTGATAGTGTCAGTTTCCGACCACTGCACTGAACTGCACTGTACTGTTAAGTGGAGATTTTTGCATAGTGGTCTGATTCCCAGATAAGCAGTGACACTGAGGAGTTTAAAAATGCAACACTCCTGTACAACATACCTAGCTGCTGCGCTAATAATGGTCGATCAGCTAAATAATACCTGGTCAGATGGGGTGCAGTCGATAATTGTGTACCTACAATGGGTATACCTAGGATAAAAGCAGTGTGTGGCATATTTTCTTGTTGTTGTTGTTGTTGTTGTTGTTTTAGTATACATGCATTGTATAACATTGTTGTTTGTCTAAAAGGAAACTGGTGGGAAGATTATAAAGAAAACATAAAGCACCTCAGTCAGGAGACACTCTATCAGGTAAGAGATCCATGTTTACATGCATTACCACAGTTATTGTATTACACCACACTAATATTTGTACCAACTACAATAAGGAAATCTGCTTCAATATCTGGAAAAGCATTACACAACTTCTTCAGAAGTCTATCCTTATAGGTTTGCTGTTGTGGCTTTGCTTTGAGCTGCACTCTTAAAGAAAAAAAGGATACTCAATGGTTCTTTAGATGGTTAAGCTTTCTAAGTGGTTGTACTTAGAAGCTCTTCTGCTTCTAAATTTTTTTTTTTCTGTTGTAGGGTTTTACATAGAAACTTTAAACACAGGACCCCTCTGTGAAAGCTCAGTTATGTTTACCATAGCTACTGAATACATAATACTAGCTAAATACTAATACTACCTAAACATGTCCTTAAAGTAAAACCCTTTTAGGAAACTATGGACTCTTAATTATTCTAAGAAAATGTGAAGAGCCTGAAATGACTGACTAATAATTTGAGACTCCAAGATGTTCAAGAGGTCTGGGGATGCCTGGAGGCCTTCAAGAACTACTTGAAGCAAAGCCAGGGGGTCCTGGAAGTCATGGAAATGACAATCCACCATTATCAAAGTTATTATAATTATTGAGTTCTTACATTTATTAGCCTGTTTGACTGGTCACTTGAACTGAATGGAGTTAATCCAAACTCAAATAAATATAAATAATGGTCTATAAATAATGTCAATTTTTTTTTTCGAATGACAATTTGAATAAAAATGACTTCTATGAGTACAAAGTTCAGGAATAAAAAGCTCCATGGCTCAGAGAAATAACCAGGATATCATTGTACACATTTAACCCTTTCATGCATAAATTATTTATGTGCATATCCAGATTCTTTTATGTATCTTGTTTCTTAAAATTGCACAATATATGAATTTTGACTCTGTCTATATATTACTTATATTACAAAGTGAACGGATTGTCCCCCAAGTAAAACAAACAAACAAACAAACAAACAAAAAAAATTTAAACAGTATGCTTGAAATATATTTTTGAAATTAATCTTTGAATGTCCAAATTTTTTTACATTCAGGTCTGTAATATGTAATGTTGAAAACGAAAATATTAGAAAATAGAATTTCTTAACATAAAAAAATATGTACACGGTTTAGAATTGTTACATGACACAAGGAATAAAAATTAATCTTGCAAAAAAAAAAAAAAAATCTAGATTTTAAAAAGCTAAGGTGATCAGTGGAGTCTGGCACCAAAACATTTTTGCATTAATTATTTTGTTATTTATTTTTATTTATTTATATACGAAGTTAGAGAGCAACAGAAGTTTATGTTAATTTACAATAATTCTCAAATGATTTGAAGGTGATTTACATCTTAAATTTTACTAAATTTCCATAAATGTGGACACTGTGCATGGAAGAGTTAAATAATAATAATAATAATAATACTTTTTATTTACAGTGGGGAGTAAAGTATTTGATCCCCTGCTAATTTTGTATGTTTGTCCACTGACAAAGAAATGATCAGTCTATAATTTTAATGGTAGGTGTATTTTAATAGTGAGAGACAGAATAACAACAAAGAAATCCAGAAAAATGCATTTTAAAAAAGTTATAAATTGATTTGCATTTTAATGAGTGAAATAAGTATTTGACCCCTTCGACTTAGTACTTGGTGGCAAAACCCTTGTTGGCAATCACAGAGGTCAGAGGTTTCTTGTAGTTGGCCACCAGGTTTGCACACATCTCAGGAGGGATTTTGTCCCACTCCTCTTTGCAGATCCTCTCCAAGTCATTAAGGTCATTTTCAATGCCCTGGCTGAGGGAAGGAGGTTCTCACCCAAGATTTGACGGTACATGGCCCCGTCCATCGTCCCTTTGATGCAGTGCAGTTGTCCTGTCCCCTTAGCAGAAAAACACCCCCAAAGCATAATGTTCCCACCTTCATGTTTGATGGTGGGGATGGTGTTATGACTTGGGGTCATAGGCAGCATTCCTCCTCCTCCAAACACGGCGAGTTGAGTTGATGCCAAAGAGATCTGACCACACCTGACCACAACACTTTCACCCAGTTCTCCTCTGAATCATTCAGGCAAACTTCAGACAGGCCTGTACATGTGCTTTCTTGAGCAGGGGGACCTTGCGGGCGCTGCAGGATCTCAGGGCTTCATGGCGTAGTGTATTACCAAATGTTTTCTTGGTGACTATGGTCCCAGCTGCCTTCAGATCAATAACAAGATCCTCCCGTGTAGTTCTGGGCTGATTCCTTACCGTTCTCATGATCATTGAAACTCCACGAGGTGAGATCTTGCATGGAGCCCCAGACCGAGGGAGACTGACAGTCAGTCTTATGACAGACAGATAGTTTCTTCTATTTGCGAATAATCGCACCAACTGTTGTCACCTTCTCACCAAGCTGCGTGGCGATGCTCTTGTAGCCCATTCCAGCCTTGTGTAGGTCTACAATCTTGTCCCTGACATCCTTGGATAGCTCTTTGGTCTTGGCCATGGTAGAGAGTTTGGAATCTGATTGATTGATTGCTTCTGTGGACAGGTGTCTTTTATACAGGTAACAAGCTGAGATTAGGAGCGCTCCCTTTAAGAGAGTGCTCCTAATCTCAGCTCATTACCTGTGTAAAAGACACCTGGGAGCCAGAAATCTTGCTGATTGATAGGGGATCAAATACTTATTTCCCTCATTAAAATGTAAATTTATAACTTTTTTGAAATGCGTTTTTCTGGATTTTTTTTGTTGTTATTCTGTCTCTCACTGTTAAAATACACCTACCATTAAAATTATAGACTGATCATTTCTTTGTCAGTGGGCAAACGTACAAAATCAGCAGGGGACCAAATACTTCTACTACTACTTTCCCCCCACTGTATATAGCACCTTTCCACAAGCTCAAGGACACTTTACACTTCATATACATTTAACAGGACAAAGTACATTAATATACAGTTCAACAGAAGTTTTTGTTTAGTCTCAATTACAAAGCAGAAAATAAGACATCATTTGGTAATAGTCAAATAATGCTCTGAGAAAAGATGTGTTTTAAGCTGAGTTTTAAAGATAGAAATAGAAGAGATGTCACGGAGGCTCTGAGGTAGAGAGTTCCACAGTTTAGGTGCAACCACACTGAAGGATCTCCCACCAAAAGTGGATAGACGAAATCTAGGAACAGACAGTAATTTGGAATGAGAAGAACGAAGAGTGCGTACTGGTGTGTATGGATGTAGCAGATCGCATATATAACGGGGTGGCAGATCACTGAGAGCTTTGTATGTCAGGAGAAGAATTTTAAACTTAATACGGCATGACACAGGTAGCCAGTGAAGACTAAACAAGATGGGAGTAATGTGTGCAGAACACTTGGTGTTAGTGAGAACTCTAGCTGCAGAGTTTTGAATGTATTGTAGTCGGGCAATACATTTACATTTACATTTATGGCATTTGGCAGACGCCCTTATCCAGAGCGACTTACATTTATGTCATTTATAAAACTGAGCAGTTGAGGGTTAAGGGCCTTGCTCAAGAGCCCACAGTGGCAGCTTGGCAGGGCTGGGCAATAGAGCAATAGTTTTAGCTGGCAATGAGCCTAATATTTGTATCATTGATAATAGATTTTATAAAATGTGTCTCTGGCTGCAAAATGCTTGAGAATCACGGAGGAATTATTTGAGACACAGAGGAACCTTTTTACTGTGATAGAACTAATGATATTTGGGTTTTGTGGGTGATGTAAGCACTTTGCTCTTGCAGGAGTACCCAGATAAAGTTCGGCAGCAGGATTTCCAGCATCCGCCTTTCCAATGCCCAGATATGAGCCCTTCTCCCACTGTACCCACGTCAGGTAACACAGAACTCTATAATAATAGAACTATAAGTTATAAGATTTCAGACAAGTTGATTTACACTTCAACTAAGTTGGGAGGCATAGGTTTACAAGGCATAGGTTTAGAAGCTGCAACTTTTACTTTATACATATAGCATTAAAAAAGTATAGACAATTGTATAGAAAAAAACCCTAAATTCTCTTGCTTGTTATGGATCCTAGAATTTGCATGAAACAAGGTTTGACTCCACCCTGTATCTCAATTATCTTACAGCACTTTTTAATCTACCAGAGATAACACCGCTCTCTATATCTGTCTCTCTTTCTGAGGCTTATCTGACTAAGCAAAATGGTCTTATTATCGAAAATTTTTAAGACTTCACATCAACCAATTTTTTTTTTAATCAAAATGTACAAATAATTCAGTGGGGTTGAGGTCAGGTCCACTCCAACTTTGGAAACCATGTCTTCATGGAGCTCGCTTTCTGCACAGGGTCATTGTCGTGCTGGAACAGGTTTGGGCCTCTTAGTTCCAGTGAAGGGAAATTGTAATGTTACAGATTACAAGGACGTTCTTGTTTGGAGAAGAACCACATATGGGTGTGATGGTCAGGTCTCCACAAACCTTTGGCAATATAGTGTACTTTCCTCCTCTGTTGGGATGACATTAAAAATTGTTTTGACTTGCGATTGTGCTCAGTCATTACAATTCTTACTAATTTTGCGTGAGAAGAGATTGGACTCGCAATCAGAACCCACACGCTTATCTGCTTTCTCAGATAACACTGATCTCCGTACCCACCTTACAGCACCTCACAGGCACTTACAGAATGAAGCTAACCTGACTGAGATTTCATGACACAATTATTATATAAACTCAATACTGTTGTCATTAACAATATCATACAATTCTGATCTTTATGCTGCCAATAAAGCACTCGTATAGCTCTCTACTGAGGGCCTCCTGAGCCATAAACAGCTTGAGGAACATTTTGCAACTAATTACAGTGGGGGGAAAAAGTATTTGATCCCCTTTTGATTTTGTACGTTTGCCCACTGGCGAAGAAATGATCAGTCTATAATTTTAATGGTAGGTGTATTTTAACAGTGAGAGACAGAATAACAACAAAAAAAATCCAGAAAAACGCATTTCAAAAAAGTTATAAATTGATTTGCATTTTAATGAGGGAAATAAGTATTTGACCCCTTCGACTTAGTACTTGGTGGCAAAACCCTTGTTGGCAATCACAGAGGTCAGAGGTTTCTTGTAGTTGGCCACCAGGTTGGCATACATCTCAGGAGGGATTTTGTCCCACTCCTCTTTGCAGATCCTCTCCAAGTCATTAAGGTCACTTTCAATGCCCTGGCTGAGGGAAGGAGGTTCTCACCCAAGATTTGACGGTACATGGCCCCGTCCATCGTCCCTTTGATGCGGTGCAGTTGTCCTGTCCCCTTAGCAGAAAAACACCCCCAAAGCATAATGTTCCCACCTTCATGTTTGACGGTGGGGATGGTGTTATGACTTGGGGTCATAGGCAGCATTCCTCCTCCTCCAAACACGGCGAGTTGAGTTGATGCCAAAGAGATCTGACCACACCTGACCACAACACTTTCACCCAGTTCTCCTCTGAATCATTCATGCAAACTTCAGGTGTTGTGTACATGTGCTTTCTTGAGCAGGGGGACCTTGCGGGCGCTGCAGCATTTCACATGGCGTAGTGTGTTACCAATTGTTTTCTTGGTGACTATGGTCCCAGCTGCCTTGAGATCATTAACAAGATCCTCCCGTGTAGTTCTGGGCTGATTCCTCACCGTTCTCATGATCACTGAAACTCCACGAGGTGAGATCTTGCATGGAGCCCCAGACCGAGGGAGACTGACAGTTTCTTCTATTTGCGAATAATCGCACCAACTGTTGTCACCTTCTCACCAAGCTGCTTGGTGATGGTCTTGTAGCCCATTCCAGCCTTGTGTAGGTCTACAATCTTGTCCCTGACATCCTTGGACAGCTCTTTGGTCTTGGCCATGGTAGAGAGTTTGGAATCTGATTGATTGATTGCTTCTGTGGACAGGTGTCTTTTTACAGGTAACAAATTGAGATTAGGAGCGCTCCCTTTAAGAGAGTGCTCCTAATCTCAGCTCATTACCTGTGTAAAAGACACCTGGGAGCCAGAAATCTTGCTGATTGATAGGGGATCAAATACTTATTTCCCTCATTAAAATGCAAATCAATTTATAACTTTTTTGAAATGCGTTTTTCTGGATTTTTTTTGTTGTTATTCTGTCATTTGTGGATGGCACGGCGAACTGTGTTCACAGACAATGAGTTCTGGAGGTGTTTCTGAGCCCATGCAGTGATTTCCATTACAGAATCAGGCCTGTTTTTAATGCAGTGCCGCCTGAGGGCGCGAAGATCACGGGCATGCAATATTGATTTCCACCCTTGTCCCTTACGCACAGAGATTTCTCTAGATTCTCGGAATCTTTTGATGATATTATGTACTGTAGATGATGAGAGTCTTCACAATTTTACGTTGAGGAACATTATTCTGAAATTGTTCCACAAATTGTAGACGCAGTTTTTCGCAGATTGGTGAACCTCTGCCCATCTTTAATTCTGAAAGACTCTGCCTCTCTAAGATACTCTTTTTATACCCAATCATGTTACTGACCTGTTGCTAATTAACCTCCAGCTGTTTCTTTTTAGTAACACTTACTTTTCCAGCCTTTTGTTGCCCCGTCCCAACTTTTTTGAGACCTGTTGCAACCATCAAATTCAAAATTACCTTATTTTTTTCTTAAAATGGTACATTTCCTCAGTTTAAACATTTGATATGTTTTCTATGTTCTATTGAATAACATATGGGTTTATGAGATTTGCAAATCATTGCATTCTGTTTTTATTTACATTTTACACATTTGTTTACATTTATCCCAACTTTTTTGGAATTGGGCTTGTATAATGAGTCCAACTCATTACACAACCCCAATTCCAAAGTTACAGAGTTTTTAAACTCTGATCTCTGTCCTGTAATTTTTTTAATTACATAGGTTGCAGATCTAATATAAGGACCTAATCTTTCACTTTGATTGTCCTTACTTGTTTTGGCCAAAAATCTTGTGCTAATGGCCCTTTTCCAAACCAGTCATGCCAACCTGAGTGTTTGTGTTGCAGTGGAAAAGGTGAAAGCAGCGGACATTAAAGTCATTGCCGCTTTGGGAGACTCTCTGACTGTAAGTAGCAGATTTGAAAGATTATGGCTTGGTGGCTTCTTATTCCCTCAGAGTACACTACATAGGGCATTAGTGATTGCTTTTACATCTCCTGGATTGCCCTAGTTGTTAAATATGGAGTATTTTTGGAAAAGACTGCTGAGATAACCCATGACTTTGGGAAAAAAACATTTACTTTATTTAAATGTATTTAATTTAATTTGTGTGTCAGTCTAGGAAATGTAGCTTTGGTTGGACAACTGCCCAAAATGGTGAAAAATCTCTAATTCCACAAAAAAACAATGTGAAAATATAAAAAAACAATGTAAAAAATATTCTTGTGTAAAGAGCCTGTTTAGTAAATACAGTGCTTAATGCAGTCACTCTGCCTGAAGATGTCTAAAACCATGCAATAAATGACTACGTTCGCATGCGCATCAAATTCTGTTTAAGGTCTATATTCAGGTTGCAGCCATATATGTTTATATGTGTATAGGCATCAGAATATTCCTGTATACGTGGTTGTTGTAAGTATGCCTGAGTTGCCATTCCTAAATACCTAGCCTACAGCTAAGCATCTGTTAGCACCCACAATTCCTTGCGGACTGAACATGCGCATATATCTCCTTCAGTGGATATTCTGAATAAGGTGTTTACATGCAACAAATTTCCAAGTAAAACAGACATATTCCAGGGGTGGGAGTCAGAATTTTGGGGAATCCGAGTATTGTATTAATGTGAATCGGGCAGTCGGACTGCGGAGTTTACATGATTTAATACTAATCACAATATTGCTAAATTCCAATTAATATTGCAATGTTGATATGCATGTAAACGTAGTCACTGAATGAGAAAGTCATTTTGGATAGCTATGTGCCATAGAGAAATGGGCCTAATTCATTTAGTTTGTAATCAGTTATCAAAATATCTGTGATGCTCCTGCAATAATGCCATCATCAAAACAGAATAAGAACACTTACACACTCTGTGCAGACGACAGCAAAGTCGTAAAATGTTTAAATGCCCGAATAAAAGTCTCATTTCCCAATGTAACCACACTGTTATTTAAAATGCGTATTGTTATTCCATAAGTACATTAGGTTACAAATGTAAGGGTAGGTGTGGAATGGGAAGGAAATATTTAAATGCTATTTTCTCCTTTTCACTTTTGGGGGTAAACAGTAGCTAAAATGCTAGAACATTACTTGTGGTTGAGATAGATGCAAAGGAGAAGCATATTTCAGTTCATGAAAGCATGTAGTTTTCAGAAATATTGTAGAAAATGTCAAAATTTGATTGTGTTTTTCCAGGCCACCACGCATACGGTATTATTTATAGCAGATCGACTTTGAGTCAGCAGATTTTAATCACTTTTTCTGTTTACTCTTTCTAAAAATACATATCAGGATATTTTGTCAGTGAGGTTACCCTTTTAATCAGAGGATCTAAAAGATCTTTAATGTAATTTAATATACATAATCTGATCTTGAACACAACTGTTGTACCTTGGAGGGTACGTTCACTTTGTTTGAACCCAGGGTTAGTAAAAAATCTGCATATATATGTATAGTGATTTCAGTTTAATGCTAATAAAATTTCAGTTTAATGCTAATAAAGTTTTGACACTCATCTCCTATGCTTGTGGCTCACTACTGGTACTTACTTGACTTTAAAAAAAATGTTTTGCCGTTTTATCAGACAGCCATAGGTGCCAACGCGTCTACAATCCTGGGAGTGCCAATCGAGTATCGTGATGTGTCATGGAGGTACCGAATATTCTGAGCACGGCTTTTCATTTTCTCAGCTTCATTTCTTTATCATGATTTTGGAGTACGACTGGATTGTGTACTTGCATCTATCTAAATGCGTATGCTTCGTTTTGACATTATATATTAGGCATTGTAGCATTTCATATTTCTAGTTCATAACTTAAATTTCTAAGTAAGACTTTAAAACTGAACTCTGCTTGAAATTAAATTCTTTAAAATATTGATTATAAATAATTTAATTAATTAATTAATTGGTGGTTTAATCAGCTTTTTAAATTCAGCTAATCCAATTTAGATTCAAAATTATACAGTGCTACATCAGAGCATTTTAGAAAAAAAACAAACAAAGACAGATTCTGTCATTGCCATTTCAGCCAATCAGTAGACAAGAATTGACTGAGTGCCCTCCTCTCTCTCCATCTGATTATTTTACAATTGAATTTGATTAAATTGGCTGAATTCAACTTAATACTTGATATACAATTTCAAAATAAAATATGAAAATTTTGATTTACAACATTCATATGCAAATCCTAGTGGCATAAATATTATTCCATACATTCTGACTTACTGTATACTGAGTCAGTATAACATGGCGAACTGTGTTCACAGACATTGAGTTCTGGAGGTGTTTCTGAGCCCATGCAGTGATTTCCATTACAGAATCAGGCCTGTTTTTGATGCAGTGCTGCCTGAGGGCGTGAAGATCACGGGCTTGCAATATTGATTTTCACCCTTGTCCCTTGCGCACAGAGATTTCTCCAGATTCTCTGAATCTTTTGATGATATTATGTACTGTAGATGATGAGAGTCTTCGCAATTTTACATTGAGGAACATTATTCTGAAATTGTTCCACAAATTGTAGGCGCAGTTTTTCGCAGATTGGTGAACCTCTGCCCATCTTTACTTCTGAGAGACTCTGCCTCTCTAAGATACTCTTTTTATACCCAATCATGTTACTGACCTGTTGCCAATTATATAACATAACATATGTTATATATATGAATAACATATGGGTTTATGAGATTTGCAAATCATTGCATTCTGTTTTTATTTATATTTTACACATTTATTTACATTTATCCCAACTTTTTTGGAATTGTCCAAAATCTCAAACTCATTGTACAACCCTGTTCTGACTTATACTGAATGAATTTTATTTTTAAAAAACAACACCAAAAAAACAACCTAAAACTATTTTTTGTTTACTGTAAATGTTATGGCTTTAGCAATTGCCAAGAAACCATCACCAATTTCACCTGGGGAAGTTAGCTGTCTGTCTTTACCTCCCTCTCTCTCTCTCTCTCTCTCTCTCTCTCTCTCTCTCTCTCTCTCTCTCTCTCTCTCTCTCTTTCTCTCTGTCTAATGCACTTTCACCTTCTAAGTGCCATGCCATTATTAGATCCTGTAGCCATTTAACTATATTAACAGGATGTAGTTTGACCGAATAACGCAATGATCATACTAATAAAATGAGAGGTAACTCTTTACATGATTATGTTTCTGATGTAATCACATGCCTTTATCAAATTCTTTCGATGAGCTTTATTGACAGCAGAACTTTATCTTGCTGTGTGCAGTATTGGGGGCCATGGAACATATCGTGATGTTATCACTCTCGCAAGTAAGATAAGTTATCTCAGGTTCAGAGGATATTTCTCTCTTGCTCTCTTTCTCTCACTCTTTCTTACCTGCAATCTGGATTTCTCTCTCTCTCTCCTTCACTTTCTTTCAGACATTGTGAAACTTTTCAACCCGGATGTGATTTTTCCGGCACCTATGATGACCTTGAACGAACATCCTTCAAGTCTTAATGAGACCGGCTTTAATTTAGCCGTCACTGGTCACAACACAGTGTAAGTACAATGTTCAAGCACTCCATGCCTCTCGAATTTCACAGAAATATTTAAATTATATTTAAATATAAGTGTGCTCATCCCTGTTGAAAAAAAAACAACAATAGAAACCATCACAGAAATTCTGATGGTTTCTACAACAAAAAACTACCAATACAAACCATCATCTAACTATTAAAACTATTACCATTATTGGTCCTTAATGGTATCCTCCATACATAACATGCCACCAATAGAAGGCAACAAATTACCAGTAGAGACCACAGGGACCTATCAATTGCACATCAATAACATTTGTTGAGTAGCAAATCATGCACAAATCTATAGTAACTCAAATAAGTTGAAGTCCAAGTAAACTTAAATGATTTTGATATGATTTTCAGGTCTTGGGTCTTGTAACTTACGCAGTGTAACCATAGCAACACAGTTATCACTGGGTTCTGCCTTGTATCTGATTATCCAGGATAATTTAGCCACATATCTAGATTAGATTTATTAATATTAATAATAAAGATATATCTCCTGAATTGAACCAGTGAACTTTTCAACAATGAATGTAGAAGCAACTGCATCTTATTACAGTGTGCAACAACTGTTTAAGTTCAACGTGGAAGAAGTGCTTGATGAACGTTTATCCTGTGTCTGATCAAGTGTTTGCTTAACCAGCTTACACTGAATACGAATAAATGATGAATATGGTTTTTGATATGGTCCCTGCTGAAAAGAAAACAATAGAAACTCTCATAGAATTTGTAATGGTTTTAATGGTTATAATGGGAATTAGTTTTAATGGAAACTGTAATGGTCCCTGTGGGTCTACTGGTAATTTGATGCTTTCCATTGGTGGCATGTTATGTCTAGTGGATACCATTAAGGACCAATAATGGTAATGGTTTAAATGGTTAGCTGATGTTTTGTAATGGTATTTGTAGTGGAAACCATTTGAATGCCTGTGATAGTTTCTACTGTTTTGTTTTTTTTTTTGTTTTGTTTTGTTTTTTTTTTTTGCATGTGTGTTTTTTGAAATACTATGTGGACAAAAATAAAATTAAATGGATGCTCTCAAGGCATTAAAACCTCTTCAAAATGTGAGAATGTGATATGTATTATTAATGTGATAAGCACATCTGTGTGATAAGCATAATTAATGTGATGTTAGGAAAAAGATACACACACAAATATACACAGAAAAACCCCCACACACATATGCACCTACAAATTCTAAGATGGTTAAGATGTTTAATTTATCTAATCAGTATAATGTATTGAAAGTCATACTTTTTGTCATGTACATGCAAATACTGTATATGCACAAATATTTATCTTCTTGATGTTTCTATTTGTGTATCTCAATATTCAATTGCTTATGTTTTACAGGAATTTCTCTGAACAGGCCAGGAACATGATTGACACCTTCAGAACCTATCCAGTAAGATTTCGGTCTGCCGTTTTTGACCCTCATACAGAATATAAACGCGTTATAATCTATAGTACTGAAATTCATGTAGTCTGCTTTCTAAGAGTTTTTGATCTTCATCTATTTCATCCTTTTTATTCAGGGGTTAAACTTTAAAGAGGATTGGAAGATTGTGACCATTTTAATTGGGATGAATGACATCTGTGATTATTGCAAGGACAAAGTAAGACAGCAATATCTTATCTGATCTTATTAATACTTATTATAAGTTCAGAATATACAAATGATCACTGACCCTAGGGATACACCATTTTGATGGTATACAGTGATATGTAAATCTAAATATAAAGGTAATTACATCACATAAATAAACATCCTATCAACCGTATTAACAAAATTATTATTCACTGAACATTTTCACTGTCATTGTGGTGTTTTTAATGTCTTACATTAAGTCACAATATTAAATTGTACATTTATTATACCAGTAACCGTTTTTTTTGGCTTTTGTTTTTTTGTTAAAAGTATTTCCCTGATTTATTTAAGTTACCAGAAATGAATTTATTTGTTCTGTATCCATTAGTACAAAGTGTAGATGAGCTCAAATGCAAGGCAAATTACGTTTGATGAATCAATATGATAAGTCAATAAATTATATTACAGCTGAAATGACATACTTATAGGTGGATAATAGGCAAATTACTTAAACGAGTCACTTTAAATAAACCATGTTGAGGAATTTAACTAATTAAAAAGCAAAAATCCCAGAATATTGCATGATATTTTCGTTTGAGGTATGCATTTTTTTTTTTTTCGTTACAGAAATTGTTTTCACCTGACAACTTCATCAAGTACCTCACAGCCTCCCTAGACATGATGATGATTGAGGTAATTCTTTATGTCTTTACTTCTCTCTCTCTCTCTCTTTTTTTTTCATCTGAATAGACATCCACATTTAACATTTACTGCACATGCTGCTATATTGTTTTATGAACTGTGAATACTTCCTGGACCTGATCTTCACCAATCATCATTCAAGTTACATTTAAAATATTGTGTTGTGGTCAAATGAGACCAATATCAAGCTTTTTGCCCATGAACACCATCTGCATGGTTTGGTGATGAAGGTAGACTGGAAAAGAGACACCACTGTAAAACATGGTGATCGGTCATTGATGTTTTGGGGCTGTTTTTGTGGTTCAGGGGCTCTTTCATGAATTCTACTGAATAACAGGATGTTTTAGATTAACATTTGGTTGCCTCTTGGTTGTCCGGAGGTTACAACTCAGAAACTTACTTACATCCAAATCAATAGATTTGATTGCAGAACAAAAAAATTTATATTTTGCAACCATCATCTCAGTCTCCAACTTTTTTTCAGTCCTGTGCTCTGAATTGAAGAAGGTAAATGAAGAATATGACGTATCTTGAAATGTTTTGCATGGAGGAGGGTCTAAGGTTATTTTCACTTCACCAATTATTAATTTACTGGGAATCACGCTCTTAATTGTGATTGTGCCACTTATTGTGAAGTTCACTTATTACATGTTATTCATTTTATATATTCGTTTTTAGTTTATTTTCCTGTAATGCTGAAGTTATAATTCAGTAAAACCAGTTGTTTTGAGATGTGCATAAATTTTTTTGCATTATTTTTAAACCCTTTCATGGAAATTTTGCTAACAACAGCCTTATTTACATTACGTGCACATAGACTGAATAGCCGTTTATGTTTTATCATATTTTTAAAATGTATATTTTTATCATATTTTTGTTTGCCAGGTTCCTCGACTGATCGTGAACATGGTGCAGATTTTTACTATGAAGCCTCTGAGGGAGGTTCAGAAGCCCACCCTAGCCTGCCAGCTCCAAAAGTATTTTCCTCTCTCTCTCTCTCTCTCACTCTCTCTCACACACATTAAAACTTTCACTTTTCCATCTTTTCTCTCCTCTCCTTTTTTCATACGACTCTCTTTATTTAAACCCTTTTGTCTCTTTCTAAATAACTGTTTCTCAATCTCTTTCTCTCTTCTCTCTCTCTCTCTTTCCTGCTATCTCCCTTTTCTCTCTTTTTCTTCTGCGTTTCCTTTCACTAACTACTTTTTTTCTCCTCACATTTCCCTCTTGTCCTCTCTATCTCGCTCTATAGGAGTTTCTGTTCATGTTTGGTCAGGCCTGAAGAGAACTCCACTGAACTGGCAGAGCTGTCTGAAGTAAATCTGGAATTCCAGGTATGTATTAGTCGAGTCACAGGCCTGTACAAGCGTGAATTAATATAATATACTGTAATAATTATGCCCTAATGATGATCTGTAAATAGCAAAACCATTACAAATGGACAACGTGACAAACTGACTGTTTTATTAGTCTGTTATGCATTTGTTGCCACATAAAGTGTAATCGTCCATGAAATTAGATGTAACTGTAAATCTACAAATTGAGAATTATATTAACTCTTTCTGTGTACACAATAAAACGATTGTCAAGTCAGTGCAGTACTATTTTCAGTACTATTTTTTCCCCCTACAAAATAACATTTGTTATTTTAAAAGCTTTTATTTTTTTCAGTGGACTAAATGTAGCAAATAGCTTTTTGTTTTTGTTTGAGAAGTAATGCATTTTGAGGCACAGAATTATTTAACACAGTGCCCTATAATACAAACAGCACAAAGAACACTGCAAAAAAAATGATAGCAAGTGAAGAAATCTTGAATAAAGGGACAGTTATCAGATATTTCTCGTTATGAGATTATTATATAACAAATATAAGACCATTAAGCCTATTTATAGACATATTTACTAATGTGAAGCTTAGAAATGTCTTATTATATAAACAGATCATATTGCTTCTTTCTTTACAGTAACAGTACATGAATAATCAAGCACTGATTCCTGAATTAATACTTACTTAAATATGAACTTATGATGAGTTAAGGCATGTACTAATCTCGAGCTAATGAAGAGCTAACCTTAACTACGATTCATGCGTGAATAACCACCACCTTAAGTACAGTGCTGTGAAAAAGTTTTTGCTGATTTCTTCTGTTTTTTTTTTTTTTTTTGTATATCTGGTGCTAAATAGTTTTAGATCTTTAAATACACAATACAATTTTTATTTTATTTTATTTTTATATAGAAGCAAAACAAGTTATCCAACACCTATCACCATGTGAAAAACTGATTGCCCCCTTAAACTTCAAATCTGGTTGTGCCACCTTTAGCAGCAATAACCGCAACCAAACGCTTCCGATAACTAGAGATCAGACTTTCACTTACTTCTAGGACTAGGATTTACTCCTTTGCTTTGGATCATTGTCTTGCTGCATAATCCAGTTGCGCTTGAGTTTCAACTTACGGACTGAAGACCTGACATTCTCCTTTAGGATTTTCTGTTAGAGAGCAGAATTCACGTTTCCCTCAATTATTGCATGTTGCCCAGGCCCTGAAGCAGCAAAGCATCCCCACACCTTTTCCCCACACTTTTTCAACACACTATACTTTTTGACAGCACTGTACGTGTTTGTTAGTTAATGTATTAATTAACACATAGGGGTAAACTAAATCAAACACGCTCTATAAGAAAGAATATGAATTAAACGTGCACAATTTCAAATTGTTTATATAATTCGCCATGTGCAACTGCGTACACAAACATCATTGTATGGTGCTGGATTACTTTCATAATTTACGCTAATTTACCTCCTTATCGAACGTAGAGAGACGCACTAATAATAAACACCAGTAATTTAATTTGCGTATATTCATCATATTTTTACTTGCTAAGATATCATTTTTTGCAGTGAAAGTGTGCCCGTGTTTTCTTAGTCTTATCCATAAAAACAGGGCATTGTGGCATCCATGCTCTGGTGGAAAATCAACTCAAAAGTCACACTTCAGTGTTTTTCAGCTCAACACATTAGATTTTTATTGCAAGGACAAGCTTAGACTCTGGAGTGAGACATGAGAAGAGAATCATGAGAATGCCACTGGGAGAGTGTGTTATTAAAATAGCAGTAAGAGCACTTTAATGGGACACTGAAAGCCCCTGGTTTGAGTGAGGAGCAATTTGTGCAACACACAGTTCAGATAACAGCTGGTTTGTGTGTGTTGTGGTTTGGTAGAGGAGACTGGAGGAACTGCTGAACAGCGATCGTTACTTTAAAGAGGATTTTGCTGTGGTTCTGCAGCCGTATGCAGCATACGCCCAGCCACCCAGACTAGCTGTGAGTAAATCTTTCAAAATAATAACTAAAGCCTAAATATAGACATCCGTAGTAAGAAACTGATGGAACAAATCAATTAAAGCTTCTGTCATCATAGTTAATGGTGTAACAGCTGTTAGTCCTATTTTCAAATGTGCATATTAATCCTCTGACCTATGTGTTTCTCTGTGGTTTCTTACAGGACGGCAAAATCGATTTTAGTTACTTCTCCCCAGACTGTTTCCATTTCACCATAAAGGGTCACGAGGAGCTGGCCAAGGGCCTCTGGAACAACATGGTAAATTTCATCTGGCCTACTTTTATACCACAGCATGAAATACCACTACTTTTATACCACATACGGTGTTGAGTAATGTCCCATAACAGCAGCTCTGACAATATAATTCAAATCACATGTTAATATTAATGCACTTGTTCGTTATTGTTTCTATAGTAACCAGCTTATTCACAGGGACGTGTTGGATGGTTGACCCACATAATCAAAACCTGATAATTAGCAAATTTTTAAATGTTCTGTTATTTAACGAAGGTGGACGTCTAATTGTTGGCATAGTGACGTTTTCTGTTAGGAAATGTTTATTTAACATTTGTGGAAGGAGTCTCCAGTTTCAGCACTTTGTAACAGTCAGTAAACCACAGAGGATTCTCCCGTTTCTCTGTAACATGACAAGCTGTGTTTTTTATTGTTTTATTAACATTGAGAGAGGAAAAAGAAAGGCTGGTGAAGGAATGACTGTATATAGCTGCTATAATGTAAGTGATAACAGAAGCTAACTTGTTTCACAGATGTTCCCCAACATATTAAAAGTTAAACGTGACATTCTTTAAAGGGATAGTTCACCCAAAAATGAAAATTCTGTCATCAATTACTCACCCTCATGTCGTTCCAAACCCATAAGACTTTCATTCTTCTTCGGAACACAAATTAAGACATTTTTAATGAAACCTGGGAGATTTCTGTCCCTCCGTTTACAGTCCACGTAACCAAAACTTTCAAGCTCCAGAAAGTTCATAAAGGCATCGTTAAAGTAATCCATGTGACTCCAGTGGTTCAATTCCTATTTTATGAAGCGATACAAATGCTTTGGGTGCACAAAAAAACTAAAATTAAGTCTTGGTCCACTTGTGGCAGAGATCTCCGACGCGTGTTCACGAGAGAACCATGACGCATGCGTGTTGTGTTGACGTGAGAGCGGACGTTTTTTGTCGAGAGTGGGCAAAAAAATGTCTGTGAGAGCGGACAAAAAAATGCAAGTCCTCCTCTATGTCGAAATCGGCAGACATAGTCAATCTTTATCACAAAGATTGTTCTAAGTGACTCAGGTCTGTTCTCACGATACAACGGGACCCGGAAGCGCTGCACTGTTTACAGCAGAGGAAGAGGGACGCAAACTGAAGTCACACCGAATAATCTTTGTAACAAAGATGTCTGCAGATTTCGACATAGAGGAGGACTTGCATTTTTTTGTCCTCTCTCGCGGATGTTTTTTTTCTGCTCTAGACAAAAAAACATCCTCTCGCGCGTAAACACAACACGTATGCGTTGTGGTTCTGTCGTGAACACGCGTCGGAGATCTTTGCGGAAGTGAAGATATTTTGTGAATAAAGAATTAATTATAGGTTTTTTTGTGCACATGAAGCATTCGTATCGCTTCATAAATTTGGGATTAAATCACTGGAGTCACATGGATTACTTCAGACATCCCACCTCTCCCGGAATCCCGCAAATTATAGAAGAATATTGATAGCGGCTCCCTGGTGACCGCAAATTACAGTATATACGATATCCCGGAAATCGAGTTTTTTGAGAGACAGCAAGCAAGAGACCGGAGAATTTTAATAGTAGACTGAGGGCGAGTGACAAGACGTAGCGAGAGAGTGACAGAGAGCGTATTGGTCTCTCTTTCTATCTAGACCTATCAATTTTCTCTGTGGGTGGGCTTTACAGTCCACCTCTCTTTCTCTTCAGTTCATCAACCACTGTAGTTCAGTGGTTACTTTATGAACTTTATGAACTTTTTGGCGCTTGAAAGTTTTGGTTACATGGACTGTAAATGGACGGACAGAAATCTCCCAGGTTTCATTAAAAATTTCTTCATTTATGTTCCGAAGATGAACGAAAGTCTTATGGGTTTGGACCGACATGAGGGTGAGTAATTGATGACAGAATTTTCATTTTTGGGTGAACTATTGCTTTAATCAATAGAAAAACTGGAACTGTTGGCAAATTGCTGTTGTATGAGAGGAGTACAACTCTTCAAGATGTGCTGTTGTATGAAAATAATCCACTTCAGAGTGGTGGTAACAGTAAAACATTGTGTCTTGTCCATCACACCATCCCATTGTTGATTATGTGCGGCCCCGTAACAGTGCGAGCCCATGTGGTTTATTTCTTACATAATACAGCCTCGCCAAAATTGATTTTTAATGTCTATCTCTCACAGTTTCAACCTCCAGACAAGAAAGATTTAATCAAGACCTTCTCAGAGCCAGTAAAACTCATCTGTCCGTCAGAGGTAGGGTAACAGTAACAGTGCTTTTGGATCTTCACCACAAAACCTCTGCAGTATTGTATGTTCACATTGTATGTTCACATTTATCTGTATTTCCCTCATAGGAGCATCCTTACATATACACCAGACCCAAAGCTCTGTCCTCTGCAAACCATCTGCAAGTCACCTGGACTTTTTTAACCCTTACAGGCCTCATTACTATCTACAACAACTTACATTAAGTGCATTCCTTATGCTTCAGTCCTGTTTTTAGCACACCCTTTTGAACTATTCTTCATAAGTTTGTATCACCCATAGATCGTAAATATGGTATAAAAATCTATGGTATATCTTACATCACACTTGAGGCATGAGGGGAGGAATTATGCATTTTACCTCACTTTGATGAGCTAATCATTGAAGCCTCCATGACTGGAGCAGACTTTTCAGTAGGAATACATTATACTAAGTATATTTACTAAGCACTAATTACTATCATAATAACTAACCAGCTATTTTCCTAATTCAATGAATTTGTTTAATAGAGTAACAAAGTTGTCAATTAAATGTGAAAACCAGCTTCTACAAAAATACCAACCAATTCCAAAATCCAAAATGTCCAATTCCTAATTTTGCATCTGTGTTGTCGAGGCTGTTTAATTTAAACAGTTAAATGTATGCCATTTGAGGTGCAGTTAGCCTTCTGTAAAAGGAAATTGTAACCGATTGCAATGCCTATTGGTTAAGTCTTGCTTATGAAGTTTAAAGAAACCATCTTGCCTCTGAGGGTCATTTAAACTTACAAATCGCAAATAGCATTCAATGGAAATGGTGATTCCTTCAAGAGAAATCATTGCATTGACAAGGGTGAGATTAACAATAATATTGAACCGCACCCTGTATTTATCGTATTTGTACTTTGATTTCTGTGAGCTTATCATACTCAGGGCTTATCATTGACTTGAACTGCATTTCAAAAGATAATGTTCATTCGGTTCTCATTATTAATGCTTGTTCTGTTTAGTATTTACAATCTCTGAGTGATTAATTAGTCTGTAAATGAATCACTGACTGAACAGACAAATGAACAGACATCCATAATTGTATATACATAATATGTACATATTTAATAACTGTATATCTTTCAGAAAATACATCAGCAATGGCATGTATATATTAATTGTGTGTCCATCATTTTGAACTTGTAATGTCATTATTGTAATAAATGAAGAAGAAGAGGAAGAAGAAGCCTTTACTTGTCACATGTACATTACAGCACAGTGAAATTCTTTTTTTTCCGCATATCCCAGCTTGTTAGGAAGTTGGGGTCAGAGCTCAGGGTCAGCCATGATTCAGCACCCTTGGAGCAGAGAGGGTTAAGGGTCTTGCTAAAGGGCCCAACAGCGGCAGCTTGGCTGTGCTGGAGCTTGAACCCCTGACCTTTTGATCAGAATGCACAATGATTTTTAAATGCACTTTTCAAAACTTACTATGCTATAAAAATCCAGTTACTAAACTAAAGTACAGTGCATAGTCTATGAATATTGGCAACTTAAGTTGGTGATGAGTCCAAAATTTATGTCAATATTTACATTAGGAAAGATACTGGTATTTAGATATTTCAGTAGCATCTAAGCAATAAGGGATAGAAAATGCGGACTGAAGAAGGAAATACTGTTATTTCGTTGATGTAACACAATTTAACATAGAAGCAAGAGACCATTTAAAAATTAAAAAAATAAGAAGACTAATACAGAGATATGGCGACACAGTGGTGCAGTGTGTATTGCTGCCACATCACAGCCTCCCTGGTTTGCTCTTGAGCTTGGGTTACTGTCTGTGCAGAATTTCCCATGTTCTCCTCATAATTGTGTGGTTTCCTCCAGGTTCTCTGGTTTCTTCCCACTGTCTGAAAACATGCAGGTACAGTGGGTATAGAAAAGAATCACCCCCTTTAAAATAATCAATTTTTTTTTTGCTTTGCAGCCTGAAATGAAGATGGACACAGTTTTTGTTTTATCCAGCTGTATTTACTCAGTGCAACTTATAACATCCAAGTGAAAGATATAACACCAACATGTTAGAAAAAAAAAGATGAAGTAAAAAGAAGACTGAAGCAAACAATGAACTATGGATGGCAAGACACTGTCAAAAGATCTCCGGGATAAAGTTGTGGACAGGCACAAGTCAGGACATGGATACAAAAAATTTCAAAGGTTTATCAATGCCTAGAAGCACAGTGAAGTCTATTATTTAGTGGAAGGTATTTGGTACAACACAGACCCTCCCTGGATCAGGATGTCGCTCCAAACTGGATGAAAAAGCCAGGAGGAAACTGGTCAGAGAGGCTACCAAGAGGCCTACAGCAACTCTGAAGCAGGAATTGATGACACAGAGTGGTCATTGTGTGCATGGGACAACAATATCACAAATTCTCCACAAATGTGGCTTGTATGGGAGGGTTGCAAGAAAAAAGCCACCCACGACTGAGCTTTGCCAAAACGTACCTTGAAGATTCTGAGGCTTGTCAGGATAGAAGGAAAATGGATGGGGCAAAATACCATCAATTTCTTGAGGAAAATCTGCTGCCCTCTGCCAGAAAGTTGTCAATGGTAAGAAGGTTTACCTTCCAACATGACAATGACCCAAAGCACACAGCAAAACTGACCACACAGTGGATGAAGGAGAAAAAGTTGAATGTCCTTGCATGGCCTAGTCAGAGCCCAGACTTAAACCCCATTGGAAAATCTGTGGAATGACTTGAAGACTGTAGTCCATAAACAGTCACCATCAAATTTAACTGAACTTGAGCATTTCTGCAAAGAAGAGTGGGCAAATATTGCAAAGTCTAGATGTGCAAAGTTAGTAGAGACATATCCCAACAGACTAAATGCTGTAATTAAAAAATTAAGGCAAATTAAAGCAAGGGGGTGATCCTTTTTCCAACTCAGTGATTCTGTGTTTTTTTTTGTTTTTTTTTTTCTTCTGACATGTTGGTGTCATCTTTCATTTGGATGTTATAAGTTGCACTGAGTAAATACAGCTGGATAAAACAAAAACTGTGTCCATCTTCATTTCAGGCTGAAAAGCAACAAAATGTGATCATTTTAAAGGGGGGTGATTCTTTTCTATACACACTGTAGGTGGATTGCTTATGCTAGATTGCCCTTGTGAATGAGTGTGTAACTGGTGCCCTGTGATGCTATACACCATTACATTATTTCTGATATCCTGATATCCAATGAATTTATTGGAAAGGAATTACACCTGAGTGTCAGTTATCTCTGATTCACAGTGCTTACTTTTTAAATAAAAGTCCTACTTTAATAATGGCTGCAGTCAATTAAATAACAAAAAGTCTTATTTTGAATAACCCTCCATTTAATGTTTAAAAAAAAAAGTAAAAACGTGTATACAGGGATAATATTTTGCATGAAGACATAAATCCTGATGTATGGTTTGTACATGGTTTCACGTTTTATTCATTACATTAATTCATTGTTTAACTTGCAATTATAAAGTTTACCATGAGAGGACAGTGCTGTATATTAATTCATCCAACTTAAAGACTTCAGTGCCTCTGTAGTCAAACTGCACTGTCAGACCTCCAATTATAACACCTAAAAATAGAATGAGTTATATAAACCAATATACCAGTGTATAATTACTATACAGGTGCTAAATGAATGAATGAATAAATGAATAAATAAATACCCTCATCTTGTTTTCGTTGCTGTACTAACCCGTACTACCTCCTCTCTGACAAGGGCTTAGCTTAGTAGTATTCTTAATCCCTGACCTATTTGTACTCACATGTTACGTTACATTACATTGCTTAAACTGAAACAGAGTCTCATGTAAAGCATCTTACGATTAAGATCGAATACAGTCTAAGCAAATGACAAACTGTTTAAACTATTAAACTGTATTGCACTCACAAATATACAGTGAGTGCATTTATTTCTTTAACTACAGAGGATCGGTCCATTTTACCTGAAAATGCCATCTGAATTTAAGCTGGGGTGTCAGTATTAAAACTATGCACCACTGCAATAACAATGCAAAATGCACCTAAAATAGAACAAAAATAAATTTATTTACATTGACACCTTTATGACATTACTGAGGGCAGAGTGGGTCAAAATGGGGCCGTGCTGCCTGAAAAGCCCGATTTGTTTGAGAGCTAGCTGATTGGCAAATGTTAACTACTCGCTAAATCCACACGTAAATGAAGAAAAAAGACAAGGAGTGTTGCAGTGGCTTTTATCTCATGTGCTAAATATGTTAATTAGCGAGTACACAACTAATCCTTCCCCCCTCTTCCCCTCCTACTGTTAATCCCCCTCCTTGTCCTCGCCCCTCCCCCCCCACTGTTAATCCTCCCCCCTCCTCCTACTACAGCTACTATTACTATTACTCCTCCTCCTCCTTCTGTTCCTTTTCCTCCTTTTCATCCTCCTCCTCCTCTTCCTCCTCCTCTATTACTACTACTGCTACTATTATTACTACTGCTGCTATTTCTACTGCTTCTACTACTACTACTACCACCACTACTGCTACTATTGCTATTACTACTATTACTCCTCCTCCTCCTTCTACGACTATTACTTATGTATACTCCTACCACTACTTCTACTCATACTACTACTCCTACTACTATTATTACCACTATTACTATTGCTGCTGCTACTATTTTTATATTTTATTTTTAAGTGTCTTTCTTGCAGCAACAGACAAAATACTCAGTCAAAAATACAGACATTTATGCTAGTGTGAATAGATGCACATTAGCTTTTGCGTAGACTGTAGACTTACTAGCGACATGCACTTGTTTAATTCATGAGAGAAAAACAGAAAAGGAGAAGGGCATGATGCTGCTTTAGCTAGCAGATACATTCAGAGGGCCACCGTGTGAGGAAATATGAGTAGGCACATCAACATATACAGTATAACACTAGGTATTGCCTTATCTTGAATTGTGTGCATAAATACATTTCTAGCTGTGTTCTGTGTTGGAGACTTTATAAACGGATTTCTGTTAAATCTGCTTCTATGATAAACATTTCCAATACCAGAATTATTTTATCTGATTAATCAATGGATTGATAAATGAAATAAATTGAATGCTTTGGCTGTAATCGTGTGGTTATGGCCGGGAGCATTTCACATAATTCCAAGCCCATATGTAAATCTAGTGTCTGTTCACTTCCTTTTTCTTGCAAATGAGAGACTATAGGAAGTCAGTTCCGATATTTCCCATTGGTCATGGCAATGAAGCCTACATGAACTCAGTGTGAATACAGGTATACACACATATACATAAGCAATTAAAAAAAAAAAAAGTCAGGGGGAAAATGTTCGGCATGTATTTCATAGACTGGAACTTCTCAGTAGCATTTACATAAAAGTTGGAACTTTTTCTAAAATGCAATAAAAACAAAAATCTGTGATTTGTCAGATCTCTTGAAACTTTAATTAACTGACAAAACTACAAAGAAAAGATATTCAATGTTTTCACTGACCAACTTAATTGTATTTTGTAAATAAAAACAAATGTAGAATTTGATGCCTTCAACACACTCAAAAAAAGTTGGGACAGAGGCAAAATAAGACTGAAAAGTTTATAGAATATTCAAGTAACACCATTTTGGAGGATCAGGTTAATTGTAACAGGGAAGGGTATCAGGATTGGGCATAAAATGAGCATCCACCAAAAGCTTTGTGCCAAACTTTGTAAGAGAATTGTCAGTCAGTTCAAAAAGAACATTGCTCAACCCAAGATTGCAAAGAATTTAGGTCTTTCACCATCTACAGTGCATAATATTGTGAAAAGATTCAGGGAATCCGGAGAAATCTCATTGCGTAAAGGGCAAGGCCACTGTTGAATGTGCGTGACCTTCGAGCCCTCAGGCGGCATTGCCTGAGAAATCGTCATGCTACTGTGATAAATATAATCACATGGGCTCGAGAGTGCTTCGGAAAACCGTTGTCACTTAACACAGTCCGCCGCTGCAGAAATGCAACCCAAGACTCTATTACGCAAGGAGGAAGCCACACATCAACTCTATGCAGAAACGCCGGTGAGTTCTCTGGGCTCGAGCTCATCTCAGATGGACTGAAAGGCAGTGGAAACGTGTGCTGTGGTCAGTCCACGTGATGAGTCCGCGTTTCAGCTTGTTATAAGCGAAAGGTCCAAAAGCCAGCATCTGTGATGGTATGGGGGTGCATCAGTGCCCACGGCATGGGTGACTTTCATATGTGTGAAGGTACCATTGACATGGAGGCGTATATTAGGATCTTAGAGAGACATATGCTGCCGCCAAGGCAACGTCTTTTCTCAGGAAGTCCGTGGTTATTTCAGCAGGACAATGCCAGGCCTCATTCTGCACGTGCAACAACAGCGTGGCTTCATAGACACAGAGTGCGTGTGCTTGACTGGCCTGCCAGCAGTCCAGATCTGTCTCCTATGGCGCATCATGAAGAGGAGAATCAGACAATAACGCGACCAAGGACTGTCTAAGTAACAATAAATGTTTCATGACTCTTGCTTGTGTAAACTTAAGTCGTTTTCACACTTTTTTCCCCAAAGACTGTTGAAATGTGATCACTGTTCGAGCAGAGACCTGATTCCTGGTCCTCTTGAAAACGGTGGTCTGGGATTCGCTTCAACCGAACCCGGGTATGGTCCAAATCAGATGTGGAAGCTATCCGTTCTCAGCACCACATGCCGAGTAACATGACTGTTAATTCTTCACATTACTTCTGATTTCTACTTTCCTGATGACAGGAAAGGGCTATTATGACTATTGATATATAAAACGTGATTTTGCAATTGCAGAAATTAATGCAAAATCAAGCAAACTCTGCAATATTCGACGTGTCACGTGACGTCATCACAACGCACATTCAGCCAAAGCACTCTTCGAATCCTGTGCGCCGAACATGAGTACAGCTAAAAGGTCTCATTTACCAACAAACATCTCTGTGAAAGACCGTGCAAAACAATTTCGTGTGATTGCAGTTTCACCAATTCAAATCGTTTCCCGCAAAAAAAAAGCACAAAAAACTCTGCAAGTTGCATCGCAAATTTTGGAAAAAAGTTGCAGCAAAATCAAGTATTTTGGCCACAACAATCACAAAAAAAAAAAAAAAAATCTGCAAAATCCTGTATGGACTGATTAGCGCACCTTTGTGGTACGTCTGCGTACACTGAGAGCATAACATAAATGTACAGTACTGTGCAAAAGTTTTAGGCATCCTATTTTTTTTTTTTTTTAGTACAAACTTTCTTATAGATTTTTCATTTTATGGCTTATATATTATCAAGTCAGTACAAAAAACATTTTAGATTCCCAAACATTAGTTTTCCAGCACAAAATTAAATGTTACAGAAAAAATGTTTGTATGTCATTAAAGAAAGCAGCGTACTACATAAGAAACCACTTTTCAGATAAAACACACAATGAAGGCTGCTGGGTTTTGCTGCAGAAATAAGAAGCGAGTGCGAAAGTCAAAGTGTCCAGAAGAACTGTGTCTGGTTCTGCAAGATGCCCAATAAAACTTACCAACTCATTTCCTTATAAAACTGCACTAATTGCATCGGAGACTACTATTTTTATTTTTATTTTTTTTGTCACACCAAATATCAACTTTCATTTACTACTGTTTACTGCTCTTTATGGTATTTTTTTTTTTTTTAAATGTAGAAACATTTAATTTCATTATTTTGAAGGCATCTTTGCTCTACAGCATTTCTTTGCAGCATTTTCTATTGCACAGTACTGTACGTCCCATGCCGGCCTGCATGGTTAAAAACCAAAAAGTCGCTGTTCTTTGCTGTTTAAGTGTTGGTACCACATGAAAATAATTTTTAAAAACCCAGAAAACTGATTAACCTAAAGCCATGGTTCAGAAGGATTGTTGTAAACCTGCAATAATGAGCCGCCAACGACACATTTACATTTACACTTATAGCATTTAGCAGACGCCCTTATACAGAGACACCCCCCCCCCCCCAAACAAGCCCAGAAACTGAGTCCTACTGAGTCCTGAGTGAGGTCTCGATTATTCAGTGTGAAGTGAAGTGTGAAGTGTGAAGACAAACGCCCTAAATATTTAAATGAATATGTGAAAGGGGTTTTTGTTGAAAGTAGCACCTGAAAGTGGTTGGGCCATTGGAGTTGTCTCACACATACTCCAAACACCCCCACAAGAATGGACCCTGACCCTGATTAAAATCTTAATGTACACAAGTTACACACAATTTGCATTTCTCCACAAACTTCTCCCTCTGGAATCTTCTGGTGCCATTTGTTATCTGGACTGGTTCCTGCACCAGAGCTGACTCACAGGTTAATGGAATTCATAACCAAACACTCACAGTCTCGCTCTCTCTCTCACACACGCCTGTACGTACTCACACACACACACACACACACACACACACACACACACACACACACATACACACACATACACACACACACACACACACACACACACACACACACACACACACACACACACACACACACACACAATGGGTAGGGGTTGGGCATATGCAAAAGGTTTAAAATTTGAATATTCATGTAGTCTGGGTGTTCCTGAGCAGTTGTTCTCAATGTGGGGTCTGAAAAACACACCCAGGAGGTCCATGACGATTTCTTTTTGTTCTAGTGCTGGAAATTACAATCCTACAATCCAAACCTCCTTTGCATAACTCAAAAACAAGAAGAACTTATATTACCCAGAACAATAGCCAGAGAATTATTAATACCTTAATGTTTGGATAGCTGGACTGTGTTCATAAACCCAATCTATATTGAGGGAAATTAAATGAATGTGTAGGAACAATATGGTCTCCAAGACATGTTTATGTGAATTCAATATAAAAAATGGAGAAAGAGTGAGAACAGACATGCAAATACATTAAAAAAAATTCACTTCAGCCTTTATTTCCTTTACTTATTTTCTCAAAGCATAAAAAGTTATTTATTTATTTGTTTGTTTATTTCTTTTTTCATTTGAACCCACATTTCCTTATGCAAGGATATATGGATATACTATAACAGGGATATATTATAACAGATGACTTGAAGGTCTGCTGTAGTGAGCTGTATTATTATTATTATTATTATTATTATTATTATTATTATTATTATTATGTAATATTGTAAACAATGGTACACACTTTCACTGAGTCAAGATAAGATCCAAATTCAAAACAATGCAGAGCAAAGAACATAGTAATAGCACACACACTGTGTGACCATGGTGAGTGTGTTGTGCAAGTTAAGCTGGTGTGTGTGTGTGTGTGTGTGTGTGTGTACAATGAGCATGGTGAGTGTGTCATGAAAGTTAAGCTGGTGGGTGTGTGTGTGTGTGTGTGTGTGTGTGTGTGTGTGTGTGTGTGTGTGTGTGCAATGAGCATGGTGAGTGTGTTGTGCAAGTTCAGCTGATTGTGTGTGTGTACAGTTGAGCATGGTGAGTGTGTTGTGCAAGTTCAGCTGATGTGTGTGTGTGTGTGTGTGTGTGTGTGTGTGTGTGTGTGTGTGTGTTTGTAGCCATGTGTGTATATACAGTAGTGACCATGGTGAGTGTGTTGTGCGCATTCAGCTGATGTGTGTGTGTGTGTGTGTAGGTAGGTATGTGTGTACAATGAGCATGGTGAGTGTGTTGTGCATGTTCAGCTGATATGTGTGTGTGTGTGTGTGTGTGTGTGTGTGTCCAGCTGATACGTAGGCCACGTCAGTTTATCCTGACTGAGTAAACGGAGGCGCTACTCGTCTGCAGTACCACCGTCCGACCGCTATGCGGCAGCGCTGAGTTCATTTCCATCAGCGAATCAATGTCTCGTGGCTATTCGTAGTTATTTCCTTTTAGGTTCACTGCAGATCGGCCCAAACGTCAAGTTAATCGAAGACGTGGAGAGGCGGTTAAAGTTGCTTTTTTTTTTAGTGGAAATTCTTCTGTTCGCTTTGTGCTACATATTGCTCAAGATGGCTTGTTGACGAGTGAAATTATTTTGAGTGATTATTTTGGCCAGTGTGCTGAAACAAGTCGAGCTTGTTCCAACTCGAGCTGCTGCTGTCAACTCGTGCACAGCCTCAACTACAGCGTGCAGGGATCGACTGCGTTACCTCAGGGACACTGGCAGATAAAACCGTGTTGGAGTGTTATTCTGCAGCATGTCGGCTGAAGTGGCGAGTGAGTCTCGGTTAGGAGAGGGCGACCAAAACACCGCGGGGAAGTCTGATACACCGAGGAGTCCGGACGAGGGGCAGCAGCAGGGGCAGAGGCAGCAGCAGGGGCAGGGAGCTCCAAAAGTCGAGGCGAAACATCCCAAAGTCGAGTCAAAACCTCCGATGGACACCAAGCTGGACGGATTGATCAAAAACAACACGAACCACAAGGAAAACGACCAAAACGTGTCAAGCAACAATGCAGAAATCGGCCAGGAGAAAATGACCGAGGCTCCGCCGCCGAAAGTAAACCCTTGGACGAAGAACAACACGCCGTGTCCTCCCAACAACTCGACAAACAACACTCAAGAAACGGGTATGTTCGGCTTTTTAACGTCTTTTTCACTGCTTCTTTTTAAAGTTTTAACATTTCACTTATAACTGTGAATCATATCAGTGTTTATTTGCACTGGGTCTCGGTTGACAGGCTTTTATCGCCTTGGAAATCTCTTTCAAAAACAGGGTTCGCCTAGCCTTCATGCTATTATTATTATTAGCAGCAATAGCCTGGGAAGTTACTCAGCGAGGCCGAATTCCGAATGGCTGCTTGCTCACTAGTTATGAGCACTACGCAGTGCGTGAAGTTACTGGCGCCGGCGCACTGGTGTTCACTATGTGTTTGTTAGGACGCCGTTTGGGACAGAGACAGACAAGTTGCTAAGTTGTAAATCAGAGATTAAGTGCATTGCAGCATTCTGTTTCAGTTTTAAAGATTTATATATTTATTTTTAAATGGAAAATGTATTATTATTATTATTTATTTATTTTGGAAATTATCATTTATTAATAATGTTTTTGGTTTAAAAAACAGCAGAAATACTACAGAAACAATGACGTTAAAACCTTAAACCTTATTTGTTGTTTTGTGAAAATTGTCCTTTTTAATTTCTATTTATTTATTTTTCTGATATATTGTTCTGAAATTAGTGCAAATGTTAATGTGCAAACATGGTGTTGCTTTCCAAATCTTATTTGCTTACGTTACAAAAATGATCTCTAATAATGACACTATTTATTCATTTTAAAAAAAAAATAAATGTAAATATAATCCATTATTTTATTTTTTTTTTGGTACATATGCAAACCTTTTCATCTTTACAGATCGTATTTGTAAAGAAATGAAGTTAGAAATCTTTGTGGTGCTTGACACGTTCCCAGATAAGCTCCTCACATTTAAAATGTCACTTTTATATTTAACAAAAGCCCTCATGGACATGTTTATACATCTGTATCCGTCCATATCCATTCCCGGTTCTTGCTCTTGGTCCGTCCTACGTTGCACATTTTCAGCCAGATGTGTTAAAATCGTGAAACGTGCAGCTGGATGTTGTTTTGAAGGAGCAGGAATGACCGACACTAAAACTCTAATACGGTTGCAGAAGACTAAAGCTATGAGATGAGGTTTAGATGGCTGGGACAGACTTGCTGATGAGGGCAGAATTAGAGGCTCGTCCCTGTCCGAGTCCTCGTCCCCTCCCCCAGTCCAGCGCCGTCTGATCAAATTGCCCCACTGGAACACGTGGAGTGCTGACAGCTGCAACTCTGGAGTTTAAATCTAACTCCGTGTCAGCGTCATGGCTGAATGAAATAAAGCTTTAGGATATTAACACCACAGCTAGGGCGTGCTGAATGGCAGCACATATTTGTGTAAAAGTTTGCAATCGAGGTTTTCACTTTCACAGGCTACACTTGTTCTCTGTATTTGTACACGTGTTTTGAGCTTTTTAAAAACGCAGCCTGCTGTCATTCTTCTCTTCATTTTCTCTCTCTCTCTCTCTCTTAGGGCTGTAGAGTTCTTGATGAAATTGCAGGAAGTGCAGTTTTTGGCTTAGAATTGAGGTCACGATTCTCACTCAGGGCCAATTTGACAAGGAACAATATGGATATTTCTTAAATACTTGCATTACTTTTCCAGGTTGAGGTTTGTAGATGATCCTGAGCAAAAATAACTATTAAATAAGCTATTCAGTATAAAACTGTATTCATATTAACATGCCATGAGTGTGCAGTGTGTACTCCCAAACCAGCAATATTAACATCTGGTTAAATAATTAGTTTCTGTTGTTGTTGTTGTTGTTGTTTTGGGTTTTTTTTTCTTTTCTTTTCTGTCAGTAGAAAGCCACTTGTGAGAGAAAATCGGTCTTGATAAACGTGCTCTGTGTGCAATGCGTGACTGGTGAGTTTTGAGCGAGACCGAGCATGCAGCCGTGACTCACTCGTCCCATTCACTCCATTCATTTCATACAATTAGACTTCGTGTGTTAGTAATTTAATGTTGTAGTATGTAGTGTTTTTTTTTTAATTTTTTTTTTTTTTAAAGGGCAGAGCTTTTCCTTTTCTCTACAAGCAGGACCATTTTAAAATGCACGCACAGCTCAGGTTTCAGATGTCGTTTCTCTCCTTTTTCCTCCCTTAGACTCTGTGCATGCTTGAGGTCATGTGGTACAACTTCTGTGCTCATTGGTCACCGCTAAGAAGGAGGAACAGTGGCACTCGGTCTTACATAATCAATGGCACGAATGAAAACGCCGGAGAGTCGACTCGAATCAGAGAAACGAATAAAAATTGTGATTTTCTTCAATGTTAGTTTTCCATAAGTATATATTTTATTTTGGTTTGCTTGTGCTCCTTTTCAACGCATTTCCAAGCCTTTTGCTTCCTGAGAATATGATATTAGATTTATTTATAGACCTTGATATGAGATAAAATGAGTTTATGGTGTGTACATGTTCGTCTTTCATTTCCTGAATACCAAGAGCTCTAATTATAATACTAATAACTACTAATAAAAGAGTAACATTTGGACCCACATATGATTATTAAATAAGCAGGGACTCAGATGGTTTCCAGCATGTTTTGATCCCATGAAATAATAAAAATTTGTTACATTTATATAGCGTTTTCCTAGACACTCAAAGCGCTTTACATAGTATGGGGGGGAAATCTCCTCAACCAGCACCAGTGTGTAGCATCCACCTGGATGAGGCAATGGCAGCCATAGTGCACCAGAACACCCACCACAGCTACTGGTGGAGAGGAGAGATATAGCCAATTCAGGGATGGAGATTATTAGGGTGCCATGATAGATAAGGGCCAATGGAGGAATTTCACCAGGACCATACCCCTACTCTTTACGAGAAGAGGATTTTTAGCGACCACAGAGAGTCAGGACCTTAACATCTCATCTGACCGTTCTCTTTCTACAGTATAGTGTCCCTGTCACTATACTGGGGCATTAGGACCCACACAGACCATCACCTACTGCCACTTCCAGCAGCAACCTTAGTTTTCCCCAGACGGTCTCCCATCCAGGTACTGGCCAGGCTCAAGCCTGCTTAGCTTCAGTGGGAAACTGGGTGAGAATTGCAGGGTGCTATCATCTGGCATGTATCATGATGTAGTTTCTCTAAAGTATATATTATATATATATATTATATAGTCAGAAATTTGGCTATTAATACAAATGACATGCAAAGTTAATCGTCAATAGGCAGGTTTCCATCCGAGAGATTTAAAAATGAACTTGGCTGTTATTGGTAATATTATCAAATTGTATCAGTTGTCACGTTACCAACAAAACAAACCACTGTGAAAAGCAACCAGAAAATACCTTAACATCTGTATTTAAGGGGAAATTACAGCACATTAAAATATTTAATGTCACAGCACAGTTGAATTTTTGAATCCGATTGGTTAGAACACGTGTATTATTTTTACACGTCCCTCCAGGATCTTACGATCGCAGAAAGGAACACGAAATCAAGCAAACTCCGCAATATTCTGCAAAGAGCTCGTAGTTTTTCAGAATGACCTCCGATTTTCTGCAGCTTTGGGCCAAGACGCGTCACGTGACGTCAGCACAGCGCACATTCAGCCAAAGCCCTCTTCGATTCGCATGCGTCGGGAAACATGAGTACAGCTAAAAGGTCTCATTTAAAAACAAACGTCACTGCGAAAGACACACAATTTCATGTGATTGCAATGTCGCCAATTCAAGTAGTTGTCTGCAAAAAAAAATAATAATAAAAGCGCAAAAAATTGTGCATTGCAAATTTTGAAAAAAAGTCTCAGCAAGGTCAAGCATTTTCGGCCACAACAATCACAAAAAAAAAAAAAAAACTCCCCGAAATCCTGTACGGACTGAATAAGGGCACGGCATGGACAGTAGTTCCAGCTCTATGCTGAACGACAGTTTAATATAAATAATGCGCTTGTTCTAATGCGTTATTGTTTCTATAGTAACATCTCATACTTCACATAATCTAAGACAAATATTAAATGGATGTTAAAAAAAAAAAAAAAAAAGTGTTTAACATTTTTTGTTAGGAGACATTTATGGAACATTCATGGACGGAGTCTGGGTTGTAAGCGCTTTGTAACAAAGTTTCCCAGCTCAGGAAAGTCTTCAGGACAGGAGTTTACAATTCCTCAGTAAAACGACAAGCTGTGTTTTTACAAAGAGAGAGAGAGAGAGAGAGAGATATGCGCTGGTGAGGGAATGACAGTTGATCGCAGCTATAACGTAAACGAGAACAGGAACTAACTTGTCTCTCCGACGTTCCACAGCATTAAATCTACCTATAAACTGTTATAAAACTGTTATAAACTGAATAACTCGCTCCAGACCGTTCTGTTATATGACAGTAATACACACACCGGGGTGGTATGATGCAGCACAACGCACGGTGGAGTGCCGCTATCTCGTGTGTCATCCCTTACTTATGAAACTGGTCGATCTTATCTATAGCGTTGTGTAGATTCTATCTTTACTGTTATTCATTCATGTTCAGTAAGCACTTTATCCTGGTCAGGGTTGTGGTAGATACACTGGGTGTGAGGCGGGAACACACATCACACGGCACCATGCGCATACACACACACACACATTCACACTCGTTCACACCTAGAGACAATTGTAGCGTAGCCAGTTTACCCAGTGGTGCTTTTTTTTGGGGGTGGGGGACAGAAAGCAGTCACATGGAGAACATGTGTAACCCGAGCTCAGGATCAAACCCTGGAGCTGTGAGACACCACTGTGCTGCCCCCTTTCTGTTTTATTGCCAAGAGAAAATGCGTATACAGTTTGTGATTATATACATGAAATTCTCACCAACTTTTTAGAAAAAAGCAAACTAAAGCATACACAGCAGTGTTTTTTTGGGGGTTTTTTTCCCCCAGGAAATGATGTCACTAAGTAAGGCATTTTTGCACCTAAAGTCAGTTGGATTATTTTATTCATTTTATTGCAGGCATAAATTTTTTTTTTGGGTAAATTTATATGCAACAAATATAAATTTCTCTCCGTCACTCAACTAATGTCTAGACATGTGAAGCTAGCTGTTTGTTTGTTTATTTATTTATTTAATTTTTGAACCTTCTGCTGACCGCATGTTCATGACGGGTTGTTTTTTGTTAACTTTGTGTACAGTCGTGATTCGTATCTTCTTCTTGCGTGGCCTTATGTTTTCATGGCGACATGATGACGAATGTTGAGAAGAGTTTTGCTGGTGCCCTTTCGCAGCGAGCCCCGGAGTTCAGATTCCTCGGCTTCAAGTATCCAGAGCAAGCGCACTACATCTGCAGGTTCAGATCACCACACAGTGATACAGCCGAAACAGAAAACGGACATGCGCGCCTTTTCCACTAAATAATCTCTGAAGTTCAGTCATTCATGTTGTTTGTCTTATGCATATATTAATGAGTAGCATATTAAATATATAGTGATAATATGGTAATATAGTTTGTTAGGTGTGTAACCGCTTAATTTTTTATCTATTTATTTATTTTTTAGCTGGCTGCATGTCAGTGAGTTATCTTAACTGGTCTTGCCTGACGTGTTTTAACTCATTTTTCTCGAGTAACATTGCTGCCACATATTTATCTTATTGTTTTTTTTTTTTTTGGTTTGTTTTAAAGAGCAAATAAGATAATAAGCACAACAACCTGAACAGACATAAGATATCATAAGACATAAGATGAGCTGATCCATTTGCTCTGAGGCTACACAAATATGTTTATTTTAATTATACAGTTCCCTCCACTAATATTGGCACCCTTGGTAAATATGAGCAAAGAAGGCTGTGAAAAATTTTCTTTATTGTTTGATCTTTTGTTAAAAAAAAAAATCACAGAAATACTCTGCTCTCATGGATATCAAACAATTGCAAACACAACACAGGTTTATCAAAAAAAAAAATCTGTTAAATATAGGTGTGCAACAATTAGTGGCACCCCTATGTATTCATATAGAGAAAAATATATTTGAAGTATATTCTCATTGGTATTTTACTTTTTTGTTTTTAGTACACCTGGGTGACTAGGAACAGGACATTGTTCAACCATGACTTCCTTTTTCACAGGGGCCATATTCCCTTAGTCATTCATAACAATGGGTAAGACCAAGGAATATAGCTGTGATGTGCAGCAAAAGGTTGTTGAGCTTCACAAAATGGGAAGCTGCTATAAGAAAATAGCACAAGCATTGAAAATGCCCATTTCCACCATCAGGGCAATAATTAAGAAGTTCCAGTCAACTGGAAATGTTATGAATCAACCTGGAATTGGACGTGTGTCTATATCGTCTCAACGCACTGTGAAGAGGATGGTTCGAGTGGCCAAAAAATCTCCAAGGATCACAGCTGGAGAATTGCAGAAGTTAGTTGCGTCTTGGGGTCAGAAAGTCTCCAAAACTACAATCCGAAGTCACCTACATCACCACAAGTTGTCAAGAAAAAAGCCTCTACTCTCATCCAAAAAACAAACTTAAGCGTCTTCAGTTTGCCAGACACTACTGGAACTTCAAATGGGATCGGGTTCTATAGTCAGATGAAACCAAAATAGAGCTTTTATTTATATATATATATATATATATATATATATATATATATATATATAAAATATGCAGTGCATTGTGGGATTTTTTAAGGAGCAAACGTTCTAGTGCTCTTGAAGGTTTCTGTGATTGAGACAGACCTTAAAATGGCCGACTCCCTGATCAGCGCCCTGATTACTGAACTAGGGAGCTGATTGAGACGCACCCTTTATCATTCATTTACTCATTTTTTTAAAACCATCTATAAGCACTCTTATTAATGCTTAATCGCTATTTTTTTTGTTGGATTAAGTTATAAAGCACAAACAGGAAGCCAGATATTGAAAATTCCTTTACTGATGCATTAAAAGTAGAAAAGTGTGTGGCCTGATTCTGAAGTCCCCGTCCATGTTCGTTAATTTAATCAGTACTGATCTTTACCAAAGTTTTAAAAAAATATTTTGAATGAAATTGAAATGTGTATCTGATACTCAGGAAGTAAAATGTGGTATATGGGTATATTTTGCTTGCTTTGGTGTGGTAGAGTGAGTATCACCTCACGCTCGGTAAATAATTATTAAGATGATTTATCAATGGTAATAACTTTGGGCTGAGCTTTTTTTTCCCCGTTTTTTATTTTATTTATTTATTTAAATTTTAAAATATATTTTTATATTTTCCCGTCATGATAAAAATGTATCACTCATTTGACTGCATTTTCACCAGAAAGAAAGTTTTGACAACAACACAAGTTTTGAGACACACTTAAATAGCCGGAGCTACGATTCCTCAAACTTTTAAAGCTACAAAAGCTTATTCAACGTTAGCTACCTTAGAAAGTTTATATTATCTCATAATTATGACAGACTTTATTATCAGTATGCAAATTGCGTCTTAAAATGTTCTCTACTTTGGCAGCTTCTTTGTAAATGGATTGTGAAAACAACAGAAAACAACATGTTGGGCATGCACAAAGGTGTTTGACCTTTAAGTCAGAAACGCCATTTTCATTTGTTTTGACAACATGGAACAGGAAACACTTGTACGCCACATTATTATAATAGCTAGTATACATTACAGGAGCATTACAGTAAATTCCGCCATCTTGGAATTGCGGAGATGGCGACAGTCAGAAGTGCTTTTCCTGAGCGTTGTCGTATTGATCCACTTTGCAGAGCTGAAAAATGCAGTTTTGGTGTGGATTGAAAGGCAAAACATATGAAAAATGTACCTCCCCCCCCTTTAATTACCCATGTTAGCATAGACTAGGCCTAATACTTATCCTTAGGACACGTGCAGTGGATAGGCCATGAATTTGTGTAATGGTTTCTGTGAAGTAGCATTTCTGGGAGTGGTCACTTAAAGGGGTCATATGATGCTTTTTAATGTTTTCCTCTTGTGTGTAACGTATCTGTTTGTGCATGTATAAGATCTGCAAAGCTACAAAGCTTATAGTCTCCCACAAAGGGATTTATTCTATCTAAGAGAGAACCCTGCTCCAGACCTGCCTAAAAAGCCTCGATCAAAGTCCAGATATTACTTCCGCAAACGTCAACGTCACTATTTGTGATATTAGTATAATCCCGCCCAAAGGTAGGTACAAAGAAAGAAGGCGAGGCTTCAGTGAATTGTGTTGGCGCCATGTCGTGAAGACGCTGTGAAAAAGCAAAACCCCTTTGTCTGGCCTTCCGAAAACGGACGAAATTAGGAATCGGTGGTTACTGTTTATTTATAACGCTGTTCCTGAGCACTACAGCCCAAACGTTTGCTTGTGCACAGCGCATTTTACGGAGGACAGCTTCCTGTACCTGGGAGAGCACAACGCAGGCTGTACAAGAAGGCTTCTCCCGAACAATGGAGCGATTCCTACTTGGACAATCTTGTGGCGTGTCGGCTAAAGTTATTGTGTTGAAGTAGTTGTGATATTCAGCTGTGGGAATTTTTTTACCTGTAAACGTGCAGAGCAATGCACATTCCTCTGACACTGTCTGTATTTTGTGTCTTTTCGTCTGTCGATTTCATAAGCCAAATCAAACCGTTATGACATCGTATCTGGAAGGTAAGAGAGCTACTAAATTAAAAACGTTCTGCTCAAGTCGCGCTCGCAAAGTCGGTTCCTATTGATCTGCTCGATCATCCGCATTTCCTGAATCTGACCCGGGCCCGAACTGATACGGTAAAACCGACAGCATTATTAACCGTGTTGCTCAGAATTGCTTTAGAAGCCTTGGAAGCTGAAGCTCGCCAATCATTTTTGGCCAATCAGAACGCAGTGGGTCAGCTGGCCAATCAGAGCACTCTGGGCTTTTCGGAAGAAGGGGCTCAGTCAGAGCGTTTCAGGCAGAGTGGTAATAGAGTTATTGCAATAATGTAGAGTATATGAAAAATAATGTGTTTCTTGAACATTAAAGCATGTTGACCTATACTATTACACCCAGTAAACAAAATGATGAAGTTTTGAAAACGTTTCAAAAGCATAATATGACCCCTTTAAAAAAAAAAAAAATAAATAAATAAAATTGCCACTCAATTGTATTGGCATCAGCACCTCAGTGAGTCACAAATGTAACATGCACTCAGTGCTGCGGTCTTGAGGTATCTTTTTTTTTTTTTTTTTTTTTTTTTTTTTTTTTTTTTTTTTTTTTTTTTTAATTGACTGTAGAACACCTCAGGCTGTTTAAAATGACTTTGTTGGTTTTTGATGAGCACACATCATTTGCTTAATACCTCTGGGGGGGATTGCTGCAAAGTTTCCACGTGGAATTTAAGTTATATAACATACACACTACAACAGACCCAAGAGTTTCTTGACAGTGACTGTATTTAATCCAAAGGCTGTTTCTAATTTAGACATAAAATTTCCAACAGAATTGGATTAAGCTGGATCGAGACATTCCTCCAACATTCTTGCGATTGTTATTTGGACTAAGGCAAGCATAGAGTCTGGACAGACCAACTTTCTTCTTCTTCTTCTTCTTCTTCTTCTTCTCCTCCTTCTCCTTCCACATGCTTTGACCCAATGTCTATCTTCATAAGTGCGTGGAAGTATATTTATTCGTGAATGATTTAGAAACTGGAGATAGAGACACTGTGTAGTAGGTGATGTTTAGGCTACGTCTACATTAATCCGGATTAATTTGAAAACGAGTCGTTTTTTTTTTTTTTTCCCTCTACGTTTTGGCCTTCCGTCCACACGCAGTGATTTTGTCCAGCGAAAACGGAGCTAAATTCGAATAAACAGTGGATAAAATTTTGCCACAGTGTGGACCGAGAAAACGGAGGTATTCGAAAACAGTGACGTATTTTTAGTTTAGTTGTAGTTGTGACCCATTCAACTCAAAACAAACAAGATGGTGGACGATGTTGTGCTGCAGTTGTTGTGCCTGCTATCCAGTTTGATGGTGGATAATCAAGGATTTAGGCCAAGACGCATCATGTGACATCATCACAGCGCGCATTCAGCGAAAGCCTTCTTCGATTCATGTGCACCGTACACGAGTACAGCTAAAAGATCTCATTTACCAACAAATATCACTGCGAAAGACCGTGCAAACAATTTTGTGGAAAAAAAAAAAAAAAAAAACCTGCGAACTCCTGTAAGGACTGTATAAATGTGAACATAGCCTTAGGCATAGTGCTGATAGTTGGTAATGCGATCTACTCTGACACAATATTATCATCAGTAGTAGGAGTGATGATGGAATACATTAATAAATAATTACTTAAAGTCATGAGGATTGATATTTCCCTGCCTATTCTATTTTTTTTCCCCCCACTGTGTTCGAACATATGGGAATCTTTTTTTATGCCATGATAATGTTATAAGCCATTATGTAAAGAATCAAACTCAAAATGAGATGCGGTTATATGAAAATGATCAGTGATGAGGTGATGGGATATGGTCTGAGGTAAAGTAGAGTTATTGTCACCACCCCAGAGTTGATTATTTTCCTACAACGGTACATCTTAAGCGTTTTATTCCTCTTATACCACAGCAATTGGGCAACGATCACTTACAGCAGTCATAAACAAGTCATTTCCTCACTTTCTCGTGATGGTAATAAAACAATGCAGCTTGTTACCTAGAAACCACCATACGCACCGTCCCCCATCTATCTCTTCCTCTGTCGGAAAACTATCGACTTTTCCTGTGACGCTGGAGACTCTTTCCGTAAACATTAAATACATTTCAACTTACAGATTATACTTTGTCAAATAAGAACACGTTTAAAAAAATTTTTAAAAAAATAAAAAATCTCCGTTTATTATTATATTTAGTTTATGTGGAGCGTCCGCCATACAAGCGCCTGTTTAAATTGTTACTATAGAAACGACAATCAACATCTTCTGACCAATCAGAATCAATTATTCAGCAGCGTGTTTTAAAAAAAAAAACAACAAAAAAACAAAACGTTAAGATATCATGTATTTCAGCAGTGCTGGCTCACGGTTAAGGCTCTGGTCGGGGTTCAAGCCCCAGCACAGCCAAGCTGCCACTATTAGTCCCTTGAGCAAGGCCCTTAACCATCTCTGCTTCAGGGGCGCCGTATCATGGCTGACCCTGCGCTCTGACCCCCAACTTCCTAACAAGCTGGGATATGCGAAGAAAAGGATTTCACTGTGCTGTAATGTATATGTGACAAATAAAGGCTTCTTCTTCTTCTTGTATGTATTAGGGCACTTCGAAATTCGCAAAATTGCATTCAAAGGCGGTTAAAGCCAAAAAGCTGAGGGAACCTGATCTGGTAGACTTGTGCTAAGCAACTACAAGCTTAAACGTGTATTTTATTATTTCAAATATGTAAATATTCTAAAAATCTGAATAGGTATTGAAGAATCAGATCCATTCTGTTAGCTCTAGTATGCAGTTGTTAGGTTTTCCCTTCTCTAGCGCTCGCTACACAACAAGGAGCAGCGAGTGGCATACTTCCGCATTCCACGGAGTGCATTCCAGCGCCATTCATAAAGACTCACGTGTTGTTTACCTCTGCCATGTGCCTTTTGTTTTCGTATTCACGTCATGTCTCTGCCTCCCGTGTTCTCCCATGTGCGTTTGTTTTCGTTCGTGTCATGTCTCCGCCTCCTCATTTCTCATTGGTTCGTGTTTATTGTATACTTACGAGTTTCAGCTGCCATTGATTTGGGCATGTGATTGGTGTGATTTCTATGTGTTTAAATACGCCACTCCGTCTCCGCTTCGGGGCGGAGTATTAGTTTATTATAGTTTAGATTAGATGTGTTTAACCGTGCGATTTGTTCCGGTGATTTCCAGATCACCTTTCTAGTTTAGCGTTTGTATTACTTAACTTTGATGCATTTAGGTGTATTAGTTGACTGAAGTCCTTTTTGTTTATTATTATTTGTCAACTGTACCTAATAAACTGAACACTTTCCCCTGCAAGTGCATCCTGCTCTTCTCCTTCACCCTACGGGTCGTAACAGAATACTCCGCCAAAAAATGGATGCAGCGGGGAAAGTGACGCCACGCCACGCCACGCCCTGCCACGATACAATTAAGATGCCTGCAAGTGATTCTATGTTTTTTCCTTAGTGGACTTTCATCTATCCTCCTGATGAATATGACGGTTTTTCCACTTGGCCACAATGCTACATTTTGCAGGCGCAACTTTATTTTTTGAGCTTGGAGGACCCCAAACCCGACGAAGAGGAGTGGTTGGGGTTCCTCCTCTCTCGTCTGGTCGGCTCCGCTTGCCAATGGGCGAAGCTTCACCTTACCAGTAGATCTCCACAGCTTCAATCAGTTTCGGGCTTTGTAGATCTACTGGTCCAGGTGTTCGGGAGCCCAGACTTCCAACCCGACCTCAGGACATTTTTGGGGAACGATCGTCTGGGCGACCGACCTGGTCAAACATTCCTGGAGTACTATGAGAGTAAGCAGGCTAACGTGGCGGCCTACATCTCTCATCCCCAAACCCAGGAGTGTGCGACCGAGGGATGCACCCGACCAGCCATCCTGCAGTGTCCCACCTGCAGGAACCAGGGAGTCAGGAGCAGCTACTTCTGCTCCCAAGGCTGCTTCAAGGGCAGCTGGCGGGTGCATAAGCGGCTCCACAGGAGGGCTCCCTCAGAGCTCCAGCAGGAGGCCCAGCAGGAAGTCTCCTCCACGGAGCTACCACAGGAGGTTAACGTGGCAACCTCCAGCCCCGAGCTCCAGCCGGAGGCCCAGCAGAAGGTCTCCACAGTGGAGCTGCTCAAGGAGGTTAACGTGGCGACCTCCAGCCCCGAGCTCCAGTTGGAGGCCCAGCAGAAGGTCTCCACAGCGGAGCTGCTCAAGGAGGTTAACGTGGCGACCTCCAGCTGCGAGCTCCAGCAGGAGGCCCAGCAGGAGTTCTCCTCAAGGGAGCTGCTCAAGGAGGTTAACGTGGTGACCTCCAGCCCCGAGCTCCAGCCGGAGGCCCAGCAGAAGGTCTCCACAGAGGAGCTGATCAGGGAGGTTAACGTGGCGACCTCCAGCCCCGAGCTCCAGCCGGAGGCCCAGCAGAAGGTCTCCACAGCGGAGCTGCTCAGGGAGGTTAACGTGGTGACCTCCAGCCCTGAGCTCCAGCCTGAGGCCCAGTAGAAGGTCTCCACAGCGGAGCTGTTCAGGGAGGTTAACGTGGTGACCTCCAGCCCCAAGCAGCAGCCAGAGATTCAAGAGGAAACCTCCTCTCCTGGCCTGCTTACACCGGAGGTCCACGAGGAGACCTCCGCCCAAGCCGTGTTCTCATCAGAGTTTCGAGAAGAAACCTCCACTCCTGCCCTGTCCATGTCTGAGGTCCATGGGATGACCTCTTCTCAAGCTAATCCTAGTCCATGTCCAAGTCCATGTCCAGGTTCCTGCCCTAATCTTAGTCCATGTCCAAGTCCATGTCCAGGTTCCTGCCCTAACCCTAGTCCATGTCCAGGTTCCTGCCCTAATCCTAGTCCAAGTCCATGTCCAAGTTCCTGCCCTAATCCTAGTCCATGTCCACGTTCCTGCCCTAATCCTAGTCCATGTCCATGTCCAGGTTCCTGCCCTAATTCTAATCCATGTCCAAGTCCATGTCCAGATTTTTGCCCTATTCCAAGGCCAATCTCTAATCCTGTTCTCAGTCAGGTTCCCAGTCCTGTTCCCAGTCCTGCTCCCATTCCCAGTTCCTCGTCCAGTTTCTAGTCCAGTTCCTAGCCCAGTTCCAAGTCCAGTTCCAAGTCCAGTTCCTAGTCCAAGTCCAGGTTCCGACCCTGTTCCTAGCCCAGTTCCTAGTTCAGTTCCAAGTCCAGTTCCTGATTTCATTGCGAGCTACATAGGTTTAATTTCTGGATGGGTGTTTGCTCTCCTTCTCAGTTTGGAGAAGCTTAATTTCCAATGCTGTTTCCAACCAAGTTTTTGATTTTTGTCTATGGTTTTCGGTCTAACTGAGTACTCTGTTCTGTTTCCAAGTCTGTCTCGAAGTCTATTTCCAAGTCTGTTTCCAAGTCTGTCTCGAGGTCTGTTTCCAAGTCTGTCTCGAGGTCTGCCTCGAAGTCTGTTTCCAGGTCTTTCTCGAAGTCTGTTTCCAGGTCTTTCTCGAAGTCTGTTTCCAGGTCTGCCTCGAAGTCTGTTTCCAAGCCTTTCTCCCAGGCTGTTTCCAAGCCTTTCTCCCAGGCTGTTTCCAAGCCTTTCTCCGAATCTGTTCCCAAGCCTTTCTCCGAATCTGTTCCCAAGCCTGTCTCTGATCCAGGTGCCAGAGCCGACTCCGATCCTGGTGCCAGAGCCGACTCCGATCCTGGTTCCAGGTCAAGCTCCAGGTCAAGCTCCAGGTTAAGCGCAGCTCCAAAATCCAGACCAGGCATCCGTCCAAGTTCTCGTCCAAGTTCTCGTCCAAGTTCTCAAGGAAACCCCGACACGCTCTGCTCTGGTTACGGGACACTGGACATAACCAGCCTCAGGTCCTGGAGGGCAGAGGTCAGGATCCTGCCCAGGGGCCCAGGTCCACCAAAGTGGATGGAACTTGCGGCGCTTCGGGAGCCGCGCCTTGGGGGGGGGGCTCTGTTAGGTTTTCCCTTCTCTAGCGCTCGCTACTCAACAAGGAGCAGCGAGTGGCATACTTCCGCATTCCACGGAGTGCATTCCAGCGCCATTCATAAAGACTCCCATGTTGTTTACCGCTGCCATGTGCTTTTTGTTTTCATATTCACGTCATGTCTCTGCCTCCCGTGTTCTCCCATGTGCGTTTGTTTTCGTTCGTGTCATGTCTCCGCCTCCTCATTTCTCATTGGTTCGTGTTTATTGTATACTCACGAGTTTCAGCTGTCATTGATTTGGGCATGTGATTGATGTGATTTCTATGTGTTTAAATACGCCACTCCGTCTCCGCTTCGGGGCAGAGTATTAGTTTATTATAGTTTAGATTAGATGTGTTTAACCGTGCTATTTGTTCCGGTGATTTCCAGATCACCTTTCTAGTTTAGCGTTTGTATTACTTAACTTTGATGCATTTAGGTGTATTAGTTGACTGAAGTCCTTTTTGTTTATTATTATTTGTCAACTGTACCTAATAAACTGAACACTTTCCCCTGCAAGTGCATCCTGCTCTTCTCCTTCACCCTACGGGTCGTAACAGCAGTGTGATATTATACGGGAAAGCGTTGCACTTGTTAACACCTGTTGCTTAAACTGGCCCATGCAGTGATGCTCGGGTAGTGTGTGTGTCTGTGTGTGTGTGTGTGTCTGTGTGTGGACCAACAGCTGTGAGCTGACTATCAGTTCTCAGAATGTCAAAAGCCTCGTAAATCCCCCGTGACCCTGAAAAGGCGACGATGGATTCGGCAAAGTAGGGAACACACACGGATTAACGGAATTTGCTCATTAACACCCAAACACAAGCGCGTACCGCGTTGTCTTTACTCCGAATCAAGTTTATTGTCAAATCACTGATCAGTAGGATACAAGATTAACATTCACAGTGTTGTGGAAAAAATCTCTCCAGCCTAAGTTATAAAAAAAAAAAAAAAAAAAAAAAAACCTTCAGAGATAAGGGGTCTATAGATGCCAAAAAGAAATCAAACTTTACTGAAACAACAATAAAGTGAGACAGCCTGCAGAAAGTCTGAATCTCGCAAACACACATACATTCCCTTTTATACTTTTCTGAAACGGTAAACCTCGAGTAAATCTCGAGGCGGGGTATTAACCTTTTCTTTCTAAAAACAAACCAGTCTCCGTCGCCTTAATTAATTATTCATGCCTGTATGATATTTTACATTTGTGGCACATGCGCAGTTAACTGATTTTTAAAAAATTTTTTTTTAAAGGTTTTCTTAGGACGAGGTCACATCTGTGGCACATGCGCAATCAGTTGATTATTTTAAAAAGGTTTTATCAGGACAAGATTTTCACTCTGTCCCCAAATTTACCTCTAGACCTTTTAATGATTTTCTGGCTTTCGTCCCAGCCTGATACTAGATTATACTTCTAGGTATTGATTATACGTATTGATTTGCTCGTTAACTCCTTGATGATTACATTATGCTTTTAGAGTATGCTTTGTTATTATAGTCTATAACAGAGAACAAGCGATTGAAAATGTGCAGCACTGCTCCATGCGAGTGCAGAGTGTTGTGTTGTACTGAAACGCCAGTTGATGAAGAATTTCGTCAATAACCGTCAAAATACCATACGGTCAAAATATTTGGTGTCGTTCCTCATTCCGGTCGAACCCAGAATGTGATTATTTTTGGCAAAGTACCTCGCATCATCTCAACATATCAGGAGACAATAGACACTAACCCGACTCAGATAATCTTTTTATTTTTACGTGTGATGTCAAGGTTGCAAACACACTGTGCTACATGGCACCAGGCAGCACACTGGAGCTTCCATTAGCCTTATCTAATAAATTTATCATTAGCGTCCAGCCCTGAGTGGGATAACTGTACATGCTAGTATCACAATCCTTAGTATTTACTGTCACACCGTGTCATACACGTCATGCTGTGAATATACAGCGTTCAAGTCAAATCAGTCTGTTAAAGCAGTGTGGAAAAAGAGTCCAAGGTTAAGGTCTTTACTAAATAATTTACTTTAACACTTCGTCAAACAGTACGAGCTTGTGTGTACGAGTTAGGATCTCCGACACATCGTTAGCTTCAAGATAAAAAAAATAATGAGAAATGGAAAAGTGCGTCTGTAATGAAACAACAAAATTGATACCAGTATCTAGTACCGAGCTCTGACATTAGTGTCGATAATCAGAAATGAAAATATCGGATAACACTAACTATAACGGTTTCCGAGCGGTTGTCGGTCGCTAGTCGTACAGCTAGTACAGCAGTGAGCACAAAATGTGTGCGACGACTTGACCAGCCGCTGGTGGACTCGGATGAATTAGGGTTTCATTATGTTCATGAAAGGTACACGATATGTACCGCGATATAGATTCGCTAACAAACTGGCAGCAAAGCAGTAGAGTAGATTTCATGTCTAGAAAAAAAATTATTCAACACCCCCCCCCCCCCCCAGAATTTTACAATATTAAAGATTTAATAAACATTTTCATCTCAAATCACCAGCTTCCAGAGTACATATCTGCATACGTGCATACGTCTAATGAAACAGAAAAATGTATTGTGACCTAATTTATCACCATATTAGTATTATATCATCTAGAGATGGCACAATATCATGTTTTCTTTCCCAATACCCGATACTGAAACCTTGAGTATCAGCCTGACCCTAATTTCACCTTCAAATTAACTGCTGATCCTACAGGTTCACATATTTTTACCACACACCGATATGTAGTATTGGATCGTTTTCCTCAGTAAATAAATGACCAAGTATAATATTTTTGCCTCATTTGTTTAATTACATTTACATTTATGGCATTTGGCAGACGCCCTTATCCAGAGCGACTTACATTTATTTCATTTATACATAATTAGGTTCTCTCTATTTTTAGGACTTGTGTGAAAATCTGATGATTTAGGTCATATTTATGCAGAAAATACAGAATTCTAAAGGGTTCACAAACTTTCAAGCACCACCGTATATAGTTCTGAAAACTACAGACTTTTTTCTAAACTGAAACGTTTGCATTTCAGTGGCTGCCTGTGTCTCAGCCACAAGTAGGTGGCACTTCACTATCTTAAGTGTGACATAGTCACACTTAGCTAGTAAGATTTCAGACATCTTCACACACTTACTATTTTTTGCCGCCGTGTTTGTTAAACTGGGTCCTAACACACTGTGATCTCTGCAACAGGATCATCTTTTTCTTTTTGGGTATTCCTCTACAACGACTTCTCTTGGGCTTTCCCTGTTTCCCTGACTGCTAGCTATATATATATATATATATATATATGATGAACATGAATTCAGTTGGTCTGTTTATTGTATTTAAAAACCAAAAAAAACAAAACTCTTCTAACCCTGCATTCACACTGGCAAACGGCAAGGCATCAGGCGAATGTTCATTTTCAATGTGTGTACGAGACACAGCGGGGATTTGTGACAGCGCAACACGCGAGTTGAGATTTTCTCAACTTTACCCAAATTAGGCACGATTGAGCGATCGTCCTGTCGGACCGATCACACATGGTACGACTTTTGCTTTCATTTCCCCATTCACAAAAAAAAAAAAAAAAAAAAAACGGAAGATAAAACCTAGAACTGTGGTTTCATTTTATCCTGTCATCTATAACCTCATTAAATGTGTATAAAGAAGTTACGAAGAAAAAAATCAAGCTCGGAAGGAAGTCGCAGAGATCGTCGCGGAGACGCAGTCTTACAAGTCGATTAGCATCCTTGTAAACTGCATAGAGTGCGTAAAGTTGTGGATGCCACAGAACTTTCTGCGGCTAAATAAATATGAGACGGAGGTACTTATTATCGGAAATGATGCACAGAGAAAGTTAATTATGCCATATCTAGACTCCTTGTCTCTCAAGGCTAATGACTGTGTTAAGAATTTTCAGGGATTCATGTTTGACCGTGATCTCAGTTTTTAAAAAACCATGGGTAAAACAGCATATTATCCCCTTCGTAACATCTCTAAAGTACGTGATATTCTCCCCTATGGAAGTATTTTGCGGACGATATTAAAAAGCAATTGCAAACTGCATTTGCAGCTGCATTTCCTAGTTGCGGACGCATAAATTGTGACATAATTCGAAAGGAAATGCATTCTTTGCATTTTCATTTCCATGGACATACAGTGTCTGCCAAATCTATAATGGAAACGCAAAGTCCTTTTGCAATTGCGTTTCCCGTGTGTTCCACGTTATGATCCGGTCATACCGAAATAGCAATAGCAGTTCCCCCGTTTTCTATTTCACTTCCTCAGCGTGGCTCATGGAGCCTGCCAATATTCAAATGGAATGGCAAATCCATTGGCATTTGCATTTCCCATGCCTTGCACAGAAACCTGCGTGTTTGTATTCGGAAGTGACGTCACTCACAGTCGACCGCATTTTAGACTGCCTTGCGGTCACCGGCGAGTCACTGCACATTCGAGATTCTCTCTTCTATTTCTCAAACAATAAACACACAGAAAGGACAAAATGTGTATTGTCTTACTCTGGAGTGGAACGAGAACCAAGTACAACTGAATATATTTAAAACTTTTCTCCCGTTAAATCTCCCTGAAGCTAATCTCTCAGAAACGCAGCTCACCAGCTCTTTACAGTAATGAAGTCAGTAAAGGACCATCTAAAAATTACAATTACGGCAGACGCCCTTATCCAGAGCAATTTACATTCATTTCATTTATACATCTAAGTAGTTGAGGGCCTTGCTCAGGGGCCCAACAGTGGCAGCTTGGCAGTGCTGGGATTTGAACTCACGACCTCCCATTCGGTAGCCCAACGTCTTAACCACTGAGCTACCACTGCCCCCAAGCTTCAGGTCAGGCATAAAAATTGCATGACCTTGGCAACTGTGTAAGATTCTACCAAGATTATAGTCATCTATAGGCAAAAATCCACACCGATAGTTTTTCCCGGTTGCGTCCGTTGCGGGAGTGGCTGAGAAGGGTCTGCTGTCATTATACGGTACGAGAGCAGCCCCTAGAGGCGAAATAAAAACCATGACTTACAAATTTTGTTGTGTTATTTGAAGTGTTTTTTGATCCATTTCTCTATTTTTATTTGTTATTTGGAGTATTACGTTTTTGGTTCAGTTTGGATGTATATATTTTTATTTACTTTATATAAATAATATATCTTAATCATTAATAGATATTCATTTCATTAAAAAAGTACAGTACATTTTCATGGTACAGTCAGTACTGTTTATTTTTGTAATAACGTTCAGCAGTATTTTACTTTGAGTGTTTTCTTTCAGTATCAATTTTAAAAACTAATGGTTGATTAATCGGTTATTGACAGCTACTGCCCAGCTTAGTTATTGGTATCGGTAAAATCCACAATCCATCAGTTGACCTCTAGCTTATATATAGATGTAGGTATATCGTGGTGCCTCTGGTGAGTGCATGTAGCTAGTACAATGAACTTGCACTCACCATGGGTGAAATCTAAATTCGGTGAGAAAACTTTTTTAATTCTACCTCCCCATCATCCTGGAATGACTTAAAGAAGCATCTAAAACTTGTGAAGTTAATCTCATGGTCAGATTGTAAGCTGCTTATACACTGAAAACAATAATTCGTGGGTCAGTGTATTTAAATTAAGAGCAGAATTTCCACTAAAATATGTAGCTTTTACATATTGATATAATGTCCATGTTACTACAGTAAATAAAAAATGTACTTAATAAATCAAGTTTGTAAATGCACACATTTCTATTTAATGAGTTAAACATAAACATGGCATTTTTTTTTTTTTACCTGTTTACTTTTTTGTTGAACTTACATATTTCATTTAAGTAGAAATTCTGCCCCTAATTTATGTTCCCGTGTAATGGGAATAGTTTCCTGTATAAACGATCGCTCTTGTTTTGAATTGTTTCGCGGTGTTGACCGTGTTGTTTGTTGTAACTTTATTGTGCAGCTTTCTTGGCCTTCCTTCTGAAAGAGATTTTTATGCTATATTGTAGCTATAGTTACTGAAACCGTAGTCATTGGTTGTTTTTTTTTTTGTTTGTTTGTTTGTTTTTTTTTCATCCTGGGTGTTACCTTGTTTCTTTGTTTTCTCAAATGATTAGCCTGACAGTGGTGAATTTAAAAATGCGTGCACACCGCCTTAAAGCTAGTCAGAGACTTTATATCCGTGATCAGTGTTCGCTTCGACAGTTTGACTGATTTGAATACAAAGTATGTGCTCTGTTCGTTTCTTCTTTCCCATGTGTAGTGTGGAGTGATCTGCCTGTTTCGTTTGGGTGTAGTTTTGGCAGCTTTCAGCGAATGCGCGTTGTCAGTACGCCTGTATCTCATGTAGCAACGTTACACCCCACATGGCTAGCTAGCGAACAGGGTCTTATCATCAGACACATCCTCACCAAAGTGATAAATGACCTCTGACACTCCCAGATGTGGGTGTCTTTCACTTTGCCTGTTTAACACACACACACACACACACACACACACACACACACACACACACACACACACACACACACACACACAAAGGTTTTTTTTTTCTTCTACTGTAAAGACAAAACTGGTTTTGGATTTGTGTGTGTGTGTGTGTGTGTGTGTGTGTGTGTGTGTGTGTTTCCTAAGGGGTAAAATGTCCAAAAGAGCTTCAGAGACTATGATTGCTTAAGGCGAGTGTTTCTTGGCTCACTCTTCCTAACCACAAAGCGTTTTTCACAAATCTGTTGAAACAACAGCAAGAAGCTTGTCAGTCTTTCTCGAAACGTAACAGCCTTGTTAGCAGAGAAACTGTGTTGAAATCCTTCAACATTCCTGTTATAGTAGACATTCTAAGAATGGCATGGTGCTGGTTTTTTCCCCCCCTTTTTCTTTCAGAAAGCAGCTGATTAGTTGTCATCTGTACAGTAACAAGAGAGACGAGGGCTTGTCAGTGTTGGGCTTAATGCTTTAAACAATACTGCAAATACCACCGGGGCCCCTTTCATTGTAGTGGCGGCTGTGTTCAGTCCACGTTTTGTGCAAACCATTAAAAGCCCTGCTTCGTGTTGTCCGGGGTTAATGTTTGACTGGCGTGGACGTTTGACCTCGTGCTGCAGGTGCATGAACGGCACTTTTTTTTTCCTTTTCTTTTCTTTCCTTTTTTTTTTTTTTTTTTATCTGCCAGCCGCCATGTGTTGATAATTGACCACGCCACATGGCGTTAGTGTGGAGCGAGTACACGGAGTTCAGTGTCAGTGCACTGACTGTAGAAGTGTGGGTTTTTTTTTTTTGTTTGTTTTTTTTTTGGTAAACATGCTGTCTGCTGTCTGGGACAAGTGAACAGCCAACTAGATTCATCTGAACATTTGTTCTGGGGCACTGGTTTAAACTGATGTACGAATTTCCCATCATATCGGTCAGTCAGGCTATTTGTAGGTGAAAGGTTGAACTTTGGCCTTACATCTGTAGGTGCCATTTAGTGAGATGTTTGGTGCCTGTATTAATCTGCTTTGACAGTTCTGATGTCTATATTAAGGGTGTAACACACTGCCAATACCTGTATCTGTATCTATTTAGTGCTCCAGATATCCATATCGTTATTCAGATTTAAAATCCCTGTGAATTGCCTTGAATTGGACAGCGTTATTCAATGTGTTGATGTAATTTCCACTGAAACAGGAATACAGGACAGGACATATCGAGTGGCTCCTCTCCCTTTTTTAAATAGCCAGTAGCGTTTAGCTTACCTCACAGCATTTGATTGGACAGACAATCTGATGAGAAGCTGAAGTGCAGAATGATGTCATCAAAATTGTTGATCCATATTGGTGGTAGAGAGAGGCTGTAAATTTTGAATTGCACATACATGTGAATTCTGTCATTGTTTTTGGAGCACACTAGCTTATAGATAAACTTAAGGCTAACATATTCATACTAAAAGTCACAAAACCTCAATTTTGATTTCAAGGGGACTTTAAACCGAAAGCGGGTGTGGCCTCTCTTTCTTTGATTTTTTGTGTTTGTTTGTTTTGTTTTGTTTTTAAATAGAAACGTGCGTAGCGTAATCTAATTTAAACACCAGGACACTGACCAGGCAGTTACTAAGGAGGAATGAATGAATGCTGTAAATGCATCGTTTAATTTCACGTTAACGTTTGTGGCCTTTGTTGTCCTGCGAGCTTCATATCTGACTGCTAAGCTGCATGCAATTAAATGCTTTAAACATATAAATAAATAAATAAAAGATTGTCGTGTGTATCTGTATTCATATCCGTTCGGATCATTCTGTATCTGTTCATTCTATATACTGTTTAGTGGAAATAAAGGCTTCAGGAATCATCTATCGCAAAATATCCCAAGGATGATTTTTGAAAATGTGTTTGTTTGTTTGTTTGTTTGTTTATTTGAATCAGATTTGGACCCAGTGACCAAGGCTTCTGAAGAACATGAGAAATCTAATATCTGATCTTTATTATTTTGTAAGAGCACTTTTAGGTAAACTGAAAGTATGTTACGTATAGAGTGTTTCTATATTTGAATTTAAAATTTCCACCCATTACATGCCAGGTTGGCTTAACAAGAAAATTCAAATTAAGGAATGTAATTTGCATTTGCCATCTCTTACACTGTAGCACTGACATTTCATTTAAATAAATCTGTTCATAAAGCATCCGCGTCTAAAAAGAAAATGCTGAGGAAATTGAGGTGCATGGATGGTTTTAATGTGATTATACAGTAATGGTGTATGAATGATTCATCTTAAAAGCATTTGCGCTTTTAGATGTTTATTAATAAATTTACCAAATAAGAAAAATTACGAAATTCTGATCGAAAAGAGGGAAGCACAGTGCTGCCTCGCTGTGCCTTGCTGTGACGTATTCTCTCAACTCTACTAATCCACTGGCAAAATTGCATTCTGGAATGATCGCATTTTCCCCCTACGCCCTTCCACCTGTCAGTTTGAGCTATCAGGGTGGGGCTACAGCATGCTAAAGCCTGATTTCTGGTCCAATCTGAGCAGGATTCTGACAGGTTCAGCGCGTGGGAGACTTTGACACTTTGGAATACAATGTCGATGGGTCACCAGTTGTCATCACAGGACACCTCACACATTCAGATTTAGGGATAATATGTCAAAGCAAAAACACATGGCAGGTACCATGTGAACAGTTCCAACTTATTCTGGATTAAACGCTGTAGTAAAGACTAAAACACTTAATCAGTGCCAGGGTGGTGTGATAACATTACCGCTCGAAAGTGGATTATTTTCCTGTAATTTCCTGTATTTCCATGTCCTGGAGTGTTACAGGATTTGCCAACAACGATCATTTTTAACAATGACAATTATTAAATGAATGACTTTATAGCCATTTATAGTTAATGTTGGAACAACTGCAAAACAACTTGCATATAACCGTTGTAAAGCATCATTTCATCACCAGTCTCTCTTTTTTTCGCTCTATTGAAGTTAGTAAGGCAAAAAAAAACAAAAAACAACAACGTAGTTTGTCATTGTTACCAGGGGAAAAAAAAAAAAAGTGCAAATCCAGAAAACTTTACCTCGATGGAAAACTTTACTGCCTATTACGCTTGCTGGAGACTCCTTCCAAACAGCAAACTTTACCATATCAGTGGTTATACGTTTTGTTTTTAAATATCTGTTTATTATTAGCCCTAGATTTTGTGGACCGTTCGCCAAACAAAGCTCTGTGAATAAGTTGTTACTATAGAAACAATAACATATTAGCATGAGCACACTAATATAAACCTATCATTTAAATCACAGCCAGAACTACTGTCGGAGCTGCTGGTAGGGCTGGGCGATATGACAAAAATATCATATCGCGAAACTTGAGGACACTTCTACGATACACAATGCGTATCACGATATATAATTTGGCTACCAAACTGTCTGCAAAACAGTAATGAAATAAACAAACAAAAAAAAATGTTAAACTGAATTTGACTATACTTTTCTTTAATTTTTAAGTTTTTAAAAAATTACGTCAAATCAACGGCATCCATTCGGTACCGTTTAAGTTGTAATTATTTAAAAAACGTAAAAATGTTTTTAAAAAATGCATCACCATACCAGCGATATCTCAGAAAAGTGTATCGTGTAATCATGTATCATGATGTCGATATTATATTGATATATCACCCAGCCCTAGCTGCTGGTATCGAAAAATCTATCAACAATTTCTGACCAATCAGATTTGAGAATTCAACTGTGCTGTGGTATGGTATACGACAGTACATAAACTCCGAGCTGCCAGTAGCGTCAGTGTGTGTGTGTGTGTGTGTGTGTGTGTGTGTGTGTGTGTGTGTGTGTGTGTGTATACATATACACACACACATAAACATTAACATCTGAGCTAAAATTCAATGTAATTAAGTCTATTACTTTCTTACATAACCTCTAATTATGTATTGGGACATTTTCAGGGCTAGGTATTACATTCTCAATGGTCCAGTGTTCTCTAAACTAAAAAGAATGAAACAGTCAGTGGTGTCTGAGTATGAACACTTTCCTGAATGCTTTTCTGTCAACCTGAATTGATGTCCAGTTTGAATATAGCCAAGTGGGTTTCTCTTGTCGTTCAGTGCGCGGATAGTATACATACAGAGATATTAAAAAGAAGGATCTGTACTAGGTTGTTATTCATTATCACAATATTGGCCAGTGCTGATATTGCACAAGGCCGCCATGTACAAATTAGCACCCCAACAGACCGCATTTTTATTTTGTTCTGTGGTCATTCAGGCCAAAAATTTGTTGTGGGTGTTTTGATAAATCTAATAATATATTACAAGGGATATCCCCAGCTTGGTGTGCAGCAATATAATCTCCTTATGCTATTTTTGTTCATATCACTGAGCCCTACTAGATGGACAGGGTCTTGAAATCGAAGTTTGTCTAACAAAATGATGACCACATCATTTCAGTGCACCATGATACTAGTACCCGGGCAAAAATTTCTGCCATTCCTTTGCCACCACATGCAAAATCTTTCTATTTCTGCCACTGTACTAATGTACTACATAATAAACGAACCTGGCCAGCCTTAATGCTTAAGCCTTTCCCAAAAAAAATGGTCTTCGATCAGAACATCAAAGAGTCAACATCCAGAATTAATATTTTAAACAATCTTATTGGAAGATTGATTTTTTTTTTCTGAATTTGTATCACACAGCAGCAAAAGCCTGTGAGAACATGAATAATTTGATTCTAGCCTAGATTTTAGATCAACCTTGCTGGGTCTTTCACCCTTAACCCTCAACTTGCTCAGTTGTATAAATGAGATAAATGTAAGTCACTCTGAATAAGGGTGTCTGCCAAATGCCATCAAATATAAATGTAAAAAAAAAATACACAACTCTGTAGATGCACACCTCAGATATGTACAAGTCTTCTTTTGTGTAACAGTCATATCCCTAATGACATTAAAACCAGACATGAACCAGATCTTGTTTCAGCACACCTGAGAGTTCCTCCATGAACAAATGTCTTTGTCCTGACATTAAAACTACTCGAGTCTTGTTTAAAGTCTCTGAAACAAAGTGATACCACTGTTCTAATTTACCGTAATGCACCGTAATGGATGAAAAGCTCGTGTAATGTAATTAACAGCATTTCACAGGCTTTGAATGCTCACTGGTGTTCCCGAATGAGTATCCAAATACTCGCTCTCAAAACCATTCTTAAAAATGTATATTCACATTTCATAACTAACCATAATATTTAAGTACGTCCCTTGCTGTAGTTCAAAATATTTAGTAAGCAGATATGATATTAGTCGTTATACAGGTGACAGCACAATGTTAACTGAAATCACCGAGGTGTCTTTTTTTAACCACTAAGTACATTTTCAAGTTACATTGCCCGTTCAAGTTTAATCACGGATCTAATCCGGACAGTTTCGATTGGAAAATGATTGGAAAAATGTCAGATCATGTCAATCTTCATCCGTCCAGTTTGGGTGAGGCTGTTCCCACTGTAGCCTCAGATTTCTGTTCTTGGCTGAAAGGAATGGAACCCAATGTGGTCTTCTGCTGTTGTAGCCCATCCACCTCCAGGTTCAACAGGATGTGCATGCTGAGATGTTTTTTCTGCTCACCACAGATGTAAAGAGTTGTTGTCTGAATTATTACCATAGCCAGCACCAACAGCCATACTGCAGTCAAAATCACTAAGATCACATGTCCCCGCCATTCTGATGTTTGACGTGAACAATAACAGAACCTGTATCTGCATGATTTTATGCATTGTGCTCCTGCTTCTTGAATGGCTGATTGCATAATTGCATGGGAGTGCAGGTGTACAGGTGGGTAGTAATTGTATGTAAGGTGTGGCTAAAATAAAAAGAAAGTTTTTTTTTTTTTTATTAGATTGACTATGATTTGAAGTACCACATGATTTCATCCACTGAATAGTCTTCTCGGAGGTTACCTCCGTTTGGGTGAATCACAGATGGCTTGCTTTCTGAACATATAGTGCACTACATAGGGTGGGGAAATCATTATTTTTGACTGCCTACGTGGTGTTCTTATAGCCATTTGATTACTAAATAGAGAAACTAATACCAACCTAATGAATGATTACTTGAGTATTTAAATTATTCAGGCCAGTTCTATATTTAACGTTATTATTTTACAAGGCCATGATCGTTTCCAGGTCTATGCTCATAGCTTATCAAACCAGTTAACTATCTCCGAGATTAAACAGTGCAATAAGCCACTCAGTTTTACTTTTCCTTCAAAGTAGCACCTGGTTTTGCTTCTTAACATATTTGCCACCTGTTTGCTCCTTGATTTCTTCTGCTCTTTCCAAGAATTCCTAAACTGCTATCAATTTTGAAATCTGATATTCTTGGTTTTGTTGTATTTGTGCACACTGACATTGGTCTACCCATTTATCCTTTTTTTTTTTTTTTGGTCCACAGAATCCCAGAACTCTGCCAAAGTGGTACGTGCCAACAAGCCCAGATCCAGGAAGTCCAGCAAGGTGGGTGATGAGCTGGAACAATGCTGAGAATCTTGCAGCAATTCTGTTATTGCATGTATGCCTAACTTTGGTAAAGACCATTATTGGGGTCTGTGCTTTCACTCTACATGTGTTTAAATAAGAAGTGATAGTGTGTTGTAGTAATAGTAGAGCTGTAGGACAGCTTTGAAATGCTCAAAGATAATGTTACAAGGTCTTGAAGTCATAGTTAGTTAGCCCACTCCCTTGGCTGAAAAGCAACCCCACACATGAGTGGTCTCAGGATGATTTACTGTTGGCATGACACAGGACTGATGGTAGCGCTCACCTTTTCTTCACCGGACAAGCTTTTTTCCAGATGCCCCAAACAATCGGAAAGGGGATTCATCATAGAAAATGACATTACCCCAGTCCTCAGCAGTCCAATCCCTGTACTTTTTGCAGAATAGCAGTCTGTCCCTGATGTTTTTCCTGGAGAGAAGTGGCTTCTTTGCTGCCCTTCTTGACACCAGGCCATCCTCCAAAAGTCTTCGCCTTACTGTGCGTGCAGACGCACTCACACCTGCCTGCTGCCATTCCTGAGCAAGCTCTGCACCGGTGGTGCCCCGATCCCACAGCTGAATCAACTTTAGGAGACGGTCCTCGCGCTTGCTGGACTTTCTTGGGCGCCCTGAAGCCTTCTTCACAACAGTTGAACCTCTCTCCTTGAAGGTCTTGATGATCCGATAAATGGTTGATTTAGGTGCAATCTTACTAGCAGCAATATCCTTGCCTGTGAATCCCTTTTTGTGCAAAGCAATGATGGCTGCACGTGTTTCCTTGCAGGTAACCATAGTTAACAGAGGAAGAACAATAATTTCAAGCGCCACCCTCCTTTTAAAGCTTCCAGTCTGTTATTCTAACTCAATCAGCATGACAGAGTGATCTCCAGCCTTGTCCTCATTAACACTCTCACCTGTGTTAACGAGAGAATCACTGACATGATGTCAGCTGGTCCTTTTGTGGAAGGGCTGAAATGCAGTGGACATGTTTTTTTGGGATTAAGTTCATTTTCATGGCAAAGAGGGACTTTGAAATTAATTGCAATTCATCTGATCACTCTTCATAACATTCTGGAGTATATGCAAATTGCCATCATAAAAACTGAGGCAGCAGACTTTGTAAAAATTAATATTTGTGTCATTCTCAAAACTTTTGGCCACGGCTATAGTTCCCACCCTGAGTGCAGTCCCTGCCTCCAAAACCACTGTCACCAGCTAAGCTGTAGTTCCCACCCTGAGTGCAGTCCCTGTCTCCAAAACCACTGTCACCAGCTAAGCTGTAGTTCCCACCCTGAGTGCAGTCCCTGTCTCCAAAACCATTGCCACCAGTCATCCATAGTTCCTGCTGCAACACCAATGTTGCCAATCAAACTTTAATATCTTTTGTCATCAAGTCCCCTCCTAGCATGTGGAGAGCATTAGTAGCACCTGGCTCTGAAAACTACAGCCACCTTGCTCATGCAAGATCGCTTTTATGGAGTATATCATCATGCTGTGCTGGTGGCATCAGTGAAATTGGAATAATCATGCATTGCACTAAGCCAGGTGACACTATGAAGACTGTGGCTCTATTTCTGGAAGAAATTTCGCTTTGTTACTTTGGTACCGGAGTTATATCCAAGTAAAACAATGAACAATCATTGAAACTGTCAGTTGTGAGTATGTTTGTGCCCAACCCTATATAAATCCACCCCCTCATCTCATCCATCAGCACACGGGTCTATGGCAGTGGAGATGCATGTTCAGACAATACTGCTGTGTGGAAATGGAGGCTAATTGTAGTGGTTAAAGAAATATATACAGCATGTAGACTGAATGGAATGTTAACCAATTCTTAATGTAAACGGTGTTGTGTAATCACTTGCTGCTTTTTCACAGCCGTTTTCTTTTCTGTCCTGCTATGACTGACGATGTGTTTAATGTTGAGTTGTCTCTGCATGTAGCTCGTCGTGGTGTGCTCTGTGTTGTGTTGTGTTGTGTTGTGTTATGTGTGGTATGATGGACTGGGGGAGATGGGTCTGCTGTTGTGGTTATGATACCTGGACTGGAGTCAGCAGCAGCCAATCACATTATAGTTCACTCTGTGTTTGTGTGTAGGTGTGTTTGGGTCCACTGGCTTCTGTGTGGGTGGTTTTTCTTTTTCTTTCTTTTTTTTTTCCCACCAAGTGTCAACATTAGAGTTTAATGGTTTCCCTGGGATTAGATCTGTTTGAGAACTGTGCCAAAAAACAACAACAAAAAAATAGGCAAATGTTTGAACCCTAAAATGAATGTCAGAAACTTTTCGTGTAAATTGCTGAAGATGGCCCAGAGTAAGAGGAACCTTTTTCTGAGTGTGTTTGATACATGAACGAATATTCTAAGGTTAATCCGGTAAAATAATTTGAATTCCATAAACTCACCTCATAGTGATTCACTCATGAAACGCTCATGTTTTGAAATTTCACTATAGCATAGTAGCTGCGTCCAAATGAAAACACAGAGCAAAATCAAGACAGACATTTTGGGGGAAAATACGTTACGAAAATAACGTAGCAATTATTATTATTATTATTATTTTAAAATCTTCATTTCAGGTTATCTTTAATATTTTCAGTTACACAGCTGCAAAGAAATACTTACAGTGGGGGGAAAAAAGTATTTGATCCCCTGCTGATTTTGTACGTTTGCCCACTGACAAAGAAATGATCAGTCTATAATTTTAATGGTAGGTGTATTTTAACAGTGAGAGACAGAATAACAACAAAAAAATCCAGAAAAACTCATTTCAAAAAAGTTATAAATTAGTTTTCATTTTAATGAGGGAAATAAGTATTTGACCCCTTCGACTTAGTACTTGGTGGCAAAACCCTTGTTGGCAATCACAGAGGTTAGACGTTTCTTGTAGTTGGCCACCAGGTTTGCACACATCTCAGGAGGGATTTTGTCCCACTCCTCTTTGCAGATCCTCTCCAAGTCATTAAGGTCTCGAGGCTGACGTTTGGCAACTCGAACCTTCAGCTCCCTCCACAGATTTTCTATGGGATTAAGGTCTGGAGACTGGCTAGGCCACTCCAGGACCTTAATGTGTTTCTTCTTGAGCCACTCCTTTGTTGCCTTGGCTGTGTGTTTTGGGTCATTGTCATGCTGGAATACCCATCCACGACCCATTTTCAATGCCCTAGCTGAGGGCATTTCTTTGTCGGTGGGCAGATGTACAAAATCAGCAGGGGATCAAATACTTTTTTCCTTCACTGTAAATATACATCACTGGGATATTACCATGGTGCTTGGAACTCTGGGAACTCTCCTTTTCTTGAAAAAACAAAAGCATAACCTATCTTTTTACCAAAGGAAGAAATGCCGATTCTTTAGATTGTGTGTGGAATGAAAAAAAAACATACTTCACAATGACATGAGGAGAGACACAGCTTTTCTAGCTCCTGTCCAGTAGTGCAAAGAGAGACAAGAATTTGTGATGCTGAAAGGTCATGCAGACAGGAAAAAGCAGCGGAAATCATAAGTCTTCCAAACGCCCAAATCTAACAATGCGGTCAAGTACACCCTATAAGTACCTACTTCTTATGCTGTTACTGTAGAGGACTGTATCAGTGTGTAGTAGTCAAGGTCTGAATTATGATCCCTCTGTTTTAGGGGTCCAAGCACTTAAGGTTGAAACCTCTTGTTTTTGTTCAGATTCTTCTTCTTTTTTCTTCTAGTACTGCTTCTTTCCTCTTTGTCTTTTACTTTATCCCTTCCCTTTTCTCTCCGTCTCCTGATTTCATTTTCTTTCTCTTCTCCCTCTCTTTCTCTCAAGCAAAGGCGATAAGTTGTAGAAACCAAAGTTTGGCAGAAAAGTGCAAAATCCCACCTACTACTCGGAGAACTGAGTGAAGTCCAGACATTTTAGTGGTGACACTCACTATAGCATACACTTTATTTTGAAGTCATTATTTACCAGGCTCGCTTGCCTTTTGCCAGATGAAAGCCTTAAGGACCATGATATACATATTAATATGCAAACCTCAAGTCTGCCTGATCCTCACAAATTTGGTTGGAAAATGCTAAGAACAGTGTGGATCTATATGTTGATTTCTTAGCAGTATAAATCTCACAGGTCAGGCAATACTTCTGAAGTGGAGCTTGATTAAGTTGTTAAGTCTAGTAAAGTCAAGTACATTACATGATCTTGATGTTCACTAAATTGGGGTTTGTTTGTCAAAAGTGGGCTGGAAGTGGGATCCATCATTTAGTCAGATTTCATCACGCACATGACATGCTTCCCTTTAGATGATTATAAAAAAAATTTGCCACACTGATGGGCCATTCTATAATAAAATTGGCCTGTTGATGGCACTAGATATACAGAGTCCAAAGTTTACATTTCCTACTTGTTTTCTTCCCCTCTGACTTGTTTAGTTTAGCATGATTCTTGCCTCACATAAATCCTTGGATTATGCCCTGTTCAACCATATAACGGACGGAGACAAATAAACACTTAGAGATCTATCACTCTGATGCTATAAGAGCTTTTCATCGATAAGCAATGCTTGGACCCCAGTGATCGCTAGATGCAGCTGTATTTTTTTTTCTTTCTTTACATGAGCTTGTGGCATTTTTTGTCATATATTTATTGTTGCTGTACATACTGTTATTTTCAGTGTTGTGATTGTTTTCTTTTTTTTCCCTCTGCTTTATTTTTTTGTCCCTGTGGCTCTTCCCCCTTCCCCCCAGTCGAGTGATTTCAGTGATATCACCAACTGGCCTACCCCTGGAGAAATAGCCAGTAAGGAGGTGAGGAAAAAAAATATTTACTATGTATTCTTGAACAGAATGTTGGTTTTGATCTGTGTCTCCTAACGAAATGTCACATTTTCTCGATGTTTTCAAATGTTACACTTGTAATTTTAGGTATTGTATTGTACATTTTGCTCCATACTATACGAGTGTTATAAAACCACTGAAGGCTGGGTGAAGGCTAACGTGCTTCCCCTGAGAAAAGGAAACCAGCCGTATCTTTTCGAACTGCTACTCATGCTGTCACAGGGCATCGTATCACACTCTGAGTTAAGCGCTATCCGCCCCCTTCCGTATTCATGCACTCACAGAAGACCACGTTTGGCTAGAGTCGCTGTGATTGACAGGGGAGAGAGAGAATGCCGTTCCTCCCACCCACAGAGCATGGCCACTTTTGCTCCTGTGAACGTCTTATTAATTTTTCAGCCTCGTGCGAGACAGACAGATAGACTGACGCATTACACACGTTCATTCCACTTAATTGAGACTTAACAGTGTGTCCGGTACAGCTGTGTCTATATCACATTCTTCCTCAATTACACGAGAGCTGTTACTCCATAGAGAACTGTAGTGGTTTTTAACACTGCTTTGAGCGGTGTTTCATGACATACCATCATTTCACACTTAGGCTTTATTAAGTGCTCAGTTGACAATGTCAGGTAAATGTTAGCATTTAATTGTAGCCCCAGGAAACGCACTGATGTACATTGATGGATTATTAAGAAGATAGAAAACCTTTTTTTTAAATTTACAGAGTAGTGTCTGAACACCATGTGGTTTTGCTGTGGAATCCCACTGCGTTGATCTGGAAGCATGTTTGGCACATCATCTAGTTGAAAGCTCTATGGCCAATTCTGAACCTCCTGGCAGAGGCAACCAGAACCACTAGCCACAGAATAAGCCCCAAAGCATCAATGATCCACCATGATTTACAGTGGGTATCAGGTGCTTTTAATTGTATGCAGTCCGCTGTCCCCCCCCCAAACATTCCGATGGTGTTCATATGATATCTGACCACAACACAATTGTAGTTCTAATGAACTTCTGATTTTGATTATATTGATTATACATCAGTTAATATCGATAAAGGACAGACAGCAAGTGTGTAAAAAAAACCAACTATTTTTAAAATTGATATATAAATTTGCTAGCAAGCTGCTTTACCTGTAGCCATTCTCTGCTATCATCATTCGCCAATTAACGGTAGCATTGTATTGTAGCAGATCAGTTTGAAGACTCGAAATCGTGTCATGCAGAAGGTGAGGTTTACATCCCAAGTTATAGCCACATCACTTTAACCGCTTATGTATTTTTATATCCATTACCTGATTTGGGCTGGTCAACAACCGTCTGTCTCTTTTCTGGTGAAAGTTCTTTAGTAATGGATGTCAAATGGATTTTACATGTGTGCAACTTCATATTTATACCCTAGGATAACAGGACATCGTTGAAGGCAACAACAGAGCAAATTCAGAATCACAATTTGTTTGCATGTTTAAAAAAAACAACAACATGCTAGTAATTTAGGCACATAGTGTACATTGTGGCACGTTAAAAAGAAAATACTATTAGTTACAAAGGAAATTAAACTTGTGTGCAGCCAACACCAAATAAATAATTAATTTGATTTGTCTTGTGTTTGTCTTTTATTCAGTTCTTTCTTGATCCCATCCATGAGCCAGGTCCCAGAAAGCATACAATGAAAGGAACCTTTGGTACTAGACTGGTGGCCAATAAGGGAAAAAAAGCATAAGTTCTGACTGTAGTGACGTGGTTAACTTTAGTGATTGGTAATTGATTGTTTCCATCCATCACTCTATTCCTCCAGCAGCAGCAGAACGCACTGAATACACAGGATCAGAAAGTCCCAGCCGGGCAGAGAGAGAGAAGGAGGGAGCGCGGAGGAGAGAAGAGAGAGAAGGAGAGCGGTAGTGACGGGAGCGACAGTAAAGAGAACAGGGAGGCGCAGCAGGAGACACATCTAAACACCGAGCTGGAGAAGGAGGCTGGCAAAGACACTCAGAGCAGTGTCCCCCGCAGGAGAGGTGAGACTCGCACCTACACTCACGTACCTATGCAGTCATGTGATGTATGTGAGTGCCGACACTAAAATCTACACACTTCCATAGTCAATGCAGAGATATTAAGCACGTAAGAGTTTCTAGTATATTATATATATATAATGTAGTGCCATAATGTATTATATGGCCGTATCAGTGAGTTCTTGATTCTGATTGGTCAGAAGGTTGAACATTATTTTTGTATAACAGCATGGCTCTGACAGTAGTTCCGGCTGTAATATGAAAGATATATTAATATTAATGCGCTCATTCAAGAACATTATTTTTTCTAAAGTAACAGCTCATACTCAGAGGCTTGTAGAGCAAACGCTCCACATAATCTAAGAGTAATAATAAACATATTTAAAACCGTGTTGTTTAGCAAAGTAAAACTTGTAATTACTGATGTTTTTTTGTTAAGAACCATTTATTGAACATTTATGGAAGGCGTCTTACTTGTAAGTGGTGTTTAACTGTCATGCTGCTTTGTGAAGTTTATCAGCACAGGAAAGTCTCCAGGACAGAGGACTTTATGCTTTCCGGTTTCTCGGTAAAATAACAAGCTGTGTTTTTAGAGAGAAAGAAAGAGAAAAATGAGTGAGGCTGGTGAGGGAGTGACTGTTCATCGCAGCTATAGCAAGTGAGAACGGGAACTAACTTTTAACTAACTCGGACATCCAAGGCATTATATCGAGTTATAAACTGTTAAAATGTGCGATGTTACGTACATTAAAAAATGAAACATTGTAATTATTGGCAGATCGCTGTGGTGTAAGCAGAATAACACTGTGTGATGCCGCCAGAGTGCATTAAATTGGAATGTCATGTGTTATTCCTTACACTACAGCAACTCTGACAATAGTGTCAGATGTATTTCAAATCAAGGGTTTAAATTAGAGCTGCAACAGCTAATCGATAATCATCGATTATGAAAATCACTGACAACGAATCTCTATCAATTAGTTGGTCTGCGCACGGCACGGCACTTTAATCAGTGCGTTACTTCTGTTGCGAAAACACGCATCGGAAATATGGCAGAGAGTACAGATGGCGTACGTACTGTACACTATACACTATGTGCTCTATTGTCTAGTGTATGAATTTTAGAAGGGTAGTATCATCACAAATGGAACACTAGCGTTTTTTTTACTAACTGGAAGTAAAATGCACGTAATGCCCAGAGTCAACAAAAATTAATTTCTCCAGTTTATTGTTTGTCAGCGTTATCTTTTATCCCCAAAATGACCCCAGTCACCATCAGACGGAGACGTAATCGTCCAGTGACAGCGGAAAAAAGTGTGCGACCCACCGTGAAGAAGAATGTAACCTGCAAACTTTACAAAGAGGAGCTTATGTAGCACGGAAGCACGACAGTGATGCATGAACTCAAACAAAATGATGGGAGTGCAAGTAAGATCTGTAATGTCTGATTCAAACGGTACGATCAAAGTAAACATAAGTAAAACAATATGCCTAAAGGCAGTCTTCTTCTTTTCCTTTCGGCTGTTCCCTTCAGGGGTTGCCACAGCAAATCATCTGCCTCCATCTAGCCCTATCCCCTGCATCCTCTTCTCTCAGACCGACTACCTTCATGTCCTCCTTCACTACATCCATAAACCTCCTCTTTGGTCTCCCTCTCAGCCTCCTGCCTGGCAGCTCTAACCTCAGCATCCTTTTACCAATATATTCACTCTCCCTCCTTTGAACATGACCAAACCATCTCAACCTGGCCTCTCTAACTTTGTCTCCAAAACATCTCACATGTGCTGTCCCCCTGATGTACTCATTCCTGATCCTATCCATACTCGTCACTCCCAAAGAGAACCTCAAAACCATACAACATCGCTGGTCTCACTACTGTCCTGTACACCTTTCCTTTCATTCTTGCTGGTACTCTTTTATCACACAACAGACCTGACACTTTTCTCCACCCATTCCAACCTGCCTGCACACGCTTCTTCACCTCTTTTCCACACTCCCCGTTGCTCTGGACTGTTGACCCTAAGTACTTAAAATCCTGCACCTTCTTCATCTCTTCTCCCTGTAACCTCACTGTTCCACTTGGATCCCTCTCATTCACACACGTTTATTCTGTCTTGTTGCGACTAACCTTCATTCCTCTTCTCTCCAGAGCAAACCTCCATCTCTCTAGAGTTTCCTCCACCTGCTCCCTGCTCTCACTACAGATCACAATGTCATCCGCAAACATCATAGTCCATGGAGATTCCTGTCTGACCCCATCTGTCAGCCTGTCCATCACCACCGCAAACAAGAAGGGACTCAGAGCCGATTCTTGATGCAGTCCCACCTTCACCGTGAACTCCTTTGTCACACCTACCGCACACCTTACCATTGTCCTACTGCTCTCATACATATCCTGCACCACTCTAACATACTTCTCGGCCACTCCAGACCTCCTCATACAATACCACAGCTCCTCCCTTGGCACCCTGTCATACACTTTCTCTAAATCTACAAAGACACAATGCAGCTCTTTCTGACCCTCTCTGTACTTCTCCATCAACATTCTCAAAGCAAATATTGCATCTGTAGTGCTCTTTCTTGGCATGAAACCATACTGCTGCTCACAAATGCTCACTTCTCCCCTTAGCCTTGCTTCCACTACTCTTTCCCACAACTTCATTTTATGGCTCATCAGCTTAATACCTCTGTAGTTTCCACAACTCTGCACATCTCCCTTGTTCTTAAAAATCGGCAACAAAACACTTCTCCTCCATTCCTCAGGCATCCTCTCACTCTCTAAGACCTCGTTGAACAACCTAGTTAAAAACTCTACTGCCATCTCTCCTAGACACTTCCATACCTCCACTGGTATGTCATCAGGACCAACCGCCTTTCCTCTCTGCATCCTCTTCAAAGCTCTCCTAACTTCAAAGCTCTCCTAACTTCACCCTTGCTAATCCTTTCTACTTCCTGCTCAACAATATTTGCCTCTACTACTCTTCTCTCCCTGTCATTTTCCTCATTCATCAGTTCCTCAAAGTACTCCTTCCATCTTTCCCTCACCCTCCTGTCACCTGTCAACACATTTCCATCTCTATCTTTAATCACTCTAACCTGCTGCACATCTTTACCATCTCTATCCCTCTGCCTCGCCAACCGATACAAATCCCTCTCACCTTCCTTACTATCTAACCTTGCATACATGTCCTCATAAGCTTTCTGTTTGGCCTTTGTCACCTTTATCTTAACCTCATGCTGTATCTCCCTATATTCCTGTCTACTTTCCTCCGTCCTCTCACTGTCCCACTTCTTCCTAGCTAACCTCTTCCTCTGGATACTCTCCTGAACTTCCTCATTCCACCACCAAGTCTCCTTGTCTTCTTTCCTCCTTCCAGATGACACACCTAGCACCTTCCTACCTGTCTCCCTGATCACTTTGGCTGTAGTAGTCCAGTCATCTGGAAGCACCTCCTGACCACCTAAAGCCTGTCTCAACTCCTCCCTGAAAACCACACAGCACTCTTCCTTTTCCAACTTCCACCGCTTTGTCTTCTGCTCTGCCTTTGCTCTCTTCATCTTCCTCACCACCAGAGTCATCTTACACACCACCATCTTATGCTGTCTAGCTACACGCTCTCCTACCACTACTTTGCAATCGTTAATCTCCATCATATTACAGTGTCTACATAAGATATAGTCCACCTGTGTGCTCCTGCCACCACTCTTATATGTCACCCTGTGTTCCTGCCTCTTCTGAAAGTACGTGTTCACCACATCCATCTCCATACTTTTAGCAAAGTCTACCAACCTCTGTCCTTCTGGGTTCCTTACCTGAAGACCAAACCTGCCCATCACTTCCTCATCCCCACTATTCCCTTCACCAACATGTCCATTAAAGTCTGCCCCTATCACCACTCTCTCACCTCTGGGAACACTCTGCATCACTTCCTCAAGCTCGCTCCAGAATCTGTCTTTCTCCTCTTGCTCACAACCTACTTGTGGAGCGTAAGCACTAACAACATTCAACATCACACTTTCAAGTTCCAGCTTCAGACTCATCAACCTATCTGACACTCTCTTTACCTCCAGAACATTCTTCACAAACTCCTCCTTCAGGATCACTCCTACTCCATTTCTCTTCCTGTCCACCCCATGATAAAACAGTTTAAACCCTGCTCCAATGCTTCTAGCCTTGCTCCCTTTCCACCTGGTCTCCTGGACACACAGAATGTCGACTTTCCTCCTCTGCATCATATCTACCAGCTCTCTGCCTTTACCTGTCATCGTACCAACATTCAAAGTCCCTACTTTCAGTCCTAAACTCCTGCCTTTCCTCTTCTCTCTCTGCCTACGGACACACCTTCCTCCTCTAACACACCTTCCTCCTCTCCTTCTTCGACCAACAGTAGCCCAATTTCCACCAGTGCCCTGTAGGTCAATGGCACCGATGGCAGTCGTTGTTAACCTGGGCCCCGACCGATCCGGTATGGAAGTCACGTTAATGATTCGCATATTGAATTTGGCAAAAGTTTTACGTCGGATGCCCTTCCTGACACAACCCTCTCTATTTATCCGGGCTTGGGACCGGCACAAAAAGTACACTGGCTTGTGACCTCCTGTGGCTAGATTATAAATGGATAGAAAGTATGAAGTGGTATTTTTTTTAATGACTAAAAATGACTGTATTTGGCAAATTACTGTGCTATAAGAGGCATAGAACTCCTCAAGACGTGCTGTTATTAGAAGATGATAAACTGTAGTGTGGTAAGAGTAACTCCGCAGCACATCACACCACCACATCGTTGGGCCACGTTTCTTCAACAACACACCTTATTGTGGTTTATGATGCTAGTCAGAGTCAAATGTTTTTGAAGTACCTGTATTAATATTTTTGGTTAAAATACAAGCAATGGCCTCATTTAAAATACTCTACATTTAGACCATGTATGTAAGTAAGGAATAGGGCGCAGAAAATCGAGAAATGTGTGTGGATTTCAGTTGTATTGAAAATAAACTAGAGTATAATTTTAAAAGGCCGAGATCTTGATTACTCTAATTAAGCACCTGTAGTAATACAGCAATTCGAGTAAATTGCTGATGCTAGCACTGAGTCTTTTATCAACAGGCTTTATTTTTCAAAGCCCTCATTTAGGGTTTCATTAGGATAATGAAAAAACTGAGCCTTATCAGCTGTTTGTATGAGTCACTAATAGCTATAAAGTATAAAGAAAACTCCAGTTGAGAAACTTTTCCCTGGTAGTGTTGATGTATAAAACAATGTATAAAATTTTAATGATTATTTTGATATGCACAGTGAAATGTTTGTTGTTATTAACTGCTCTGTATTACTTTGTATATTTACTCAATTTTAATGTCCGATTTTTAATTATATCAGCATTTTAATTAGTTACGCTTAATCGGCTCAGAGCATTATACTGTATCTGTTGTGAATATAATTTAATGTTCGTTATTTGTTGCACTTTGCTGCTGTATTGCTGTAACTCTGCGTTATGTAAACATTTAGGAACCGACTCTGCTTCAGTTTGGTTCCTCTGTGTAGCTTTAATGATCGCGTTTATTCAAGAAACATTTAGTATGCACGAAGTAAACAAGAATAAAGTGCAAGGTTAAGGTTATTTTGGGAGTCCGAAAAGGTTTTATTTATCCATTTATCTTTTATTTAGCCAGGAAAGTCCCATTGAGATACAATATCTCTTCTTCCAGGGAGTTCTGGTCTGTTTGAAGAGCTAAGTGGTTTGGAGGCCTATTTTGCCCCTCATTTAATTTATTAGCCTTAATTAAATATTCAGTGCAGGACTTATTATACACAAAGTGTAGTTTTTCTGCTTGGTGCTTTTAACCGGGGCATTTTTATGTAATTGTTAATCTCCATAATCTCTCTTCACCATTATAACTGAGGGAATAAACAACCGAGTTTTATTTTAGTGTTCATTCCGTGAAGTAACGGATCCAAACAAACACCACGAGAAAAACATCAGCTCGTGTTTAAGTTAGCCAGGGTAAATCCATAAGTCATTCGTAATTGTGTTTAGTATTTTTTTTAAACTTTTTATTTGATTCATAACTGTGCTACAGTCATTTGGGAACTAATCTTTATTACACCCACACCGAGGAGTGAGAATAGTTTACAAATTACATAACTCACTACAGCTATGATGAGAACAGGGAGCATGAGGACTTGAAACCGTATTTGTACTTGGGTATGAACACCACACACACACACACACACAGTTTAAATTTCTCTTAACGCTTGATTCTGGAAGCCTCTGTTTATTTCGGTATTGATCTTTCGTGGGTGAAGGCATGGAGAGCCTCTGTCTCTATATTTGAGGCTGTGCTGGTGGGTAGAGGGGGATGTGACGGGTATCGTGTTGCATCAAACTGTGGAGCAGAGTTTTAGGGTTAGGTCATGCTGTTGAGTAAGATGGCTGTGCCGGTGTGGCCAAAATGTACACTTAACAGACAAGTGAATGCTTTTATCTTTCACTTTCTTAGCTAAATTTCTTTAATCTTCTGTTTTGGTCTGAATGGCGGGGTTTGTTAGTCATCGATGTTCTTTGCTTTGCAGTTTGTGTGTTGTTTATTTCAGCTCTTCTTTCTGTATGTGTGTGTGTGTGTGTGTGTGTGTGTGTGTGTGTGTGCTGTTTGTGCAGGCTTCAGGAGGGATTTCAGTGATGAGACGTCAAGCATTCGCAGCGAGGGTAGCAGTGTCCGCGGCGGCCTCCGGGGACGGGGCAAAAGTCGTGGCAGGGGCAGAGGTCGCGGCCGAGGTAACCACATGGCCAGCGTGGCAAAGACTATATACGGAGTCCTTTATACTACAACATAAATTCTTGGGGCTTTTGTAGGTGATTACAAGTTCTACACAAGTAGTTAAGTATATTATTTTAGTCTTCCTAAAATTCTGTTAGAAGTTCAGACTATTCTACAAGTGCAAAGAACTGGGTACTGAACTCCGGTTTCTAAAAGGCACTGACTTTATCATATCATACTCTCAAACATGGTCCTTTTGACAAAATAGGAAGCATAAATCATATTAATTTGCAACTATAATAATTTTTTTTGCTTGTATAACCATTCAAAAAAGGTTTTTGTCTCAGTGGAAAAAAATGTTCCTCCAACAAACGTCTGTTCATCTGATCGGTTCTTTGCAAACATGTAGTGCACAGAAAGATAAGGACACAAACATGTGGCAGAAAAAAAGGTCCAAAGTCTTATGTGTACTTCCTAGAACTAAACACAGTCATTCTATAATCTGTACAAAATAAAACCACAAAAATCCTCTGTTCACACACCTGTGTGAAAGCGCAATGGCACAACCACAAAAGACAAAAAAATTTTTTTTTTTCGTGAAATTTACCTTAAAATAGTGAAATGTTTAAAGGTATGAAAACAAAACATTTATCGCTGTACATGTACAACCCCAATTCAGTAACATGTTTGGGTATAAAAAAGAGTATCTTAGTCTTTCAGAAGTAAAGATGGGCAGAGGTTCACCAATCTGCGAAAAACTGCGTCTACAATTTGTGGAACAATTTCCGAATAATGTTCCTCAACGTAAAATTGCAAAGACTATGACTATCTCATCATCTACAGTAAATAATATCATCAAAAGATTCTGAGAATCTGGAGAAATCTCCGCACAAGGGACAAGGGTGAAAATCAATATTGCATGCCTGTGATCTTCGGGCCCTCAGGCGGCACTGCATTAAAACAGGCCTGATTCTGTAATGGAAATCACTGCATGGGCTCAGAAACACCTTCAGAACTCATTGTCTGTGAACACAGTTCACCGTGCCATCCACAAATGCAGGTTAAAGCTCTATCATGCAAAGAAGAAGCCATATGTGAACATGATCCAGAAACGCCGCCATCTTCTCTGGACCAAAGTTCATTTAAAATGGACTGAGGCAAAGAGGAAAAAGTGTTCTGTGGTCAGATGAATCGAAATTTGAAATTCTTTTTGGAAACCATGGATGCCGCATCCTCTAAACTAAAGAGACCTAAAGAGGAGAGAGACCAGCTGGCTTTTTATTAGTGCTCAGTTCAAAAGCTCACATCTCTGATGGTATGAGGGTGCATTAGTGACTATGGAATGGGCAGCTTGCACATCTGGAAAGGCACCATCAATGCTGAAAGGTATATACAGGTTTTAGAGCAACATATGCTTCCATCCAGATTCCATCCCATCTTTACTTCTGAGAGACTCTGCCTCTCTAAGATACTCGTTTTATAGACAATCATGTTACTGACCTGTTGCCAATTAACCTAATTAGTTGCAAAATGTTCCTCCAGCTGTTTCTTTTCCAGCCTTTTGATCCCCCCCCTCCCAACTTTTGTTGCGGCCATGAAATTCAAAATTACCTTATTTTTTCTTGAAATGGTACATTTCCTCAGTTTATACATTTGATATGTTTTCTATGTTCTATTGTGAATAACATATGGGTTTATGAGATTTGCAAATCATTGCGTTCTGTTTTTATTTACATGTTACACAGCGTCCCGACTGTTTTTGGAATTGGGGTTGTAGTTTTTTGCTAAGAAATGGTTAATCATTTTAAATCTGTATCCCCCAGGACGTTTTGACTACTCCCACAGTTATCAGGAATCTTATGCCGATGGTTCCACCGTGCCTCCGGAGTTCGTGACCAACATGATGTATTTCTATGACGACGGGAACCGGGTACAGATGTACACCATCGAGGAGAGTCTGCTCAAGGAGTACATCAAGCGCCAGATGTAAGTTTACCTCCTGCTCGCTTTATCTCCAAACAGGCCTTTAACATCTGCGGTGTCCTGGTATTGCATTTGAAATCCGAAGGATCAACTGCACATACTTACACTGTGGCACACATACACTGTTAACTGTAGTGGTGTGTTAAAAAATAGCCACCAGTAGGTGGAGCTCTGAATGCATCAGGGAGGGGAAAGGCAGCGGATGGCTACGGTCAGGTGTGTGTGTGTGAGTGTGTGAGAGTGTGTCCTATATTTAGCATTTCTGCCTAAGGTGGAATTGTAAATGATCTGGAGATGAAACCCAGAGCCTGTGTGTGTGTGTGTGTGTGTGTGTGTGTGTGTGTGTGTGTGTGTGTGTCCGAACATGTATTTTTGTGAATTAGAATGCGAGAGAAAGAGACAAGAAAGTGTGTGTGTGTGTGGTGTGTCTGTGTAAGAAATATTATGTAAGGTAATATAGTAAATGGGCTGAAAATGGGAGTCCAAGACTTTTCCCAGTTCATAAACTCCTTTGTGCATTTGTCTGTCAGTATGTAAGATTCTGTGCATGTGTTTTTACTTAAGTATGTGTGTGTGTGTGTGTATGTGTGTGTTCTGTAATGTTATTGAGTAAGCTCAGTCATGCTTGCTGCACTGTCTACTGAAGCCCCACAGGGAGCACACACACCACGCACTGGTCTGGAATCAGTTCTCGCTGTCACTTACATAATTGTGGTTTAAAGGGCTGGTCCAGGATCAGTGGGGAGTGAAGCTGTGGTCAGAGCTGCTCCTAAACTGTGGCCAAGTTCAAGTATGAGGGGGGAGAGGGACAGCCATGCGAGAGAACTGGAAGAGAGGGGGGAAAAAAGAAGCAAGAGGACGTGACTCTCGCAGACAGAAGGCATAAGGCCTCTTGTTTTATGAGATCTCATACTGTTTTAAGTACAGTACATTTTAAATTCACCCAAAATTTGGTTTGAAGGCCATATTGTTCATAATAAATTGCTTGATGTGATGCACAGAATAATTGGACAACAGGTAAAAGCGCTGAAGTGACAGGACTAGATAGAATTACGAACTGATTGTTGAGTGGTATTTGCATATGTAGTATGTACATGTAATAATATTAATGATAAAAGTAACAGTAGTTTATTTATATTTTAGAGCAAATAAAGCATGCATATTTCAAAACAGGAAGCAGGAGTAGTTCAAATGATGTGTTTTAGAAAATAGAGAAAATTAGCTGTACAGTTTGTGTTTGTGCAGCAACACACATGACATAGGGTGGGTGTCAGTGTCATGCAGTCTATATATCTGTCTGTCCATCCATCAATCCATCCATCCATCCATCTACCTACATATCTACCTATCTATTTGTTTAGATTGTGCAGTAATAGATATTCCACAGGATGTCTATCTATGCATCTATGATCGGGTCATACTGCAATTTTATTTCAGGATTGTATTTTATGACGGAACACTTGCCTTACTCATTTGATCAATTTTCACTTTCTTGGGGCAAAATCACTGCAGTGACCATCTTTACACTTTGATTAATCTGCACCCTTAAACGAAATCCCTCATTTTAAGAACTGAATTAGTAAGAACTGGTTCGTGAGAGAACTGGTTTGTGAACATTTGGAGCATTTTGCACACATTGTGCTCTGCATAGCTCTGCTGCCATGAGGTATTTCAACCTCCAAGTGGGTGTGTGACTTGCCTGCTAAAGTTAGCCAAGTAAATATATTGGAATGTTGGGTGGAGATCCTGAAGATTCTCCCAAAAAGCTGCCCATCCTGTCTCACTTATTACTTTCAGCTTTTGCAACTTGTGAAGTTAAATAACCATTTCTGCTGTAGTCCCCATCAGAAATGGTCGATTAGAAGAATATGATGCAAAAGTTTAAGGCTATTTCAGGTTTGGTTTTGTTCAGTCCTGACTAGCTCGGATTTTATTGAGATGTGCACGTGGCAAGACACCTGCAGTGACAGTTCCAGCACTTTGACCAGTCTGTGGCCTTGAATCATAAACAGAATTGTTTATAGAATTTGTGGAGGTTTTAAACAAAATTACATTCACTAATTTTTAGGAACAGTTTTTTTTTTAGTCATAATTTGAATAATGTGGATAAATAAATGTAAAACATCATCATCTCAGGTAAGATTGTGTTTCCCAACGCTGACCTCATTGCAAGAGTGTTTACAATTCATTTTCTGACCACAAGCTTCAGAATCTTGAAGTTTGCCATTTGATTGGGTCTCTGCACTTCCCTCTATGTGCTGGCTTCAAGCAAACTAACAAATGTTTATGGAAACTCATCTTTAAAATGTGGTGAAGAGGCTGTGGGAGGAAAGGCTCACAAGATGAAATCCTCTGTACTGTGCAGTTTCTCTGTTCTCTGCAGTGTGCCAGTTAGTTATCCAGTTTTTAACACAGGTATCAGTCAGGCAGGTTGGAGCCTGAGAATAATAAACTGTGTAGTCTAGTCTAATAGCCTGTGGGACTGGGTGTGAAGTTAGCAAGATCTGGATTTACCCACCATTTATTGAAAGCGAATATACAACATTTTACTCAGTTGCTAATTATTCTTTAAGTATGCATTATTTGCACATGAGATGTAAGCTTAAATCCTATAAATAAATTAAAAAAAAAATATATATATATATATATATATATATATATATATATATATATATATATATATAAACATTGCGTTAAATGTCTTAACCTGTAACAACCTTATTTTTTAACTACTAACCCCATTTCCAGAAAAGTTGGTATTTTTTCTAAAATGCAATAAAAACAAAAATCTGTGATTTGTCAAGTCTCTTGAAACTTTACCTGACAAAAGTACAAAGAAAAGATATTCAGTGTTTTCACTGACCAACTTTTTGTAAATATAAACAATTTTGTAACTTTGGATTTTGTAAATTTAAACAAATTTAGAATTTGATGCCTTCAACACACTCAAAAAAAAGTTGGGACAGAAGCAAAATAAGACTGAAAAGTTTATAGAATATTCAAGTAACACCATTTTGGAGGATCAGGTTAATTGGTAACAGGGGAGGGTATCAGGATTGGGCATAAAACGAGAATCCACCAAAAGCTCAGTCTTTGCAAGCAAGGATGGGTCGTGGCTCACCACTTTGTGCCAAACTTTGTGAGAGAATTGTCAGTCAGTTCAAAAAGAACATTGCTCAAAGCAAGATTGCAATGAATTTAGGTCTTTCACCATCTACAGTGCATAATATTGTGAAAAGATTCAGGGAATCTGGAGAAATCTCATTGTGTAAAGGGCAAGGCCGGAAACCACTGTTGAATGTGCGTGACCTTCGAGGCTTCGCTGCATTGCCTGAGAAATCGTCATGCTACTGTGATAAATATTGTCACATGGGCTCGAGAGTGCTTCAGAAAACCGTTGTCACTTAACACAGTCTGCCGCTGTATCCAGAAATGCAACCCGAGACTCTATTACGCAAGGAGGAAGCCACACGTCAACTCTATGCAGAAACGCCAGCGAGTTCTCTGGGCCCGAGCTCATCTCAGACGGACTGAAAGGCAGTGGAAACGTGTGCTGTGGTCAGATGAGTCCACGTTTCAGCTTGTTTTTGGGAAAAACGGATGTCAAGTTCTCTGTGCCAAAGATGAAAAAGACCAACCAGAATATTATAAGCGAAAGGTGCAAAAGCCAGCATCTGTGATGGTATTGGGGGTGTGTCAGTGCCCACGGCATGGGTGACTTTCATATGTGTGAAGGTACCATTCGTACCGTATTCGAGGCGTATATTGGGATCTTAGAGAGACATATGCTGCCGTCAAGGCAACGTCTTTTCCCAGGAAGTCCATGGTTATTTCAGCAGGACAATGCCAGGCCTCATTCTGCACGTGCAACAACAGCATGGCTTTATAGACACAGAGTGCGTGTGCTTGACTGGCCTGCCAGCAGTCCAGATCTGTCTCCTATGGCACATCATAAAGAGGAGAATCAGACAATGGCGACCAAGTCTTGTATCAAGCAAGAATGGGCAAAAATTCCTCTTGCAAAACTGCAACAATTAGTATCCTCAGTTCCCAAACGATTAGAAAGTGTAATTAAAAGGAAGGGTGATGTAACACCGGGGTAAACATAACTCTGTCTCAACTTTTTTTTGTGTGTGTTGAAGGCATCAAATTCTAAATTTGTTTATATTTGCAAAATACAATTAAGTTGGTCAGTTTCAGTTGTTTCAGTTAATTAAAGTTTCAAGAGACTTGACAAATCACAGATTTTTGTTTCTATTGCATTTTAGAAAAAATCCCAACTTTAATTGAGATGTGGTTAGTAAATAAATCAGTATGATTTCCTGTGCATTAGGCATCATCACTATTGCTGTTAGGAATATGTGTTTATATAGGAATATACTGTTCTGTTCTGTTTTTGTTTTGTGTTTTGTTTTCTAGTAATTAGTGAAGAGTGCTGGAATTTTGTTCAGGAAATATGTTTTGTCAAAGCCTGTGCACTTAAATCTCAGACACATGCTTGGATTGGACACATACAGTGCCTTGCATAAATATTCACCCCATTGAACTTGATGTAGCGATGAAAACGTGGGTAAAAGGGCAAGTGGTTTTTGTCTAATTAGGCAAAATTAGGAAATATTTTATATATATATATATATATATATATATATATATATATATATATATATATATATATATATATATATATATATATATGTATGTATATATATTTGCTCATGTCTTTCAACAGATATGACACAATAATAATGTTATCAAGACCACAAAAAGAGGTTTTACAGTATAGCAGGCTTGTCTCTCATTATAAACTCTCATTATAAACTTTGCATTACACTGTGCATTATCCAGTATGCTGCATTATCTGGGATTTGTTTTTTATTTATCCAGTTTATTTGCAAATTAATTAAAGTTTTGCTTAATTTGTGTGTTTTTGAAGCGAGTACTACTTCAGCCTGCATAACCTGGAGCGGGATTTTTTCTTGAGGAGAAAGATGGATGCCAAGGGCTTCCTGCCCATCTCTCTCATCGCCGGCTTCCGCCGCATCCAAGCCCTCACCACCGACGTCAGTCTCATCAAGGAGGTAACCTTTGACCCTGACCCTTCAAATCAAAATCTCTGACCTCTGAAAATTACAGACCACTGAATTGTTAGGATCTATAAAAACAGTGTTGGAAAAGTATGATGTCATCCAGGAGAGGTTGACTGACATTCACTAGGAATTCACTATCCACTGCTCTTGCAGCAGTGAAGAAGGCTCGTGAGTTCCTTATGATGTACTAATTGACTAATTAGGAGGGTTTCGGGTTCTATCGATGGTGGCAACTCAAAATTGTGGGTGTATGTGTGTCTGTTTTCAGGCAGTGAAAAGCAGTGATGTAGTGGAGCTAGTCGATGAGCAGATTCGGAGAAAGGACGATCCGGAGCACTGGCCGATCCCCGGGCCGCCCGCCAACTCCTCACACACGGACTTCAGCCAGCTCATTCACTGTCCTGAGTTTATCCCGGGACAAACCTTCACCTCTCTCACTGCAGGTACTGAACGCTGCTGCTGCTCTTCTGGTGGTACTAGTAGGGCTGATATTTATATTCCTATACAACTAATCAGCATAACAGCAGAATTCTGTAGTAATTAGCATATTTATAGAATGCTGCTATATTCTGTCAGTCTGTTATCATTATAACGATCTAATAATCAATATGCTTTAATAATAATAAATATGCCTAGTGTTTTCCTGATCAGTTCATCTGCTGTATGATGCTTTGGTAATTATTAAATCATTCAAATACAACTAGTCATTAGTACACCATATACAGTAGCAAACATTTTTAATCTAGTATGAATGTCTATAGTGTTTTAATTAATACATTTTTATTTATTTATTTATTTATTTTTTACTGAAATGCAATCATTCTGAATAACTTTCTAAATTTTATCATGCACATGGCTTCTTCAGTAATAGCAGTCCTCACAGTAATGTAATAATTAAGCCTGGTAATAGACACGCCCATGCTCTTCGTTATTACTTATTATTTAATTGAGTTTGATGCGCGACTCCATGAGCCTCCATGCTTTGTCTCCATGTCTCAGTCGTGCCTTCTGTATTCATTTCAGCAAATTACAGGCTCAATATAGAAAAAAGCCAAAGTGTTCGGATTTACCTGCTCTTACACACCTCATTAAACTCTTTATGTGCTTACCAAGTCTTTTGAAACTTGAAGCAGGTGTGTTGCTGTAGAGATACAATGTGGCATAGAACACAGTACAAAACACACACACACATGCACAAAACACCACAGCCAACCACTTCCTCCTCCTTTTCAGTGTCGACTTCCCCGGCCAATCAAACCGCAGTCGGGCCTCCTCCTGCCACGAACGGACAATTAAACGGCGACACCGACACCAAACCGCAGTCTGATGAGTCGTCCACGGTCGAGTCGAAAAGTGTGTCCAGCTCGGATGAGAGGACCACCAAGGGGCTGTCCAGCAGCGTGCCTGATCCGGAGAGCCAGTGGGTTCAGGTGGAGAAACGGCACAGGAGCACGCCTGGGAAAAACAAGGTAAAGGTCTGAAGACACACACGTGCACACACACACCGACGGAACAGGGTAAGGTTCTTCCCTTGTCTCAGTTTTAGAATGCAAATTTCTTTTCTTATTCTTCAAACTTCATTCTGAGTCAGTTTAAGAGACAAATTTAATTAAATTGTTTTCAGCTTACTGCTTGTATTGTATAAATTGTACTGAATGTAAATTGCAAAGGAATAAAATTTGATAAAGCTATTCTTACGCTTTTCGTGCTCCAACAATTATTATAACACAGTATTCATTTTAACTTTGAAATTAAACTATACTTACCAAATGTTATTAATTAAATCACTAGCAAGGGATTTACTATCTATACTACTTCTGTTTTAATTTACTATGTTCCTCATTAAGTGCAAAACCTTTGTAATTATTAACTCATTAAATCATTAACTCGCTTCTCATTTCTATTTTACTGCTCTCTCTTCATTTCTATTTTCATTTCATCGCTCTCCCGCTCTCCTATGCTTTCTCAGCCATCTGAAACACTTCATCACCGCCTTCCTCGTCCTTCTAATTCTGAGCCTTCCCTCTTAACAGTTGAGTATCCTCACTTAACAAAACGTTTATTTATTTTGCCCATATTTACTATTTACACTCTTAGGTTTTATTGACTGATGAAGATATCCATTCTGATTTGAGTCATCAGCTGAACTATGTTGAGTCATGTCAAATAAAACCTTGCTATCTACTTACCAAGTCAAGCCTACCAAACTTGACTGGGAAGCAAGAAGCCTTTGCCCCTCATTATACTGTATGTCTGTCACATAAAAAAAAAAAGTAATCAGGTTAAAGCTGTTTTATGTACATCTTTAAAGCTTTACATTTACAGCTTTAAGTCTTTATTAAATTATCATTGATATTAATATTTCACATCATCACACTGCTACTTCTAACATACTGTACACATCCTGTGAATTGCATGAGATCGGTGTTGATCAGAGCAGATCCCGAGAGTACCCTTTAAGTACATTTTAATGTTTTGACAGAAGGAAAAAAAAAAAAAAAGTAGAGTTTGCTAAAAGTTTGGCTTGAATTGTTGAATGTAAGAAATGTTCATGTAGGAAATGTTTCTTTGCTCAGGAACGCTCAACACCGGCCCCGACAAATCCACCACCTGAGGCTGACCAGGAAGAACTCGACTTCCTGTTTGACGAAGAGATGGAGCAACTCGCAGCACCTCGCAAGAACAATTTCACCGATTGGTCGGACGACGACTCTGATGGCGAGCTGGATGACAGCGACGTAAACAAGATCCTGATCGTCACACAGACGCCACCGCACCTGCGCAAGCACCCGGGTGGCGACCGCACAGGCAACCACGTCTCCCGCGCCAAAATCACCGCCGAGCTCGCCAAGGCCATCAACGACGGCCTCTACTACTACGAACAGGACCTGTGGACAGAGGACGAGAATCTGCTGGACGGTACCAACATTAAAGTAAGTAGGGCGAAGTATTGTAATGCAAATCAGTTTCAGGTGTGGCGTAAAATAAGAAGAAGTCGAGTGTGGTTTTTCTTTGGTTCATTTCAAGTAAAATCGGTAGTACAAAAGAAAAGACGCAGGAAAAGAAAAGACCGTGCATAACTTTGTATGAACTTTGAAGCAGACAAAAATGCTCATGGTGTATTGTTTTTTTTTGGAGTGAGGCTCTAGCTTTTGTGATGCACCGGGCCATATTCACACTCCAATGATAAGTGTTAAATTTGCACTGAATCATAGCTGCTAATTATAAGTTACTCCTTGCAGCGCCTCCACATCTCAGTTCACATATCACTGTGTGCATATCCCTTTCAGGGGGCCAGTCTGTCGGGGCTCCCAAAATGCATCTGTTCCTAAAATAAACCCACATTTCTCACCACCGCTGCTTGATTGGCAACGCTCCTGACCTTGTAGTGCAGGGACCTTTCCAGGGTCAATGACTTATTACTGGCACACAACTAATCTACTGAAACAAACTTAATGCTGGTTGACTGATCTGTTTTTTTTGTAAAGTACCAGTGCAGATACCAGCAGATGAAACCCACTGGATAATGGATGATAATTCAATACCTTTTAAGAAATGAGAATTCATTTATCTACAATTTGTTGTCACTTTTTAAAAAATATCTCGCTTTTCCATTCGCCTGAATGAGCTGGATTCAAAATAAACATTGCTACAAGCAATTATCTTAGGTTACACTGCCACTTTTTTGAAACCCTTATGTTAGCTTTTAATCTGATGGGAAAATATAGCATTGGATACATGGCGCCTTACATTTGCCATTCAATTTTAGGTACTCTTTATCTGTGTTTATTTTTCCTTTTGGTAATTTTTATCATACCTGAATTTATCTTAGATATGAAGAGCGTGAGGAAAAGCAAATAAAGAAACCAAAATTGCACATAAAGGACAGTCACCAGGACAGACATCAAAAAAGCCTTCACATTTTGTCACATTCCAAGACTGAGAGCGGGAAAGAGCTGTTCAGTCTGATGAAGTTCCTCATATTTTTGTCCTGTTGATATTGTTTTGAAACGCTATGACTACACGGTGATGTATTTTAATTGTCTGTGTTTAAACATATCATGAAAGCAGTAACACTCCCAACGTGACCTTGTTATTTGTGCCAGGTGAAATCTTGCAGTTGTTCCGGTATGCGGTTTTTCACACCTGTTCTCGATGTAAAAGTGTAGCTTTGTTATGAGACTACGGGCGAGAAAGAGATGCATTGTCTGCTAAAAAGGGATGGTTTAATCAACCTTCACAGAACCTTTAATGTGGGAAATACTAAAGCCTGTATGTGTGGGGTTTTTTTTCCCCATTACCAGGAGGTGGAGAACTTTAAGAAGCTCAGTGTGATCAGCCAGGATGAGTTTGACACTTTGACCCCTAAATTACCTGTTGACCCCAACCAGGAAGTGCCACCCCCTCCCCCCTGCCAAGGTACCTGCCCTCTGTTTATGTAACAGTAATCATAAATTGCTTGATTGGCTAGTGTTACATAGTGTTACACATGTTACTTTATGCTATAGTGCTATGGATATTGATGTTTAAAAAAAAAAAAAGTATTATGTCTTTTTCTATTGATAATTACTTATTTCAGAAGCCTGTTTTGGGTAGAAACAGTTTTCTTAAACAAATTAGCTAATGTACTTGCGTAATAATTTGATGTGATGTGATATGTAAATATATACATTTACTATATTCTAAACATGACACCTCATTAATTTATCATCATTGTGTTGTGGAACACACACTATCCTATATTTCTGCTTAACATTGTTAAGTATTATGTTTTTCTCTTTTCTTTATTTTCTGTTCAGTTATCTTTTCATTTATTTATCTGTCTGTTTGCTCTAGACGAGCCCAGCCTGGCCCACTCTCTGCCCACTGACGTCCCAGAATCCCCCAGTGTTCCCCGGACCCCTCGTACCCCACGCACACCTGGTCGGCAAGACCCGAACAAAACACCCCGCTTCTATCCCGTTATGAAGGACAGTGGAAGCATTGATGGAAAGGTACAGACATGGTTTGCCGTACTGCTGTAATTTTATTCTCGATCAGCAATAGATACGATGGGATACAATATATTTAATATTTGTAGATGATGTTTATATGTATGGGTAAGGATAGTTGAATTGTGCAGATTCTGTGAAATTCTTCTCTGAAGACAATAAAGGCCATAGATCAGATTAAGTACGAGTCTAAATATTAATTCAGAAATCTAAATAAAAAATATATATATAAATTTCTATTTCTGTAACAATACTAGCTGCTCTTTGCACATTATAAATGTGATTGTAGCTTGAACTGGCTGTTTTCTTATCTTCCCTGTGGTTATATTAATTTTTTTGAACAAACATTATAGACTAGTGGAGAGGCTGTCTTTTTTGAGGGTGTAATTATTTAATTATTCAATTAATGCCTTGAATTTTTCTTAAATGCTTATCATGTACTTTCTGTAAATGGTAGAACACCATTTTTGTGTGTGTGCAGGTATGAGCATATACAGGTGCATCTCAGTAAATTAGAATGTCGTGGAAAAGTTCATTTATTTCAGTAATTCAACTCAAATTGTGAAACTCGTGTATTAAATAAATTCAGTGCACACAGACTGAAATAGTTTAAGTCTTTGGTTCTTTTAATTGTGATGATTTTGGCTCACATTTAACAAAAACCAACCAATTCACTACCTCAACAAATTAGAATATGGTGACATGCCAATCAGCTAATCAACTCAAAACACCTGCAAAGGTTTCCTGAGCCTTCAAAAATGGTCTCTCAGTTTGGTTCACTAAGCTTCACAATCAGGGGGAAGACTGCTGATCTGCCAGTTGTCTAGAAGACAATCATTGACACCCTTCACAAGGAAGGTAAGCCACAAACATTCATTGCTGGCTGTTCATAGTGTGCTGTATCCGAGCATGTTAACAGAAAGTTGAGTGGAAGGAAGAAGTGTGGAAGAAAAAGATGCACAACCAACCGAGAGAACCGCAGCCTTATGAGGATTGTCAAGCAAAATCGATTCAAGAGTTTGAGTGAACTTCACAAAGAATGGACTGAGGCTGGGGTCAAGGCATCAAGAGCCACCACACACAGACGTGTCAAGGAATTTGGCTACAGTTGCCATATTCCTCTTGTTAAGCCACTCCTGAACCATCTTACTGGGCTAAGGAGAAGAAGAACTGGACTGTTGCCCTTTGGTCCAAAGTTCTCTTTTCAGATGAGAGCAAATTTTGTATTTCATTTGGAAACCAAGGTCCTAGAGTCTGGAGGAAGGGTGGAGAAGCTCATAGCCCAAGTTGCTTGAAGTCCAGTGTTCAGTTTCCACAGTCTGTGATGATTTGGGGTGCAATGTCATCTGCTGGTGTTGGTCCATTGTGTTTTTTGAAAACCAGTCACTGCACCCGTTTACCAAGAAATTTTGGAGCACTTCATGCTTCCTTCTGCTGACCAGCTTTTTGAAGATGCTGATTTCATTTTCCAGCAGGATTTGGCACCTGCCCACACTGCCAAAAGCACCAAAAGTTGGTTAAATGACCATGGTGTTGGTGTGCTTGACTGGCCAGCAAACTCACCAGACCTGAACCCCATAGAGAATCTATGGGGTATTGTCAAGAGGAAAATGAGAAACAAGAGACCAAAAAATACAGATGAGCTGAAGGCCACTGTCAAAGAAACCTGGGCTTCCATACCACCTCAGCAGTGCCACAAACTGATCACCTCCATGCCATGCCGAATTGAGGCAGTAATTAAAGCAAAAGGAGCCCCTACCAAGTATTGAGTACATGTACAGTAAATGAACATACTTTCCAGAAGGCCAACAATTCACTAAAAATGTTTTTTTATTGGTCTTATGAAGTATTCTAATTTGTTGAGATAGTGAATTGGTGGGTTTTTGTTAAATGTGAGCCAAAATCATCACAATTAAAAGAACCAAAGACTTAAACTACTTCAGTCTGTGTGCATTGAATTTATTTAATACATGAGTTTTACAATTTGAGTTGAATTACTGAAATAAATGAACTTTTCCACGACATTCTAATTTATTGAGATGCACCTGTACACAGAAAGGAGCAGGATGATGTCTGTGCGATTGTGGTTGTGCTTTTTTGCATATCGGAGGAAGCGTTCATGTAATGTCATTGTTGTGTGTCTTGTCTCTTTTAGACTCCCAGGAAGAGGAAAACACGCCACAGCTCCAACCCTCCACTAGAAAGTCATGTAGGTTGGGTGATGGACTCTCGTGAACACAGGCCACGCACTAACTCCATCAGGTTAGACTTGAAACACACAAAATCTAATAGTGCACCAGATTTCTCTGGTTCAGACTGATCACTCAGAATAAAGTAATAAAGCTAGTATTTATGTGTTAAAAAATAATCAGTACATCTCTGGTTCTCTCTCACTCTCTTTCTGTCTGAGCAGTAGTTCAAATGCTTCTCCATCGGAGGGCGCTCCACTGCAGTCAACCAGTTATGGCTGCACCCCTCAGTCTCTGCCCAAATTCTTGCACCCATCCCACGAGTTGCTCCAAGAGAACGGCTTCACCCAGCAGGTTTATCACAAGTACCGTCGGCGGTGTCTCAATGGTACACACTTTTACTCAAACACCATTTTAAACCTTTCTGTAGTGGTCCTTTGGATAATAATGCAAAAAATATTGTATGTTTAATAATTGGTTTCCCTTATAAATCCAGACACAAAGCATTCACAAAGTGAATCATTTTTAAGATGTACTACAATCAGTGTTACAGTTTTGATTAGTTGTTTGTGTTTGTTTTATTTGTAGAGAGGAAACGGTTGGGAGTGGGTCAATCTCAGGAGATGAACACGCTCTTCAGGTTCTGGTCCTTCTTCCTTAGAGACAACTTCAACAGGAAAATGTACGAAGAGTTCAAGCAGTATGCGGTAGAGGATGCCAAAGAAAACTACAGGTTGGTACTAATCTCTAGGGGAGGGCCAGGTGTTTAGATACAGGTGAAGGAGTGTTTAGCAAAGGAGTGTTTAGCTTGGTGTTCAGAGGTGAAAACCAAATGTTTGGTATGCAGGTAAGTGTCATGTTGTGATAAGAGGGGTTGGGTTGTTGAAGTACATATGAAAGCCAATGCTTTGTTTGATGAATTAGTTTATACAGGTAAAACAGGTGTTTGGATACTGGCCTGCAGGTGTTTGGATACTGGCCTGCAGGTGTTTGGATACTGGCCTGCAGGTGTTTGGATACTGGCCTGCAGGTGTTTGGATACTGGCCTGCAGGTGTTTGGATACTGGCCTGCAGGTGTTTGGATACTGGCCTGCAGGTGTTTGGATACTGGCCTGCAGGTGTTTGGATACTGGCCTGCAGGTGTTTGGATACTGGCCTGCAGGTGTTTGGATACTGGCCTGCAGGTGTTTGGATTATAAATTACATGTGTTTTGATACCGGCCTGCAGGTGTTTGGATGACCAGCAGATGTTTGGATAATGACCTGCAGGTGTCTGGATTTTAAACTCCAGGTGTTTGAGTACTGAACTACAGGTGTTTGCATACAGGTAAACTAGGTGTTTACCTAGTTTACTAGGTAACTAGAGTTCTCTCTAACTAGAGAGAAGGTCAGAAGTAAAGAGCAAATTAAAAGCATGGAAGGTGCTGGGCATAAACTGTGGCCAGTTTTGCAGGGCAGCTTGACACAGGGATTTGGTGAACAGGTCATGCCGGTTGTTTTAATACTAAGCACAATGAGAAGTGTGGACGTGTGTGTATATCTGTGTGTGTGGGAGCAGCAAGTACTAAATGCAAACTGAGTCATGTAGAGAAACTTTCACACGCTTATGCTGTTTCGCAACCATGCATATGACTGCATTTCTGCAACATGACATCCATGCCCAGTGGCAGTACACTTCATGCGTATACTGTTTTGTAATGTCAAACATGTACTGTCTTGCAATGGAACACCGCTCTTGTCTTCTATAACACCTTTACTTGTTTGTAAAGCCTCACTGCTCACTTGTAACACCACACTGTGCACCTGCGTCCTTCTGCAACATCTCTGTCCTCACCTTTGTGCTTCCGTAACCACCTTCACATGCATTCTCTTTAAAGTGTCCTCACCTGTGCCCTTCTTAATGTCTTTACCTGTGCTCTGCTTTAACTATCCTCACCCTTTGCTCAACTTTTACTATCCTCACATGTGCTCTTCTGTAATTAGCCTTACCTGTGCCCTTCTTTCCGTCATCACCTCTGCTCTTCTGCAACAGTCCTCACCTGTGCCCTTTTTTTTTTTTTTTTTTTTTTAAAACTGTCCTCAGCAGTGCTCTTCTTTAATTAGCCTTCTCTGTGCTTTTCTTAATCTGTCCTTACTTGTGCTGCTCTTAACCTGGTACACTGCTCACCTATACAGTGTGCCTCTCTGCTATATTTGAATTGTGTTTTTTTTTTTTTTTTTACCTGAGCTGTGTCTCCCTCTCTCTGCAGGTACGGACTGGAATGCCTCTTCCGCTTTTACAGTTACGGTTTGGAGAAGAGGTTCAGACCTGACATCTTCAAGGACTTTCAGGAGGAAACTTTGCACGACTACGAGAAAGGTACATGACCTCGACACAACAGGGCTGATCTCTTGTGTATTTTTTTTTTTTTTTTTTTTTTTTTTTTTTTTTTTTTTGACCGATTGTAGACAGCGGTCTTCAGGACCGAAAAGCTACATTTTGATCTGTGTGATTGGACATTCTGAATCTCGGTCATTATATAAGATACAAGTTACCGAGTGGCGACTACAGCAGGGACCAAAAGTACTATACTACCAAGAAACGTTATATTACAGTATCTTCCACTAACGCAAGTCAAAGAATAGTTGTAACTGAATGTCAGGTGTTGGTTGTTGAGAGACTAGTTATTAACATTAAGAGCATACATGTTTTACCATTGTAATGAAACACATGGTGTCACAATATAGTATTTTAAAGATTGAAGCAAATGGTGTGCAAAAACAATATTCATATATATTTCTTATTTGGGGAAACTCAGTTTTAAACAATGTATTAATGTATCAGTTAAGTAAATCTTTGTACTGTACTTCGTACCTTTGTAATACCTTCTGTAATTAAAACTCAGAAGTCTCTCCATTTTTTTTGTAAAATTTAAATAAGCACCCAGCCTTGTTATGATTTGGAATAAGACTGTAGATGGCATCATATTGGGAACTGTTCTATAACCTGCATCAGAAATCTAACATAACTGCCAGGGAACCACCAGTGTGTTGTCGAATTTTGGCATTGAATCGCTGTGTGAATACACACCCTGCCAGGCTGGTACAGTGCTCTAATGTTGTAGTTATACACTGGGATGTTGTGAAACACCCGTATCAGTTAATCTGCTCTAGCCCAGTTATGAGGTGATAACCTTTTATTTTAGTTTACCCTTGCACTTTTGTAGCATGCAGTTAAACATGATGGTAGAGAAGTGCAACATCGAGTGATCTGAGGGACCGGAGTTATTAATGCTTAAGTATATTTATAAAATGAAGACAATTGTTAGACATGTTAATGTTAATGGAAAAGTATGAGAGATTAGCATTTCTGTCACAGTGTCAATGTGTCTTGGGAAAAATGGATTGCAGCATTTTGTATTTAATCATGTACATAATTGTGCATGCATGCATCTTGATTGATTATTTTTGAAAATGTGTGTATTGTGCACTAATCATTAATCTCTGTATATATGTTATGTGTATAGGTCAACTGTACGGTCTGGAAAAGTTCTGGGCCTTCCTGAAGTACTCACAGATTAAAGGCCAAGTCATTGACCCCAAGCTACAGGAGCACCTCCGCAAATTCAGGAACATAGATGACTTCAGAGTGGAGGTGTGTGCACCAGTGACTGAAACTGATTCCCTCTGTGGATGACTGACAGCGCCTTACTTGCTGACTGACTGTATGAATGACTGACTCAGTGGGAGTGCTTTAGTGACTGACTTACTGTATGAGTGACTGACTTACTGTGTGATTGACTGGAAGTGTGTATGCCTGACTGAATAACTGACTGTCTGAATGACTAACTGTTTAAGAGACTGAATGACTATCTGAATGATGACTGACTGGCTGTGACTGGCTGTGACTGGCTGTGACTGGCTGTGACTGGCTGTGACTGGCTGTGACTGGCTGTGACTGGCTGTGACTGGCTGTGTGCATGTGTGACTGACTATCTGAGTGATTTACTGGCACAGTGTGTATGTCTGAGTCACTAAGTGATGGTGTGACTGACTGACTTGTGAGTGAGTGACTGACAGTGGGACTGACTGACTTGTGTGAGTGAGTGACTGACAGTGGGACTGACTGACTTGTGTGAGTGAGTGACTGACAGTGGGACTGACTGACTTGTGTGAGTGAGTGACTGACTGTGAGTGACTCTACAATCTGTGTGTGTGCTCCTGTGATAAGAATGTTTTCTTTTAAATCCATTATTTATAACAATGATTTATCCAGTTTAGACCATGCACAGTATGCAAGGTTTTAATGCGATTTGCTAATGAGTGGCAGATAGTCTGAACCACGCACTTCCTTTGTCTCAGCCACCAATGGGAGAGGAGCAGGGGGGCAGGAGACGGAGAAACTCGTCTTCTGGAGGGGATGAGGGCAGACGCAGACATTACAACTCAACCTCATCCTCATCATCAAAACAGGCCCCACCCTCCAAGGCTTCTAACGAGCCTGCTGCTGAAGGGGAAACCAAGACGGATTCAACCAATCAGTCAGCTTCTCCAGCAAACACTAAACCCGTTTCAGCCAGCCACGGGCCAGCAAAAAGCAAATTGACCTCAACCAATCAACGGGCCATTGCGGGGCTGGCCAAATCGGCTTCAACCAATCAGAAAGCGACTGCCAAGAGCACCACAGCCAATGAAGCAACTTCAGCCGTGAAGGAGAACGTGAAGAAGAATCCACAATCTGAAATGGCTAGCAAAACCAAAGATGCACATCCGCCAAACTAAATGATTCTTTCTCGATATTTTTAATCTTAAAATCTAAGGCCAATTTATATTTACAGCCTAGACCGTAGATCTCTTCTATGAGTAAATGAGCCAAACCGTTACAAGTGAAGCTTGAGTGTTAAACCATCAGGGCGTAACTGATTTCACTACATAAAGTATCAATCCGAATATTGTATTCGTCTTAGCAGAAGCAGCTTTTTGGCTCATGGTTGGTTTTAACAGTTATTCAGTTTTAAATAGGCACAATTGTTGGACTGAATCTTTGGAGTCAAAAACCATTCTGCTGTCAAGTTTACGAACGCTGCATTGAGTGTAGTTTATGGACAATGTGTTCCTGTGTTGAATGTAAATTTCTTTTATCTTCTGGGGTGCCTTACATTTCAAAGTTTTTACCCTAATTATATCAGGAAATATATCACCAACTTTATTTTATTTCAGTGGTGTCATAACTTTTGTGTGTGCCTATGATCATGATGACATGATCACTGAAATATGAGAAAACGTATGTTTATTTGAGGAAAAGGAAACAAACTTGAGCAGATTACACAGATTATAATATTGTAATACTCTTTTACACTTGAGATGGCAATATCATGACGACAAAAATGACACTATATGTAGTTTATCGATGCATAGTGTTTGGGATTGTCTATGAAATGAGTGTTAAAGGGGGAAAAGAAACAACAGTATCATGCTCATAGGCCACGCTAGAGCATGATTGGAATAAAATTTAAAGTTTTGGATATGAGAACGTAGGATCCTTTAATCTTTTGTTTTAACAGATTTAACAAGCTTTGATTTTTGGCTTCAATTAGAAATGTTTCTCTTTACTTGAAGTTTTATTTTATGAGTATTTTTATTGCTTTAAACAGGAAAGGAGTTTATATTCCAGGAAAAACAAAAATAAAACAAGTTTTACATTCTATTGGCGAAGGGATTTTTTTTCTCTCAATTGAGTGATTTAATTGATTCTAATCATATTTTTATTGCTTATTGCAACTTATTTGGATAATGCAGCTATACAATAGAAATATAAACTGTACATAAAAATGATGAGGGATTTGGTTGATTTTAATTTGTATTTGAGTTGTATTATTGTAGTATTGTTTTGCGTGCGCTGGTGTGTTCGTATGCATGTCAGATTCCTATTTCTCTCTTTTTTTGCCTATAAATTGTAACATGTAAAAATGCATATGTTTAAAAAAAAATAAAAAAAATAAAATCTGTTTATAAAAACCCAAAACCTTTTGTCATTTTAAAGTGATATTTGGATAGTGTGTAGACAGGGATATTGTAATCTATACTATTGCTGCATTCATGTGCTATTGGAATTAAGGTAAACACAAGGTTTTTCAATTGAAAATGTGCATATTAATGGAAATATCATTAATAGCCGAGTTTCTGACTTTAATACTAACCTCTACCCTGTACTAGTCCTGGAGGGAAAAATAGACGGTTACAGTGGTGGGGTCATTGTTTATTGTTCTAAATACAAGTCACTTTCAGCCATCAGAGATTGTTGTAGGGAATAACTCGCACATCTAACTGCCTTATGTTCATTTTTACAGTAAGGGAAAATGCAACCAGACTGTCTCAGTGTTCATAATTTCAACTAATTAAAAGGACATAGTATAGTTTTTTTGTACGATTAATGCATCTAAAAATGTATCTAAAATACAGAATGCAACAATAATAGTAACTCATTCGGTTTTTTTTATCATGTTTGTCTATTGATATTTTATCACTACCTAATGTATTATTATTAATATGATAAAGATAGCAAGGACATTTATTTTATTGAAATATGTTCTGTCTGAACTGTGTAGATAGATAGATAGATAGATAGATAAAACTACAGTTCCAAGCACACGACGTTTGTCTCAGAACGGCAAGAGCCAATCAAAAACGAGGAGCTCAGCCTCCGGACGCCAGCAACCAATACTAACCAGGCTACTCCGTCAGCGGCCAATCATACGCGCTGTGGAGTGTGAGATGGGCGGAACTTTTTGGGTGGGTAGGGCGCTAACGTGCAGTATGGCGGACGATGGGGACGGCAGGAGCGGAGCAGCTGACACAAGTGGCGGGCAAGGGACAACAACAGAGGAGTTGGATCCAGGGCCCAGTCTCGGCGGTATGCTTCTCAACCTCACCTTGTTAATTCTGTTTCTGGCCGCTTGCTACGGCGTTTACCGGCGGTGGTTCAGGAGGTCAGGTGCTGACGCGGGCCGGGGAGACGAGGCCTCGGCTTTGCCCAAGATGGGCCGGCGGGACTTCACTCTGGAGCAGCTGCGGGAGTACGACGGCATCCAGAACCCGCGCATTCTCATGGCTGTCAACATGAAAGTCTTCGACGTGACGAGCGGCAAAAAGTTTTATGGACGCGGTAAGAGTTCGCGTTACCAATTAGCTATAATTTTAGCCGCTCAGAATGCTCACAGGTGCTAAAATCGTAGCTATTTACAGATCTAGTGCACTACATAGTGTGCTAACGCCATTATTCTGTCATCCATATAGTGCACTCATGGAAGGAGTAGCGTGTGATTTGTAAACCCGCCCTGTTGTGCCTGAAAATGAGTGACCAGGCAACCTTTTGGGCTAATTATCCACTATAATAACTTTGTTGTAGAGCTAAATAAATAGGCAGCTTTGTTTTTTTTGTTTGTTTGTTTTTTATTGCTAGTGATGGTAATAAGTGAAGGCTTGTTTAGTAAAACCTAAGTAGGTTTACTAAAGGTTTACTCCTTTGTAACCTAGTTAGCTAAGATGTCATGATGCTCCAGAGACTTTATATGTAACGGAACACAATTGTATTATTTACATTTAAATTAGCTTGTCTAGTTTGTCCAACTAAGAGTTTTAATAATTTTGACAGATAGTTAGTTAATTTGTTTTGCCAGGAAATTATATACCAGGAAATAACTGGCTATTAAATGTTATCTAATTAACCTGACGTATAAACAATACGCAGAACAGGTTTAATTAATATAAACTCCACAAGTGTAAATAGCATTAAATTTGTTTTTTGTTTTATTTTGCTAGGTAGCCGACAGTTATTGTAGCTAACCCACTCGCATGTCTGTTTACGAGTCACAGTCTTTCAGGCTTTGGTTGTTTAATAATATATTAATTTTAAGAATTTGGAAAGCCTTCATTCGTAAAGAGTTCATTAAAAGTTAAAGGTTTCATGGTGCTGAAATGAAGCCATGTCTGACGTGGACATGCAACGGCCAGGCTACAGCTAGGAGCTAGCTAACCATGGATCACATTCCAAATTCTTCAGTTGTGGACATATAGGGGACTAGATATGGTGCGCTAGCCATTAGATTGTACCATGTGTAGTGCGCCTATATAGTGATCCGAATAGAGATTTAGGATACGGCAGCTGTGTACGTGCGCAGAAAAGTACCAGGGTCCGTTTACTAGCTGCCCAGCCCACCCTAGCTTTCTCCCTTCCCTTGCTAGCTGCATTAAAACGTATTTAACAGTTAACTTTTTTTTAATGGTTTTTTTTTTAACGTCTCGAAGTTTGACCTTTGTTTTTAACAGTTAATATTTGCATTAATAACGTAAAAATTGCGTTTTACGTAAACAGCATACAGGTTAGCTTGATTTAGCATGACATATCGTCTTATTGTTGTTGTTGTTGTTGTTGTTGTTTTTTCCCTGAAGAGGTTAATTCAAACGTGTTATTTTCTCAGGTAATTAAAATGAAAGCTGTAGCAAAGCGTATCAAACTCTAAGACACCTTTAATGAACCGTTAATCCTGCCAGACTCGCTCTTGTCCTGTCGGTTCACATGCCACAGCTACCTTGCTAAATTTCCTTCTCCTTATTAAATCCCCAGTCTTATCATTATTCAGATCCCAGGTGTAGACGTCTAAATGTTCTGTGTGTATATAGTTATGTACTATACAATTAGTATTATAGTTAATACAGTTAGTAAAATAGTATAATTTTATATATATATATATATATATATATATATATATATATATATATGCTGCAGATATTAGGAAAGGGGCGTGTTCATTTTCCGGCTTTAAACATTTCATAACGTCCCCTTCAGCCGGATTTGTGTGTGACATGGCATCCTTACATTGACCTCTGATCACACACACGTCCCACTGCTGCTTCTTCATTTTTATCATCATTTATTTGGTTGCTGTAATTACAACAACATGTCTGTTAGCCTTTGCCCTGTTTGGACCAAGAAACCTCTCTTTGCTTTTAACCTACTGGCTTTGGCTTTTCATTTGTTAATGCACGTGGCCATCACTACCTTCTGGTCAGTGGGTTAGATAGCAGTGCTATATTGCAAAGAGCCCCGTAACGTATCCAGAGACGTCTACAGAAAGTTAGAGGATGTTCTCCATATTCTCTACATCCTGTGTCTAAACACTGCACAATGTAGTTTCAGGTTCTTCATTGCATGACGCACAAGTGCACACAAGAATGAAGATGTTTTTACCTCCGTGAACCACCTAGCCAAAAGTTCAGTGAATCAGTTTAAATGCATATGGGGTTAATAACAAATTGTTACATGTATTTAAATGAATATATGAATCACATCAGTGTAAGAAGTGAAATATCAGGAAAATTAATAATAATCAGGAAAAATTGATCATTAAAAGTTTAGTTCATTTGTGTAGTTTGTTAGTCATTATCGCTGTGTACTTATATTTCTCAACCATCAGGGGTTGGTTTTTAAAAAAAATATATATATTTTTTTTTATTATTATTTTTTATTAATTGCCCACAGTAATTATCACCATCAACTATTGTCAAGATTTTTTATTTAAGAAAATTTAGTTGTACTAGTTCTAGGCCTGGCTTACTGGTGTTTGAATTAAATGTATTTCAAATAATGCCAGTCACAGACTAATGCATTTCTTAAGGGAAGTAGTTAATCTAAAGTTTAATAACTTAAAAACAACCATATATAAAATATCTTGCACGTAATACCAATTTTTACACAACTAGGAAAAATGCTATGAATGTGATTCAAATATGTTTTGACACAACAACATTAAACACAGTGCGACACTGAAGTCTGTCGGTCAAATGTTTGGGAATAAAAAAAAAGCTCTATTGTGTGTCATAAATTAATAATATGGCACAGAAATCACAAGCCTAATGTATTAATAGTTAGATTATATTTAATTTGCGTAAGCATAGAAGGGGCCCATTGGCTCAGAAAATTTGACATCCGAGGCCATTGAAAGCAAACAGCAAAATTTTAGACGCACCAGAGTCTAATTTGTATATTGCAGTCACTTGTAGTCTGTTTTAGACAGAGTCCTGAAAACATATAGCTGTTTTTTTTTTTTTTTTTTTTTTTTTTTTTTTTTTTTGTGCTTCAGATAAGTGTCAGTATTAACGCCCGTTGCTCATTTCAGTAAATGAATGAATGCATGATCAGAAATGATAACATTTGCTCCTTTGTTGTAGAAACCAACATTTTTCATTTTACGTGATAGAAACGCGTAGTTCAGGTGCTACTGTTAAAGTTTGCTCTGTCCGTGGCTGTGTAAAATTATACTCATTAATATTCATATTCATTGAAGTATTAGTCACTTGTCTGTGACATCGAAAACGTGCATAGAGGTCTTGTGTACATAAAGGCACATCAGGTCTATTCCCCCCTCCCCCCCCCCCCCCCAATGGTGCACCAGCAGTTAAATATAATGATCAGTGAATATAAGTTTATCAACTTTCACTTCTGAATGTTTTTATTTTGTATCGGTGCAGTTTGTAATCCTCCGATATTCAGTGTGTTCAGACAACATGATATCTGTTCAGTATCTGTGCTATGTTTCACAGTACTCTAACTTAGCCTCAATATAAAATAAACCATAGCTTATTTAAATTAAATGAATACACGCATGAGTGAACGAATCTGAAGCACTGTAGTTTATCAGAAATTAGTATACAGCGCCCACCACTAATATTGGCACCCTTGGTAAATATGAGCAAAGAAGGCTGTGAAAAATTCTTTATTGTTTAACCTTTTCATCTTTTGTTAAAAAAATCACAAAAATACTCTGCTCTCATGGGTATCAAATAATTACAAACAAAACACAGGTTTATCAAAAAATAAATAAATAAAAAATTCCAAAAAGTGGTTGGATCTTCCAGCAGGACAATGATCCAAAACATACATCAAAATCAACACAAAAATGGTTTACTGTCCACAAAATCAAGGTCCTGCCATGGCCATCCCAGTCCCCTGACTTGAAACCCATAGAAAACCTGTGGGGTGAACTGAAGAGGAGAGTCCACCAGCGTGGACCTTGAAATTTGAAGGATCTGGAGAGATTCTGTATGGAGGAATGGTCTCAGATCCCTTGCCATGTATTCTCCAACCTCATCAGGCATTACAGGAGAAGACTCAGAGCTGTTATCTTGGCAAGGGGAGGTAGCACAAAGTATTGACTAAAAGGGTGCCAATAATTGTTGCACATCTATATTTAACAAATCTCTCTCTCTCTCTCTCTCTGTATAGATAGATAGATAGATAGATATAGATATATATATATAGATAGATAGATAGATAGATATATCCTGTATATAAGTTATTTGATATATTGATAAACCTGTTTTGTGTTTGCAATTGTCTGATATCCATGAGAACAGAGTATTTTTGTGATTATTTTTTTAAAATTATTATTATTATTATTTTAAAAAAATTTTAAACATCAAAAGGTTAAACAGTAGACTTTTTCACAGCCTTCTTTGCTCAGATTTACCAAGGGTGCCAATATTAGTGGAGGGCACTTCCTTCTTTGCTTAAGAAATCATGAGTTTTCATCTTTTAACATTATACTTTTAACGTCAGCTCTGTTTGTGGTTGGATAAAATTATACACATTACATTACTGTTCAGATTCATTCCAGTGTTAGATTTATTTGTTCAGCTGCCTAGTTTTTAACAGGAAAATGCTATGAAATGTAGAGTTTGTCAATAAACTCTTCGTTAACTGTTAATTGGAATTGTTAACTAAAGAAAATAGTTTCACGTACAGGTCACATTGTTTATTACATATTGAGCAACCGATTAGTCACATTACTAAAAAAAATAAATAAAAAATGTTCTGCATGTTGTTAAAAATTGTCCATTTTCTGTGTGTGTGTGTGTGTGTGTGTGTGTGTTCATGTAAAAGTAAGATGTTTTTTTTCCCCCACATGAGAATCAGATGATGCAGAACATCAAAGCCCTTTTGCCTCCTTATTTTTATCCAGTCATCAATAAATCACTATCTCTCTGCAATCTCTCACCACAGTACCTCATGCCATGCAGTCTGAGTAGGCCAACACACTCGCTGCATCCATGTCATAAGACTTTAAGTTTGTCTAATTTTGCTCCTGATTTCTAAAGGCTGTTTCAGTAGACAGACCGTCATTTAAAGTTTAGTTTAAAAGTAGATCAGTTAATTTCTGGCCTTGGATGTTAAAGGCTTAAGAGGCTTTTTATTGCTGAATATCACATCTGTTTTAAGAAAACTCTGTGTTGTGAGTCTGTGTGTGTCAGTGTGTACTCTAGATTCCCAGTAATTGCTTCCTGATAGTCTCACAGTCTGTACTCTGTCTGTGGCACATAATAATTAAACTTAATTCAACTTAATTTGATAATCATTGATTAGTGAAGTACTTTGTGCACTTTCTCTGATTTCTCATTAGTACCTGGCTGGTAGAAATGAAAGTCTGAATAAGACAGTATGGCCAAGTTTATACTTGCTGTTATTTATGCGTATACGAGATGGCTGCCGCACGTGCCCTGTGTTTGTTCGGCGCGTTGATCGTGCACGTCCAAACATTGAACGTGACACTATAACTACATAAATAGTCAGGGCAGTGGGTAAAACTAAATCTGAGTCTAAAATCTCATCTATAGTAGCCAGTTTTTGAGTATTAACACTAACTGAATTTCATATTACAGTCTGAAGTCTGAGTTTAAAAAAACCTCTCATTTAACCTTCAAACATTACTTTTGAATGTAAGGGCATTGTATTTGAGCCAGCTCTACCCTGTTATACAACAGTTACCAACTGGGTATCTGCCCTCTTCCGCATATACGAGCTCAAAGATGCCCATGGTTGGCTAGTGTTGCTGTGACTGACCATCAAGAAGAAGAAAGCCTTTATTTGTCACATATACATTACAGCATTGGAGAGTACAGCAATTTTTCTCTTTTGACTCCTGGCCGCAGATGACTGTGGCATTGTCGGGATTTGACGATCTGACGACAGGACGAGCGTTTTTCTGTTATACTACTCGGGAGCCCTTGTGACAGTGCAGTGTAGTAAAGAGAAACTATTTTGAGTCTGTTTTTAACATCTCCATTCAGCTGCTCAGTGTGTCTTGAATAGCATGAATTTGGTAAACATTTTACAGGTAGACACGGAAACCGTTTGGAAAAGGTTGTTTTGCATCTGATGTGCCAGATATTCTCGCTTATTGCTCATAATTCTCCAGATGTACATAATGTACGTAGGTGAGTAATGTAAACACTCATGTTGCCACTGCGTCTGCACCTATAGTCTCACGTCAAGTATAACCCCAGCTCGTGTGTGTGTGTGTGTGTGTGTGTGTGTGTGTGTTATGCTCTTCGGTGCTGAACTTTGAACAAAATGAGGAATTGATTTTTTGCTTTTGGAATGAGTTTGGTACTTATTTCTGGCAGCTGTGTGGGTCTTGACCTTTAATACCAGTGAAAATGGACATTTGAAATTCAGTTTCATGGTTTCAGGAATGGCAGAGCAATAGGGCATTCGGGGAAATGAAAGGGAACTCGTAATAAAGTTCTCTTTGGTGGTGCATTAGAGGCTCTGTGCTGTCCTGTATTCATTTCCTCTGTGTAATCTACTCACTTCTTAGTTTCTGAAAGATTTAATAAGGAGGTCAGTACCAGAACCCCACTGTACATGTGTATATACAACCACAATTCCAAAAAAGTTGGGACACTGTGTAAAATGTAAATAAAATCAGAAGGCAATCTCATAAACCCGTGTGTTATTCACAGTAGAACATAGAAGACATCAAATGTTTAAACTGAGGAAACGTACCATTTTAAGAAAAAAATAAGGTAATTTTGAATTTGATGGCCGCAACACGTCTCAAAAAAGTTTGGACGGGGCAACAAAAGGCTGGAAAAGTCAATGTTACTACAAACAAACAGCTGGAGGAACATTGTGCAACAAATTAGATTAATTGGCAACAGGTCAGTAACATGATTGGGTATAAAAAGAGTATCTTAGAGAGGCAGAGTCTCTCAGAAGTAAAGATGGGATGGAATCTGGATGGAAGCATATGTTGCTCTAAAACCTGTATATACCTTTCAGCGTTGATGGTGCCTTTCCAGATGTGCAAGCTGCCCATTCCATAGGCACTAATGCACCCCCATACCATCAGAGATGCAGGCTTTTGAACTGAGTACTGATAAAAAGCCGGATGGTCCCTCTCCTCTTTAGTCCTCTTTAGTTTAGAGGACGCGGCGTCCATGGGTTCCAAAAAGAATTTCAAATTTCGATTCATCTGACCACAGAACAGTTTTCCACTTTGCCTCAGTCCATTTTAAATGAGCTTTGGTCCAGAGAAGATGGCGGCGTTTCTGGATCATGTTTACATATGGCTTCTTCTTTGCATGATGGAGCTTTAACCTGCATTTGTGGATGGCACGGCGAACTGTGTTCACAGACAATGAGTTCTGGAGGTGTTTCTGAGCCCATGCAGTGATTTCCTTTACAGAATCAGGCCTTTTTTTAATGTAGTGCTGCCTAAGGACCCGAAGATCACGGGCATGCAATATTGATTTTCACCCTTGTCCCTTGCGCACAGAGATTTCTCCAGATTCTCAGAATCTGTTGGTATTATGTACTGTAGATGATGAGATATTCGTAGGCTTTGCAATTTTACGTTGAGGAACATTATTCTGAAATTGTTCCACAAATTGTAGACGCAGTTTTTCACAGATTGGTGAACCTCTGCCCATCTTTACTTCTAAAAGACTCTAAGATACTCTTTTTATAACCAGTCATTTTAATCATGTTATGGACTGGAAACGCCTTGTTGTTGAGAGAGGTCAACGGCTACAGTAACTCAGATAATCACTCTGTACAATTGTTGTGAGCAGAAAAGCATCTCAGAATGTACATGTCGAACCCTGAGGCGGATAGACAGGCTCACCAAAACTTTACAGGTGATGACTGGGGAAAAACGTAGCCTGGTCTGATGAATCTCGATTTTTGCTGAGGCAGACAGATGGTTGGGTCAGAATTTGGCACCAGGAGCATGAATCCATGGACCCAGTCTGCCTTGTGTCATCAGTCCAGGCTGGTGGTGGTGGTGTAATGGTGTGGGGAACGTTTTCTTGGCACACTTTGGGCCCGTTAATACCAATCAATCATCACTTGAATGTCACAGCCTATGTGAGTATTGCTGTTGACCATGTGCATCCCTTCATGGCCACAATTTACCCATCTTCTAATGGCTACTTCCAGCATGATAATGCAGCATGTCACAAAGCAAAAGTCGTCTCATACTGGTTTCATGAACATGACAATGAGTTTAAGGTTCTTCAGTGGCCTTCCAGTCACCGGATCTGAATCCAGTAGAACACCTTTGGGATGTGGTAGAACGGGAGATTCACAGGATGAAAGTGCACCTGAAAAATCTGCAGGAATTACGTGATGCACTCAAATCAACAAGGACCAGAATCTCAAAGGAATATTTCCAACATCTTGTGGAATCAATGCCACGAAGGATTGAGGCTGTTTTGAGAGCAGAGGGAGTGTACGTGTATATGTATATGATGTTTCCCTACATTCCTAACGTTTCCAGCTACCTAAGCTCCGACATGCTGTTTTGGGACTGTAATCAAGTCTATGTCGACTAGTCAGATCTTGCATTAATGTTTTTTTCTCACAACTTAAAACCTAATTTTGTTTATCATGAACCTCAGTAGGTTAAATGTATTAGCTATTATAATGAATGTCAAGGTGTTCAAATAAGAATTAAGAATTTTTATAATATTTATGAAAGGGGAAACTTTTTCACTTTTTTTTGGTTGGTTTCAAATTGCTTGGTTTCAAATGGCTTGCTGGCTTTGATTGGTCAGGAATTTGGTATGTGCTTTGATGGACACTTTTCTTATTGGTTCTCCTTGAAGTTGTTTTACTGCTGTAGGCTATTTTTTTAATTAGAGACATATTTCCCAATATTTGGTCATCTGCCAGTTCCCATGAGCCAGCTCTCCTCTGTCACAGTACAGTAGGGAGGGTGGAGGCTAACACGTTTCCTTCGAGATATGTGAAGCCAAACAACCACGTCTTTTCGAACTGCTGTTCACTCTGAGTAAAGTGCTGTCTGCCCTCTTCCACATACAGGAGCTCACAGACGCCTGTGATTAGTGAAAGAGTAATGTAACTGTAAACTAATAGTTAATAGCATGTCATTCTTTACAGTAAGGTCAATGAACCAATTTCTCTGACGTTATAAGTCATTATGATCCTGTTCCCATATTTGTGCCTATTTCTATTGATCTTTGGGATGAAACATATGATTTAAAATATTGTATAAATGGTCATTAAACTATTTTAAAAAGAACACAAATGCTCGCGAGATGCACATTGATCTACTCGCTTTAGAAATAAATGCATTTGGTTCCAGTGGGAGAGGTGGAGGTGATCTATATTTATTTTTTGTATTAACACAAAGTTGTATGTAGAATTTTACAGAGACTTTGTGTTCGTTCATTTGCTGTACTTGTATGATGTCAAATCTATAATCCTATACTTCATCAAAAATGAAAATAACTTTCTGAAATATTTTTTAGATCATGTGCCAGTTTTTTTTAATAAGTGGCTCAATCTCAAACAGAGTTCTGCTAGGCAATGTGGTGCACTACATTGGTTCTACAATGGCATTATATCACACCCTATACACTGAGCATTTATAGTGAATAGGAATCTGTTTTATTCTCCAGAACTGTGAACTGTTCTTGCATTAAGACGGGCTAATGTGACATGGACCCTGGTTTGTCTAAGAAATGTGAAATTTTAGGTGAATGTCGGTGACCGAGCAACATTACTGTGGGTATAATAAATAAAACCAATCCCTAAAGTTTTGTAATAAAATTATTTTTAAGTTTTTCTTTTCTTTCATATAATACGAACACACGGTGCAGAGCTAATGTTTACTCTGTCTATATCAGAATACAGTTATATACTTATTAATACTGAAATGCATTTGGAAAAGTAATATTTCAACAATTTGTGTTACAAATTATTTTTTAAAGGAATTTGACAGCACCAGTCTATAATGTTTGGTTTTACTCTGTGAATTAGAAAAGTAAGGTTTACCAAAAATTAGTGCAGGCTACAAACACATTAACAAATTACAAATTTATTGAAATGCTCATGCGAAAGAAAGAAGACCAGATGTATGCTTTATTATTTGAAGAATAAACAAAACATTTATTTTTGAGCCATTTTTATTAGACAGCGTAGAACTGAATCGCTCTAAAGCCATAGACGTGAATAGATACTGATTTATGTTCCAGCACAGCTTTTGAAACCCATGGAATGAGGATGAGAGCAGGGCAGAAAAAAAATACAAAACCAATGTGATCATTGAGAAACTGGTTACCATGACAACCCTGCTGTAAACAGACACACACATGGAGGCCACATGTGAATGGGGGTCTTAAACAGTGATCTCGGTTTTCTTTTAACCAAATGATAGTTATCATTAATTTTAGACGTCACCCAGACCTAATGCAGAATCACTTATGAGAGAATTATAACACATCTAAAATGAGATCTTTTTTTAAAATTCTCCCTATCAATAATAATGGCTGCTTTATTGGCCAGTTCACATAATGTCTGTCTTTGTGTCAATGCATGTTATCTCCATTACCACGTCTCCATGCACTCATCTTCAGTTCTAGTTCATCTCTAGCATGAACAATTGCTCTTTTTATGGCAGTGATGAACAGTTTTGTTCTGAACCCGTCACGCTTTTTGCATATGTTTTTGAGTTGGATAAGCATAGCTGCTCACTGTAACGTAAGTATGAACGTGGTTTAGATTCAGTTTCTCGACTGTAACCTTCCCCAAAGCCTCATAGAGACAGCATTCTCAGGGTTATGCTTCTCAGGGTTACCCCTGCCAGGAATTATTTGCCCCTCTGTAATCGAACTCATGCAGTAGCTGTGTGAATAAACTTTTTTTTTTTGTAACTTCAAGTACATTTTAGTTAAAATGTTGTCATTTATTCCAGTAGCTTAAGGTCTACAGAGTCTGCACACATTACTGGTAATTATTTCACAGTTAGAAACTGGAGTGCTACAGAAACACATCCAGTGTGAATGTGCTAAGAGAGTTGAGAGGACTGCAAAGCTAATTGAAAACAATCTGCAACCTTGAAGGAAGAATATGTTTACCTGTATTATAGTATTTCATTTATAAGGTATGTCTGTATCTGAGACAGACAATTCTAAACCATTCTCTCTCTCTCTCTCTCTCTCTCTCTCTCTCTCTCAATCTATCCTTCCACAGAGGGGCCATATGGGATCTTTGCGGGTCGGGACGCCTCTCGTGGTTTGGCTACGTTTTGTCTGGAGAAAGATGCACTACGAGACGAATATGATGATCTGTCAGATCTCAACGCTGTTCAGATGGAGAGCGTCAGAGAATGGGAGATGCAGTTTATGGGTGAGTGTGTGTGTGTGTGTATAGTGTGTACACATGTACAGCCGTGGCCAAAAGTTTTGAGAATGACACACATATTAATTTTTACAAAGTCTGCTGCCTCAGTTTTTATGATGGCAATTTGCATATACTCCAGAATGTTATGAAGAGTGATCAGATGAATTGCAATTAATTTCAAAGTCCCTCTTTGCCATGAAAATGAACTTAATCCCAAAAAAACATGTCCACTGCATTTCAGCCCTTCCACAAAAGGACCAGCTGACATCATGTCAGTGATTCTCTCGTTAACACAGGTGAGAGTGTTAATGAGGACAAGGCTGGAGATCACGCTGTCATGCTGATTGAGTTAGAATAACAGACCGGAAGCTTTAAAAAGAGGGTGGTGCTTGAAATTATTGTTCTTCCTCTGTTAACTATGGTTACCTGCAAGGAAACACGTGCAGCCATCATTGCTTTGCACAAAAAGGGATTCACAGGCAAGGATATTGCTGCTAGTAAGATTGCACCTAAATCAACCATTTATCGGATCATCAAGACCTTCAAGGAGAGAGGTTCAACTGTTGTGAAGAAGGCTTCAGGGCGCCCAAGAAAGTCCAGCAAGCGCCAGGACCGTCTCCTAAAGTTGATTCAGCTGCGGGATCGGGGCACCACCGGTGCAGAGCTTGCTCAGGAATGGCAGCAGGCAGGTGTGAGTGCGTCTGCACGCACAGTAAGGCGAAGACTTTTGGAGGATGGCCTGGTGTCAAGAAGGGCAGCAAAGAAGCCACTTCTCTCCAGGAAAAACATCAGGGACAGACTGCTATTCTGCAAAAAGTACAGGGATTGGACTGCTGAGGACTGGGGTAATGTCATTTTCTATGATGAATCCCCTTTCCGATTGTTTGGGGCATCTGGAAAAAAGCTTGTCCGGAGAAGAAAAGGTGAGCGCTACCATCAGTCCTGTGTCATGCCAACAGTAAAGCATCCTGAGACCACTCGTGTGGGGTTGCTTCTCAGCCAAGGGAGTGGGCTCACTCACAATTTTGCCTAAGAACACAGCCATGAATAAAGAATGGTACATCCAAGAACAGTTTGGTGATGAACAATGCCTTTTCCAGCATGATGGGGCACCTTGCCACAAGGCAAAAGTGATAACGAAGTGGCTCGGGGAACAAAACATCAACATCTTGGGTACATGGCCAGGAAACTCCCTAGACCTTAATCCCATTGGGAATTTGTGGTCAATCCTCAAGAGGCGGGTGGACAAACAAAAACCCAACTCTGACAAACTCCAAGCATTGATTATGCAAGAATGGGCTGCCATCAGTCAGGATGTGGCCCAGAAGTTGATTGACAGCATGCCAGGGCGAATTGCAGAGGTCTTGAAAAAGAAGGGTCAACACTGCAAATATTGACTCTTTGCATAAACTTCATGTAATTGTCAATAAAAGCCATTGACACTTATGAAATACTTGTGATTATACTTCAGTAACAGTCAGTAACATCTGACAAAAAGATCTAAAAACACTGAAGCAGTAGACTTTGTGAAAATTAATATTTGTGTCATTCTCAAAACTTTTGGCCACGGCTGTATTTAGCCCTTTATGAGAACCAAAACTGATCGGATGTCCTCACAGTCACCCCCTCAGAAAAATGGGGATTTTACAACTTCCATTTTGAAAACTAAAATAGTTAAAACACCTCCTTCTGCTTTCTGAGGATAAGGTTGGGATTAGGTTTAGGTTTGGCAATAATTGTGTGCGAATGTGTATGTGACTGTTTTAATTTCAATTATTTCTATATTTGTGTTTTGTTTTTGTTTTTTTTGGAAGTAGGCCTTATTTTCTTTCTGTCTTATGTGTGCCTCACTCTGTTTTTCTTCCTTCACTTGAGGGGATGGCTTAGGAACAGTTCCTTTTCTACTTATTTACTAAGTTTAAAATTGTGTTCTTTTAAACACTTATTTCTTATTCTAGTCTGATATCTGGACAGATGTCTAAATCTTCCATTCTGCATGGCTTCCTTTCCTGCTTACAGTGGCATACGCACGTTTCACGCAACACTGAGTTTATTAAGGTAGTTTCAGACTTCAGAGAGAATTTTAGCTTTTACCAGTTAATGCTGGGGAAACTTGACTTTAAGCCAAGAGCGAGCAACAAGGCCCATGTGTGCAGTTGTTTGCCATCTTGGCTCACTGTTTTGTTCTTTCCCCTTCATCTTGCTGTGGGCACTGCTTTTTGCCTGGTGTTCAAAATATTTGGAACGTGCACAGCTGGTATCTTTTTAGCTTGCCGTTATTATCAGAGGGATATTTAAGGTTCATATTAAATGATGCTAAGATATTAAAAACTCAACTGTTACAGTTAAGGGTGCTTTAATTGACCTGTCTAACGGACAACCACAGAGATCAATCGAGATTTTTTTTTTGCTTGTTTGCTTTTGTTTGCTTGACCTTTGCGCCAGTCTGTGAGTAGTCCTCCATGACTGACTGAACTTTATAACATGTTGATAAAAGTTTTTTTTTTGTGTGTGTGTTTTTTTTTTTTCTTCTTCCTCTCATGCGCTCTCACTTGGTTTCTCTGTCTGCAGAAAAATACGACTATGTCGGTCGCCTGTTGAAACCTGGTGACGAACCATCGGAATACACAGACGAGGAGGACATAAAGGACCATCTGAAACACGACTGATGTGACCAAAGCCTGAGACTCAGACCGCTAGCGTCCAGCCAATTTGCCCCCTTGTAGCCCAAACATCACTCTTTAGCCCAATAACTGTAAACTATTGGACAGCTACTAGTCTATTGGAGTAGATTCCACAGATTATGCATCTCTTCTCCAATATTACATCCCCAGGCAGGAGTGTCTGTACGCCGACAGCAGAAAGTGTTCAGCAACAACAGTGCTACAAAATGGGTGGCTCAGATATAGGTCTGTTTGGCAACTTCCTGATTGGAGCATTAAATCTAAACCATACTTGCCTCAAGGTGTCCTTTTGTACCTGCTACATACTCCTGTGGTTGTTCATCCTTTCCTCCGTTCATCCCATGCTCTGTGTGCATTTTTGTTTTTTCCCAGCTCCAGCACACCTGCTTCAGCTCGTCAGCCAAATATTAAGCCCTTCTTGAGCTGAGTAAGGTGTGTTTAAGAAGGGAAAATCAAAAACATTTGAATTTCCGAGGATTAGGATTGAGAACCACCACCATTTTTGCTCTTTGCTTCTTTTCTAAATGTCCCTGTCTGCCTCTGTGCTCCATCACAGTCCACCCAAATGTACTGTACTGGAAAAAGGTATTAGTTACCCCTTCACGTCCCCCCCTTCCTGCTTCACTGCAGCCACGGGCCTTGGCTTGGTCTCCTGTTCACCTCTATACACTTGCTCCATAAGCTGTAAGCACTTAACCCTGTATGTTCAAGCAGTCCTGGGTTTAAAAAAAAAAAAAAAATCCTGCACATGTATGTGTCGTGGTGATGGACTGGAAATGTGAAAGGATGTTAATGTATGAAACACTGAAATCCCACATTTTAATTCAATTCTGTTGATGAGAAGCCTTACGCTAATGGAACTGTCCAAGAGAGAAGAGGGGGGGTTGTGTGGTGCGATCCAAAACTGGATCACAGATGCGTTTCTTTTCTTTTTCTCTCCCCCCCCCCCCCCCCACTTCATTTTTACATCCACTGCAAAAAGAGGCCTCATCCAATTAGGAGGTCAGATGTTAATACATGATGTTAGCCAGTCCAAAGTGTGAGTTGTGGGTGTGTTCTTTTTCAGCATTACAGATTTTTTTCCCCCCTCTTTTTCGGGTATGGTATGCACTTTGATTGTACACAGTGTGATTGTACGCATTCAGTTCAGGTGGATGATTAGGGAAATATTCGAAGGCTCTTGCCAGATTTTTTTTTTTTTTTTTTTTCTTAAATAGTTTAGACTGCAAAGGGAAAATCAGCTTCTGATCACTTTAAAATCCTTCAAATATCAGTTTAGCAGTCAGTCCTGTTCCCCTCCAACTCCTTAATGGAAACAGTGAGAGTAGAAATTGTGCCTTATTTGTTTTGTTTTTTTTTTCCTCAAAAACAATTTATGGAAAAAAGAAGTGGAAGGCAGGGAGAAAATTAATACAAAAATTTCACCCCTTTCTCACATTTCTCACTTCAATTGATGGTGTTAAAATACACTCTTACTATGTGCCCTTTTTAACTATTAAAACAATGAAAAGGCATGCTTTAGGCTTTATCTTTCCCCACCTCATTGCCACCTTGTACATAGACTTTACGAAGTATTCAGTGTTACTGCCATGTTGCTGTAGTTAATGGACTCTATGTACTACTGTGTTGTATTGGCCATAAATCTGTTCCATCATTCTTTCTCTCTCTCTTTATTTTCTCTGCTGATGTTCATTTTAAGTGTGGAAGAAACAGTATAAGATCTTTTTTGGAGACTAGGCAGGGGTTCTAAGGATTAATCACTATTTTTTTTTTTTTTTTTTTTTTTAATATTTTTTGGGTGAAAGGGTGGGAGGTAAAAAGAAAACAAGGGGTGGATACTGTAAATATGTGTATCATTTTATTGAAGCATGTTCGGCATAACTATGAGCTAATGCTGGTTTCTCCCCACGTCACGTATTTAATTGTTGGGACTCTGTGTGTGAGTGAGCGAGAGGAAGAGATGTGTCGATGCATAAACAAATAAACAGATTTGGATAATAAAACCACTGTTGCAACTGTCTCGTGTTCACACAATCTCCAGCGTGTCATTCAGCAAAGTGTTCAGCTTTAATGACCTCTACATTCACAAAGGGGAAGGTGGTTGTGTTGTGTAAGAGATCATAACATTTACAGGTTTTATTGGTAGATTTATGACCAACGTGCAGTTTATTGTGCATCATTAGGAAAGGTTTTGTAAATGTTTGTACACTTTTCTAGTTACCCAGGAAGCAATGTCTGAGCGTATCGCTTTAAATCTCGATCTTAGTCAACTTCATTCCTACTGTAAAACTACAGCAGTGTTTGAATTTGTTAAAAACATACTGAAAGGTAAAAGTGGCGTTTAGGTGACTAAAATCACAACACCACATTTATGTTGCAGATTGCACAATGTATGAGTGTAATTAGGCTTAAGAAATTAAGGAATAAAACACTTAGGGGCATGCTGTTATGGGAAATTAATCAACGATGGGGTGGTGAGATGTGGCCCAATGCAAATCGTAGTTACTGTTACCACCACAAAGCTGTTTATTTATTTGTAATGGCATGTACAAAGATGTTTTATTACTCTTATATCAAGAATTACAATTTCTAATTTATTAGACAAAAAACGCAGCTTGTCATATTCCTGAGAAAACTGACTTTGGACAAATTCCTCTGCCCTTTAGACTTTTCAGTGTTGGAAAATTTACTGACTGTTACAAAGCACTCACACTTGAGTCTCCTTCCATAAATGTTAAATGAATGTCTCCAAACACAAAGCTATGTGATATTACACATTTATATTTGCTGATAATGTTTTTACTCCTTTATTATTATCCTTGGATTATGTGGAGCGTCTGCCATACAAGTCCTTGTGAATGAGTTGTTACTATAAAAACTATAATGTATCAGAATGAGTGCATTAATGTACAACTATCATTTAAATTACAGCCGGACCTATCGTCGGATCTGACGCTATAGAAAATTAATCAAAACCTTCTAACCAATCAGATTCAAGAATTCAAAGACACTGTGGTATAATGTTAACTTTTTTTTTTTTTTTTTTTTTAATTCCCTGCTCCTGCTATTATCAGAGGAAAACGCTGATTATGTTTCACTCTGGAATAACACCACATTGCAGGGGGAAAAAATAAATGCTATGATTTACAGGTGCATCTCAATAAATTAGAATGTAGTGGAAAAGTTCATTTATTTCAGTAATTCAACTCAAATTGTGAAACTCGTGTATTAAATAAATTCAGTGCACACAGACTGAAGTAGTTTAAGTCTTTGGTTCTTTTAACTGTGATGATTTTGGCTCACATTTAACAAAAACCCACCAATTCACTATCTCAACAAATTAGAATACTTCGTAAGACCAATAAAAAAAAAACATTTTTAGTGAATTGTTGGCCTTCTGGAAAGTATGTTCATTTACTGTACATGTACTCAATACTTGGTAGGGGCTCCTTTTGCTTTAATTGCTGCCTCAATTCGGCGTGGCATGGAGGTGATCAGTTTGTGGCACTGCTGAGGTGGTATGGAAGCCCAGGTTTCTTTGACAGTGGCCTTGAGCTCATCTGCATTTTTTGGTGTTTTGTTTCTCATTTTCCTCTTGACAATACCCCATAGATTCTCTATGGGGTTCAGGTCTGGTGAGTTTGCTGGCCAGTCAAGCACACCAACACCATGGTCATTTAACCAACTTTTGGTGCTTTTGGCAGTGTGGGCAGGTGACAAATCCTGCTGGAAAATGAAATCAGCATCTTCAAAAAGCTGGTCAGCAGAAGGAAGCATGAAGTGCTCCAAAATTTCTTGGTAAATGGGTGCAGTGACTTTGGTTTTCAAAAAAACACAATGGACCAACACCAGCAGATGACATTGCACCCCAAATCATCACAGACTGTGGAAACTTAACACTGGACTTCAAGCAACTTGGGCTATGAGCTTCTCCACCCCTCCTCCAGACTCAGCAATGAATGTTTGTGGCTTACCTAGTGAACCAAACTGAGAGACCATTTTGAAGGCTCAGGAAACCTTTGCAGGTGTTTTGAGTTGATTAGCTGATTGGCATGTCACCATATTCTAATTTGTTGAGATAGTGAATTGGTGGGTTTTTGTTAAATGTGAGCCAAAATCATCACAATTAAAAGAACCAAAGACTTAAACTACTTCAGTCTGTGTGCACTGAATTTATTTAATACACGAGTTTCACAATTTGAGTTGAATTACTGAAATAAATGAACTTTTCCATGACATTCTAATTTATTGAGATGCACCTGTATGTTATGTATTTCATTAATACTTAGCCTATCATTTTGCATATGCAGATGATCTAGATGGGATTGGATTAACTAGTTTACTAGAAGTTAACCAGTGGACTAGCTAAGTTAGTTTGTTAGTGAACTCCGGTCATTTGGGATTGCAGGCCGTGTGGCCAAACTCCCACCGAAAATCTCCAAAATCCCCCACAAATTATTATTATTATTATTATTATTATTATTATTAATATTATTTATTTATTTATTTATTTATTTATTTTTAAAGAAAAGTGTTCAGGTGCACTTTAATGCTGTGAATCTTTAATTTAATCTATCTACCACATCCCAAATGTGTTCTACTGGATTCAGATCTGGTGACTGGAAGGCCACTGAAGAACACTGAACCAGTTTGAGACGGCTTTTGCTTTGTGACATGCTGCATTATCATGCTGGAAGTAGCCATTAGAAGATGGGTAAATTGTGGCCATGAAGGGATGCACATGGTTAGCAACAATACTCAAATAGGCTGTGGTATTCAAGCAATGATTGATTGGTATTAACGGGCCCAAAGTGTGACAAGCAAACATCCCCCACACCATTATACTACCTCCACCAGCCTGGACTGATGACACAAGGCAGAATGGGTCCATGGATTCATGCTCCTGGTGCCAAATTCTGACCCTACCATCTGTGTGCCTCAACAGAAATCAAGATTCATCAGACCAGGCTACGTTTTTCCAGTCTTCAACTGTCCAGTTTTGGTGATCCTGTGCCCACTGCATCCTCAGCTTTCTGTTCTTGGCTGACAGAAGTGGAACCCGACGTGGTCTTCTGCTGTTGTAGTCCATCCACCTCAAGGTTTGACTTGTTGTGCATTCTGGAATGCTTTTCTGCTCACCACAATTGCACAGAGTGATTATCTGAGTTACTGTAGCCTTTCTATCAGCTCGAACGAGCCTGGCCATTCTCTGTTGATCTCTCAAGGCCTTTCAGGCCTCAGAACTGCAGCTCACTGGATGCTTTTTCTTTATTGCACCATTTTGAGTAAACTCCAGAGACTCTTGTGTGTGAAAATCCCAGGAGATCAGCAGTTATAGAAACACTCAAACCAGACCATCTGGCACTACCAGTCATACTACACTGAGATCACATTTTTTTCCCATTCTGATGGTTGATGTGAACATTGCCTGTATCTGCATGATTTTATGCACTGAACTGTTGCCACTTCATTACATTACATTTACAGCATTTACATTTACTGGCAGCTTGGCAGTGCTGGGATTTGAACTCCCAACCTTCCGAGCAGAAGTCCAACATCTTAGCCACCACTGCCCCAGATAATACCGTAGAGTATTAGAATTGCATGAATGAGTAGGTGTACAGGTGTTCCTAATAAAGTGTATTTATGAAATTTTAAGCGATATGCTTGCATCGTTTTGTGCTTATTATTATTGTTATTATTATTGTTATTATTACACAAACACGCACATTGTTAAAAAAAAAAAAAAGAAAAGAAAAAAAACTCCAACTATATTTTTTTAAAAAAAAGGAAAAAAAAAAAGGTGAAATACACCCTTGCTGCCAAATATATATTTTTAAAAGTCGCAGTAACTATGAAAAAGTCACTAATTTGCCAAATGGGAGACAACTAACAGGAAGACGAGGGGGCGTTCCCTAATTTGCATAGCATGCAAATATTCATATTCATTCATTTTTCTTCATTAAACATTATTAAGCAACGTATCATATCTACATATATTAGTTTAATAGTTTAAAACGGCATGGTTGTAGGTCTTATAAGATGGCGACGGGAATTCCCCTTCTGCCTCACGGGGAAATGGCGAGGGGAAGTCATCAAGCGCCGAAAACTTGAGCATTTTACCCACGAAGAAAATGAATCATTGTCAGAGTGGTATTTGTGCGCCATCTGCTGGTGACTTTACAAACATCAAGTTCAACTTCCTCTAACCGTGTAGCAGTCGTGTTTTCGTTGGACGGCGATTGGAAGAGGTTTGTTCCTCCTTGGTCGTGTTTTATGTTTTTAAGTGCTCTAGTTTTAGGGATCTGGTTGATCAGTGATCTATATCATGGGGCTTATCATCTGAACAGATCAAGAACAAACCGGGATTGAACATTCCGCACAGCCTTTTGTGTTATTTGGTAAGTGAAATACCACCAGACTGTTTTTTTTTTTTTTTTTTTTTTTAATTTTTATTTTTTATTTTTTATGTTCGATGTTTGTTTTAGCCTTATTGGAATCGCATAGACACGAATAACACATAAAAGCACCTGAATATATATGTTTAAAAGCTCTGATTGTGTGAGTGTGAAGGTTGGACATGTTGACAGATTATACAGCTGTTCTCATTAAACATCTGTCCAAGACAGCTATAAAATGCAGCACAGAGGTCGATTTAATCACGCTGGCAAGTCATGTGAGACAAATCCAGCTTCTCCCTGACTTTACAAACACGATTAACACACAGTGCACATTTTCTAGGCTATTTATGCTCCACTGAAACATTTAAAATAACATTAACGTCCATGCAAACGTCTACAGTTGTTTTTTTGTTGTTGTTTTTTTGTTTGTTTGTTTGTTTGTTTTTTAATGGGGTAAAGCTGTACATCCAATCAGGTCCATAAGTATTTGAACAGTGACACAATTTCTTAATTTTGCCTCTGTACACCACCACAGTGGACTTGAAATGAAGCAATCAAGATGTTTGAAAATTGGAGTCCCTTCATTTTCACAAGCTCAAAAGTAATAGGATAATTGGCTGATTAGTAGTTTCATGGCCAGACCTTTTACCTTCAAATCTTAATTTGTCATGAAATAATGAGGAAACAGGCCACGCCTGTCCATGAACTACTTATCAGTCAATTGAACAATTACTTTCGAGCCTGTGAAAATGGAGGGACTCTGTATAAAACGGCTGTAATTCCTAAACGATTAATGCAACATTTTTGTTAAGCCCCTTGTGTTAAAGCTGAAAGTCTAGACTTCAATCACATCTTGATCGCTTCATTTCAAATCCAGTGTGGTGGTGTACAGAGGCAGAATTACAAAAAAAACAGTCACTGTCCAAATACTTATGGACCTGACTGTATCTATCCACAATACTTCTGGATTATTTTATTTTTTAAATAGGTACACTACATCATGTATATCCACAGTTCCAGAGGAAATATATGTACATAGGTATAAAGGATAAACAATGTATTTTTAAGCTTTTATGAAGGCTACATAAAAGCTTTAAGAGTTTCCCCAAATGGACAAACAATGTTTTACGATGCCTTTTCAGAAATTTACGAAACGTAGGCAACATTTCCTTACCATGTCAATCTACCTCTAAAAATGAGAGGATGATAGTATGAAAATGTGACCAAGAATAGTCTTAGTTATGTAAGGAATAAAACCCTTGGGGCGTGCTTTTTGGAGTGGAGTGGAGTCACTGTTACAACCCAAAGTTGGTTTTCCGATAGGGATACGTCTTCTTAAACCACAGCAATTTACAATTTCTAATTTATTTGTGATTGATACGTTGTACACTTTAACCATTTATAGTTACATTTAATGTTGTGGAATGTCTGGGGAACAAGTTAGTTCACTTGTGTTATAGCAGCTATAAACAGTCATTCCCTCACTAGCCTCTTTTTCTTCTCTCTCTTGAAGTTAATAAGACCAAAAAAAAAATAAAAATTCAGCTGGTTGTGTTTCCAAGAAACCTGAAAGCACCTATTCCTCTGTCTTGAAGACTTTATTATGGCAGAAAACCTGTTGATTTCATTTATTTTTGTATATAGTAACACGAAGGGTATTAACAACATGAAAATCTCCTGAAAATTGGCTGTAGTGGCTGGCAGAATCTGCATGCTCTGTACTGTAACTCCTAAAATATAACAACAAATAAAAAGCTGGCTACAATAAGACACCAAACAATTAACGTTCTGTTTCTCAACTAGAGATTTTGCATATAGCACAAAGATATTGTGGATAGAGCATCATATGCACATCTATAATCTCCAACCTTACCACTTGGTATAAACTGTGGCTTTACAAAGCCCTATTTGGAGCCTGAAGTAATTTTTAAAGAGATGCTATTTCACTATATATTTTTCTGTTTATTGCTAATTTATAATACAGCCCCAATTCCAAAAAGGTTGGAACACTGTGTAAAATGTAAATATAAACAGAATGCAATGATTTGCAAATCTCATAAACCCATATTTTATTCACAATAGAACATAGAAAACATATCAAATGTTTAAACTGAGGAAATGTACCATTTTAAGGATAAATAAGGTAATTTTGAATTTGATGGCAGCAACACGTCTCAAAAAAGCTGGGACAGGGCCATGTTTACCACTGTGTAGCATCCCCTCTTCTGTTAACAACAGTCCATATACATCTGGGAACTGAGGAGACCATTTGCTGGAGTTTTGGGAGAGGAATTTCATTCATGTCTGATACAGGATTCTAGCTGCTCAACAGTTCTGGGTCTTCTTTGTCGTGTTTTATGTTTCATGATGTGCCAAATGTTTTAAATTAGTGAAATTCTAATACGAAGCCATGCTGTTGTAATATATGCAGTATGTGGTTTAGTATTGTCTTGCTGAAATATTCAAGGCCTTCCCTGAAAAAGACATCGTCTAGATGGAAGCATATGTTGCTCTAAAACCTGTACATATAGTGAGTATAGAAAAGAACCACCCCCCCCCACCCCCCCACCCCCCTAAAATAATCACATTTTGTTGCTTTTTAGCCTGAAATGAAGACGGACACAGTTTTTGTTTTATCCAGCTGTATTTACTCACTGCAACTTATAACATCCAAGTGAAAGCTACAACACCAGCCTTTAGTCTATTGGGATATGTCTCTACTAACTTTGCACATCTAGACTTTGCAATATTTGCCCACTCTTCTTTGCAGAACTGCTCAAGTTCAGTTAGATTTGATGGTGACCGTTTGTGGACTGCAGTCTTCAAGTCATTCCACAGATTTTCAATTAGGTTTAAGTCTGAGCTCTGACTAGGCCATGCAAGGACATTCACCTTTTTCTCCTTCAACCACTGTGTGGTCAGTTTTGCTGTGTGCTTTGGGTCATTGTCATGTTGAAGGTAAACCTTCTTCCCATTGACAACTTTCTGGCAGAGGACAGCAGATTTTCCGCAAGAATTTGACGGTGTTTTGCCCCATCCATTTTCCTTCTACCTTGACAAGTGCTCCAGTCCCTGCTGCAGAGAAACACCCCCATAACAGGATATTACCACCTCCATGCTTTACTGTAGGAATGGTGTTATTTGGTTGGTGAGCTGTATTGGATTTCCGCCAGACTTATCATTTGGTGTTGAGCCCAAATAATTCATCTGACCATAACACCTTTTTCCATGTGGCCTCAGAATCTTCAAGGTATGTTTTGGCAAAGAATCAGTCATAGGTGGCTTTTTTCTTGTAACCCTCCCGTACAAGCCACATTTGTGGAGAATTTGTGATATTGTTGTCACATGCACACAATGACCACTCTTTTTTGCACTATTTTTCTGCAGTTGCACTACAAAATGCTTCAGTAAATCTCTTTTCATGCTGAGCTAATCAAAATGACCACAGCTGATCATAGTTGAAAGTCAAATGGCTTTGTGTGCCATTGAGAAGGTGATTAGCTACACCTTATTGACTTTACAAGTCATTTTTAGGAGGGGGGGTGATCATTTTTCCAACTCAGTGATTCTGTTTTTTTTTTTTTATTAAAAAAAAAAAAAAAAATCTGACATGGTGTTATCTTTCACTTGGATGTTATAAGTTGCACTGAGAAAATACAGCTGGATAAAACAAAAAACTGTGTCCATCTTCATTTCAGGCTGAAAAGCAACAAAATGTGGGGGGTGATTATTTTCTATACCCACTGTTCCTTTCCGCATTGATGGTGGCTTTCCAGATGTGCAAGCTGCCCATTCTATAGACACTAATGCACCACCATACCATCAGAGATGCAGGCTTTTGAACTGAGCATTGATAACAAGCCAATAACAGGATGGTGCGTCCATTGTTTCCAAAAAGAATTTCAAATTTTGATTCGTCTGACCACAGAGCAGTTTCCCACTTTGCCTCAGTCCATTTTAAATGAGCTTTGGCCCAGAGAGGATGGCTGCATTTCTGGACCATGTTCACATATGGCTTCTTCTTTGAATGATAGAGCTTTAACCAGCATTTGTGGATGGCACGGCGTACTGTATCTTAACTGTAAAAGAGTATCTTAGAGAGGCAGAGTCTCTCAGAGGTAAAGAAAAACGTCGTCTACAAATTGTGGAACATTATTCTGAAATTGTTCCACAATTTGTAGATGCAGTTTTTCTTTACCTCTGAGAGACTCTGCCTCTCTAAGATATTCTTTTTATACCCAATCATGTTACTGACCTGTTGCCAATTAACCTAATTAGTTGCAAAATGTTCCACCAGCTGTTTTTATAGTAACATTTACTTTTCCAGCCTTTTGTTGCCACCGTCCCAACTTTTCTGAGACGAGTTGCGGCCATGAAATTCAAAATTACCTCATTTTTTTCTTAAAATGTTACATTTCCTCACTTTAAACATTTGATATGTTTTCTATGTTCTATTGTGAATAACATATGGGTTTATGAGATTTGTAAATCATTGCATTCTGTTAAATGTTACACAACGTCCCAACTTTTTTGGAATTGGGGTTGTATACATGCAACATCTGAACTGATCTAAATCGACATAATTAGGCTGTGAGTTTTAGATCACAAACCTTTTCATACACAAAGACTACCGATGGTGTTTAAGTAATTGAGATTGGATAATTCTACCTGGCCCATGACATTAACTTATTTTTGTTCTCTTGTTTATTTCACCAGGATTTTCCACCATGGCTGAGCATCTATCTCAAAGTGAACTAGACTACCCTTTCAAATTACTGGAGTACTTCAATGGCTTCAGAGTGTCCAAGGTTGGAGTCGGGTGTCTTTTCTCTCCCCAGTACTTTTGCTCATTAGTGAATAGATCTCAGCACCCTGCTGCTCCCTCTCTCAACAATTCATTACTTATCTAGAATCGTTTTGTTCCATGTCTGTCAGTTGGCACTGTGGCCTCCTTTCTGTTTGGCTGCAGGGGATTCAGTTGACCACGACTAATAGCAATGAATAAGTCTTTGTTTAGTTTATGAACCATTTCTGTGGTTTGCCTGATGCCAGTACTAAGCAGACATCTGAGATGGATGGGTGGATGATTATTGATTTCCGAACAGAAAAATTTGGAGAATAATGGGACTTCGGGTCATTGAACCTAATTTAAAACATTGTTAGAATTGGCAAGTTGCTGAGGTATAAGAGGATTAAAACACTTTGGGACATGCCGTTATTGTAAAATACCTTGCGTTGGTCCACATCACACCAACCCATTGTTGATTATTTTCCTATAACAGCACACCCCTTAAACATTATATATGTTGCACGCCTTTCTTGAACCTTTCAATCTGACACTTCTTAGAGAATTTTGATTTCATTAAGCATTGGGAAATGTGCTGGTCATTCCATCACAAGTAGTTTGGAGTCATTGATAATCAAACATTAATTGAAAATTTTAAAACAAGGCAAGGTATCACCTAACTTTTGACTGACAGCCTATGTTCTAGCGTGTTATAACCCTCAAAACGTTGAAGTTCTTTACACGAATTCTTAACTGCTTCAGGAATATTAATCCATTTTTGTATTGTTAAGCACTGCAAATGTCTTTAAATTTTGCTTCATTGTCAACACTGCAAAACAGTGAATTAAATATGTAATATTGGCCACCATTCAAGCAGGATTTCTACCCACATCTTTTCTTTTCATTTTATTTCGCAGTTGTCTGCTTCAACTTGGTCTCTTCTTCGTCCGCAGGTGATCTTTTCTGCATGTGAGCAGGGTGTGTTCGACTTGCTTCTGCAATCCCAGAAGCCCCTGAGTGCAGCTGAGATAGCACGAGAACTCGGCACCAGTGAGGACGGCATGGAGCGGCTCCTCGATGCGCTTGTGGGTGTTGAGGTCTTGGAGGTGGAGCTAACACAGGGCACAGGTACGTTTACTCCAAGCGAAAGTAATACAATACATAGGTGTGTTTACTGTAGGTGGAGCTAACACAAGTTGGAGCTGGGAAGTTATTTCAAACAGAATAGACATCAGAGAGAGAGCTTACGACAACATTTAACACAAAAATTAAGGTTGCTAGATTAATGACAATGATTAATGATTAATGATTGACATTTGTCCATATACAAATACTTCCTGTTTAGGCAGACCTTCCTCAGTAAGGATCCTTACACTGAAAAGTTTGCTGTATTTAGATGTGGGCTGAAAAGCAGTTTGAATGAAATAGGGATTAATTCCTGTTTGCTTCAGCTCTGAGAAACTCTTCAGGCTTCATGATGAATCTGAGAATTGGTGATTAATATTTGAGTAGACCCATCGTCTCCCTTTTAGACTTTATAAATAATTCAAGATTGATTCCTGAATAATTGACACAAAGGTCATTTAGAAATCCAAAATAGATGGTGAACATTGTGATGGTTTATTATTTATTTTATTTTATTTTATTTTATTTTATTTTATTTATTTATTTATTTATTTATTTATTTTACAGTTTCTTATAAGCTTTGTTTTGTCTTTTTTCTCTTCTAGCCTATTACAGCAGTACTGATGTTGCTAATCTGTATCTGGCCAAGAACAGCCCTAAATCTCTATATGACATGATCATCTACCAGTCCCAGACCATCTACCCTCTCTGGAACAACCTAGGAGATGCGGTCAGGTAAGACATAGTAAAAATAAGTCTTGTAGATTATGTAGTGACTCTAATTGTAAAATTGCACTTAGACAAGAGTGCACCATGGGAAGAAAATGACAAACTTGATGTAACCGTCCATCAGCTCAGTAACTGTGGCTCTACCATTCAAGACACTTTTTATAAGCTGGTCTCAGTAAATCCTTTACTATATGTGCCTCAGGTGCTTGCTTTTACAATGCTACCTCTTCAAATTGAATTGCAAAAGTGCTCTGATGTACAGTTGCAATCAAAATTATTTAACCCTCATTGCAAATCAGGTTTATTGTCAAAATTTACAGACTTTCAGCTGTTTGCAATGAACAAATCAAACAAAAGCAATTGAAATAGTTCAACACAACGAATGCTTCAAGTGGTTTCCCCATATTCAACTGAAAATGCAACTTATAATGACTTGAATGGGGTTGAATGAAAATTATTCAACCCCTTCATGGCAAGCATCTTTAGTACTTAATAGAGCACCCTTTTTTGCTGTTATGACCTGCTGCAAACAAGATGCATAGCCAGACACCAGCTTCTGGCAATGTTCCTGAGGAATCTTAGCCCATTTCTCATGAGCAATGGCCTCCAGTTCAGTAATATTCTTGGGTTTGCGTGCTGCAACTGCCTTCTTCAAATCCAAAAGTCCGGTGACTGTGATGGCTCTGTAGAATCTCTCAGGACTTCTTCTGCAACCAAGCCTTGGTGGAATTTGAGGTATGCTTGGGATCATAGTCCTGTTGGAAGGTCCAATGACGCCCAAGCTTCAGTTTCCTCACAGATGGCATGACGTTTTCTCCTAGGATTTCCTGATACTTCAGTGAATCCATCTTGCCTTCCACATGCTGCAGGTTTCCAGTGCCAGAGGATGCAAAGCAGCCCCACAGCATCACCGAACCACCACCATGCTTGACTGTGGACAGAGTGTTCTTTCTTCATTCTTCTTTCTCCAGACATACCGCTGATCCATTGTGCAGAAAAGTTTTGTTTCATCGCTCCACAAAACAGAATCCCAAAACCTCTGTGGCTTATTTATATGACTTTTCTTGTGCTTTTGGGTCAGTAGTGGTGTACGTCTTGGAGTTCTGGCATGGAAACCTTTTGCATTTAGTACGCGCCATACTGTGTGCCACACTGAAACCTCAGTGCCTGTTGCCACCAAGTCTTGCTGCAGGTCTTTTGCAGTCACTCGAGGGTTTTTCACAACCAGCCTTCTCAGAAATCTGGTTGCAGCCATTGATAGTTTCCTTATTCTGCCCCGTCCAGGTATTTCATGTATTTTCTGCCCCTAGCCAGTTCAGGTATTTCATGTGTGCCAGCTCAAGCACACCTGGTGCAACTACTGAAGCCCTTGATTAGTTGCATCAAGTGTGCTTGAGACAACACCTGTTTTGCATATTTGTGCTGTTGTGAGGGATTCTGTTCAGGGGGTTGAATAATTTTGAAGCTGGAGAAGTCATTATAAGTTGCATTTTCAGTTGAATTTGGGGAAACCACTTGAAGCATTCGTTGTGTTGAGCTATTTCAGTTACTTTTGTTTGATTTGTTCATTGTAAACAGCTGAAAGTCTGTAAATTGACAATAAACCTGATTTGCAATGGGGGTTGAATAATTTTGATTCTGCAACTGTAGGTCTGATTCTCAGCTATGCTATGTGACCTCAATGGCAAAAGATCATTGAAAAAACAGTTGAGTTCTCTCTAGGAGGAAAGGCTGGTGAGGTCTTTGCACACTGTTATATAAACAATACTAAGCAAATCTCTTTATCTGGGTCAAAGTGGATCCCGGGAATATTACGCACAAGGCAGGAGACACTCACACTCTCTCAGACTCTCACTCACACCTATGAGCAATTTAGCATCCACAGTCTGCCTACCAGCATATTTTGTGAGATGAGAGGAAACAGGAGAACCTAGAGGAAACATATGCAAACACTGGGAGAACATGCAAAACTACACAAAAACAGTAACCTGACCTCAGACTAGAACCGGGAACCCTGGAGCTGACAGGTTCCGATATCAGAGATGCATTACTTTTTTATTCTGAGAAAAATCGTTTTAGTGTGGCATTGTCCAGGGTCCCCGGTTTATCCTGGCCTCAGGTTACTGTCTTTGCAGAGTGTCACATGTTCTCCCTGTGTCCTTGTGGGTTTACTCCGGGTTCTCTGGCTTCTTCTCACCTCCCTAAACCATGCTGGAGCATGAAATGGCTATGATAAATTGCCCCTAGGTGTGAATGAGTGTGTGAATGTTTGTGTCTGTGTTCTCAGAATAGGCACTGGACTCACCGCAGTGGTTATTACGAATGAAGAATGAATAGATATCAGCTTCCACTTACCACAATCAGCTTTTCAATTGTCTGATTGGCAGACTGGCTATGATAAGAACTTCCAGCTAAGCAGTGCCATTGCTTTGACATTATTGTTGGTTTGCTGGTCCATGTCCAGAGTGGGGTTGAGGTCAGAGATCTGTGCAGGATACTAGAGTTCTTCCACACCAACCTTGGCACACCATGTCTTCATGGAGCTCGCTTTGTGCACAGGGGCGTTGTCATGCTGGAACAGGTTTGGGCCTCTTAGTTCCAGTGAAGGGAAATCTTAATGCTACAGTATCCAAAGACATCTTTGAGATGTCTTTGACGTCCAAAAAAGTACAACTTTGTGGCAACAGTCTTGGAAGGCCCAAATATGGCTGTGATGGTCCGGTGTCTACAAACATTTGGTCATATAGTGTATATAGGGTTATGAAATAACTGAAGTTTGGGAGAAAGACCACACCTGAAACTTCTTCCACCTTCTTCCTAGTTAACTTCCTATAAATTTCCATCTCTCACTTTCTTCACTAGTGAAGATTCTGCACCCACCACCCCCTCATCTGTTGCCTTCTATTCAAAAACTCCTACCTGATGGTCTTTAGTGGAGGGTCTGGTCTTGCCTAGCACAAAGTAGGAGCTGCCTAGAACTCGAGCCCAAGTTCTCTTTTACAGTTCCAAAGGGTGTGGTCTGTACTCAATGTTAAACAAGAATCACTCCTAGCTTCATAACGTTTGTCACAAGACACTTTAGACATTGCAGTCTTTCTAATTCTGGAAGAATCCAGGGATTTTAAACTATAGGTCAAGCTTAAGAAGTTTAAATATCAGGTTGCTGTTTTAAACTTCACAGGAAAGGAAGGAACCAAAATGAAAAAACCTTTGGTCTCTCATCGGAAGACATCTTCTCAGCTATATACAGGTGAGATTATGACTCCCTCTCACATTTCACAGGTGACATGCTCCTGCACTGCTGTGTTTCTTACATACTGTGTGAGCTACCCATTCCTGTTTTCACACAATGCATGACTAACCACGGCCTTTCTAAAAATGACATTCACAGCAGCACGTCGCTTTCCTGGTAGCAGACAACATTTAAAACAAAGAGGCCGCTCAGAAAAAACACAGCAAAGGTCATACCCAAGTCTGTTTGTATAATGATCGCTTTAGAGAAGCAAACGGAAGGTCAAATCAGGGAGCATATATAGGATGTCCCATAAGTCCAGCATCACAGAGTTAATGTTTGTTTTCATGTTTTTACAGACCATGATGTAGCTGAGCAAGGAAGAACGAATCCAAATAATTCTGCTGTTTTGAGAAAAATGGTAGACATATTGAACAAGTTCTATAAATAAATAAAACTTTTATTAAGCCTTGTTTTTTCTCCTTTGATGCTGAATTTGAGATATTCTGTATATTAAGATGAAAATAGAGAGAGCTTAATGAATTTTTTCACTCAGCCCAAATTGTCTCGGAGACCAATGACAAATTTGGGGTCATTCTGGTGTCAAATACTAGATACTAAAAATTTATTGCTGACTGACTAGATATGTGGTGATTGTGTAGCAAAATGCCATCCATGGGGCATCTAATGATGTGTCGTTTGCGAGTGAATCAGCGTCGGCTGTTTTAGGTGAAAGTTGAGATCTGACTCATGTGTAATTTAATCAGAATACTTCCGTGGAAGCCTGGTTTCAACATTTGTGCTGTTCGTTAGTGTAAATGATGAGACGTGTGTATGAGGCAGTAAGACAGGGAGGATCCTTACACTGCAATGCTGCTCACTGATGTAGTCAAGTGTATTAAGGGACGTGATTAGATATCAGGATAAAACACAAATGAAGCTCACACACAGCAGCACAATGACATTAATGCTTATTGTATTTGTCAATGCACATTTGTTGTGACTTTAGAATTTAACAAATATTTAAATAGATTTTATAAAATGGGGCATTTGAGGCCAATGCTCCTCCTTTTTGCATACCGTGCCCTTTTAATATAGATAAAATGGTCAAGTAAGAGGAAAGGTATATTTTGTGTCTTCTGTATTTGTATGTGTGTTTGTATCAGTCTTCATTATTTCATTTGAAAGCATGAGGCCATATATTGTTTTTGTATCATTTTATCACATTAATCACCTGTTAATCTCTGTTGTAGGTCATGTTATTTCAGAAAGCCGGGTGTCCTGATAGAGTAATATAATATTAGTAGCTGCTTTAGTACAGTAAATGTCATAATGTAACATAAACTCAGCAAACCCTTCAGTGATATCAAAAGTAACTATAGCACCAATTTGGAAATACCCAATGTTGCGGAAACAGATACAACAAACAACACTGACATGGGTGCACATGCTAATATAGCTGGAAAATCATCATCGTCATCATCCTCTTCGTCATACTATGAATACTACAGCTCTGATAAGAGGATATATATCAGGTTTCGTTTATCAAGCAGAGTGTGCTATTAATTTTATTTTCCATTTATTTATTTTTATTATTGTGTAGTTGCTTTGGCAACAAAATTTGATGTCTGCCTAGGGTGATAATGAAACTGCTTCAGTATCAAGGGACTTTTTGCTGCAAAAATCCATTCAAGAGCCTCCATCACAGTGCCACGCCAGCTTTAGGACACAGACAGGTTCATCTCTGAGTGACTGATTTTGAGAGAGAGTGAGCGAGAGATGTCTTGTTATCTGAAGTGGCACTCTGTGTGTGTGTGTGTGTGTGTGTGTGTGTGTGTGTGTGTGTGTGTGTGTGTGTGTGTGTTCCGCTTGTTATTTTAGGAGGGTGAGTGCATCTCTTTTGCTCGTGGGTCTGTGCACTGAGACAGAAAATTCGAGGCTCTGGCCCTCACCCATCTCCTCTCCCTGTCCTCAGATACCTCACATATCACTGTGTGTGTGAATCTGTACTTTCTGTGTGAATCTGTAAATGCTAATATTTTCATAAATTCAGAATTTATTCTGGCCAATTAAACAGATGTGTGCATCTGTAAAGAGAAAAGGCATTGCTTAACAGATGGTGTGTGTGTGTGTGTGTGTGTGTGTGTGTGTGTGTGTGTGTGTGTGTGTGTGAGAGAGAGAGAGAGAGAGAGAGAGAGAAACACACACATTGCACCAGTATATATACTTAAATGTTTGTGTATATATTACAGGTCAGAGGAAGAGATGTTAAAGTTTATGGGTTTGATGAACTCATCATGGGTCATTGACGGCCATGACGTAGTAAATGCTTTTGACTTGTCCAGATTTAAGTCCATAGTGGATGTTGGAGGTGTGTATACTTATTCTTCGATGCCCTTTCACACAAATACCCACATGTTAGTAAGTTAGAAAAGTCTGTGTTCACTACCAGTAACTTTTTTTTTTTTTTTTTTTTTTAAATATCAGAACATATGCATGCTGTGACATTGTTGAGTTGTATGTGTATCTGAATGTATCATATTACTTCATAAATCAGAGTCACTACAATTAAATTTGTTTAATAAAATTAAATTGCCTATTTACATCAATCCCTTCCACCAAATAGCATTTTTAAATAACAATGTTCTCAATTCCCTATCTTTTTTCTCCTTGATGAAGTAAATGTCCCTGTTTCCTGGTTAATCTGTTTACAGGTTGTTCAGGTGCCTTGGCCCGTGAGTTGGCTAAGGCCTACCCTACTTCCACATTGACTGTCCTGGACTTGCCAAAAGTCATCCAAACAGCCCAGAAGCACTTCTCTCAAAGTGATGACACCATCAACTTTCTTGAAGGTCAGGTCTTCTGTACATTAGAACAGTATATGTACAGTATATACAGTCATGTGAAAAAATAAGTACATCCTGTGGATATTGTTGGCTTTTCTGACATATTTGGACAAGCAAACATTTGATCCTCTTTGAAACAGTGCCTATTAATAAAGTTGATACACTATAAAAAGACACATAAAATTGACATTTTGTAGTACTTTTCAATGTAGTAATTGAAGTAATTTAAATGATCAAAAAACAGATCAGTCACATGGAAAAAGTAAGTACACCCCTACATTCATCCCACCTTCAAATCCATAAAATTAGAATCAGGTGTTCAAGATTGGGTGCCAGTGATCAGAACCTGCTTAGGGAGTTCAGGTGGAACCTGTCTTATTTATACCCCTCTCATATCTAGTGTCTGGTGTTTCCTTTGCTATTGAGGTGTGTGGTGTCATCATGCTAAGATCTAAAGAGTTCTGTAAGGCCTCTTAAAAAGGTTGTGGATGCCTATGAGTCTGGCAAGGGATTAAAAAAGATCTCCAAATTATTTGAAATACATCATTCCACTGTAAGGAAAATAATCTATAAATGGCACAGATTTAAAATGAATCCTAAAAACAAGGTACCAAAAACTAGTGGAAAGAAGAAAGGGAAAGTTTTGGGAGAAAGGGTACGTTTTAAATTGACTTTAAAAATGGGGGGTTACTGTTAACTCTCAATATGAAGTCCACAGAGCTGCCAGTGCTAATGAAGGAGGCCATCTTTAGGCTGAAAAATCAAAACAAACCAATCAGAGAGATAGCAAAAACATTAGGTGTGTCCAAATCATATTCTTTAAAAGAAAGAGCGCACTGGTGAGTTCAGGAACACCAAAAGTCCCGGGAGAGCACAGAAAACGACTGTAGTACATAACAGAATAATTCTTTCCCTGGTGAAGAACAAGCCCCTTCAAAGCAGTTGGACAGATCAAGAACACCCACCATCAATCAAGTGAAGACTTCACCAGAGTAAATACAGAGGGTTTACCACAAGATGTAAACCACTGGTAAGCCTCAAAAACAGGAAGTTTGCCAGAAACATCTAAAAAGCCTGTACAGTTCAAGAACAACATCCTATGGACAGATGAGACAACTTGTATCAGAATGATGAGAAGATTATGCAGAAGGGAAGGAACTGCTCATGATCTGAAGTATACCACCTCATGTTATGGCGTGGGTGTGTATGATTGCCAGTGGAACTAGTTCCCATGTATTTACTGATGTTGTGACTGCTGACAAACACAGCAGGATGGATTCTGAAGTGTTCAGTGCTACATTATCTGCTTAGATTCAGCCAAATGCTTCAAATCTCATTGGAAGGTACTTCGCACTGCAGGTGAACAATGACCCGAAGCATACATCAAAGCAACCCAAGACTTTTTAAGGCAAAGAAGTTGAATGTTCTGCAATGGCCAAATCACTCACCTGACCAGGATCCAATTGAGCTGCATTTATATTGCTGAAGGCAAAACTGAAAGCTAAATGCCCAAAGAACAAGCAGGAACTGAAGACAGCTGCAGTAAAGGACTGGCAGAGCATCACCAGGGAAGAAACCAAGTGTCTAGTAATGTATATGGGTTCTAGACTTCAGGCAGGCATTGCTTGCAAAGGATTTATAATCAAGTATTAAAAACGACAGTTTAATTTATGATCAATAGTCTGTCCAATTGGTCCCAACTTTTGGTCCCTTAAAAAAAGGGGGGAGACCACATATGAAAAGTATAATTCTTACAATGTTCACTTGATTTGGATGTAAATACTTTCAAGTTACGTAATTATTATATTAATTATTTAATTTCAACTACAATACACTGTGGTAGACAGCAAAAATAACAACATCAGCAACGTCGTCAGTGTCCAACTATTTATGTTCCTGACTCAATGTAGGTATTTTTTTAACCTTAGGGTTAGGGTTAGGGTTAGGGTTAACCCTAAACCCTTTTGAACTCCTAGGGGAATTTTAGGCACTAACAAAGAGCACATTAAATACACAAAATAAATACAAATACACATACTCACACAGACTCACACAGACTCACACAGTGAAATGGCAGTGCACAAAGAAGACAAAGTGCAGAAACAGAACATTGATAAAACCTTCACATTCATTTGTGTGGGATGTGAGGCTTTAGTTTTAATGCGAAGGAAGATTCACATGTAGCAAAGACATTAATAAGCGCTAAATGAAGCAACACATGGTGTTTTGCATGTGGGTAGTTATTGTATAATGAAATTATATCTTTGTTTGTTTTTCAAATACAGTATGTTCACAGTGGAACAGTAAAAGAAACAGCAAAAGAAAGGATAATAAAAGGTTATGTGGATTACATAACCTTTTATTATCTTTTCTTGTGCTGTTTAAATAATTGTTTACACTGTTAAGGATCATTTGCTGTGTGCATTTTAATCTAATGTTTAAACAGCCTTTAAGCTAATTCACATTGTGTGTGTGTGTGTGTGTGTGTGTGTGTGTGTGTGTGTGTGTGTGTGTGTGTGTGTGTGTGTGTGTGTGTGTGTGTGTAGAGGGGACTTTTTTAAGGAAGACCTCCCTGCTGCTGATCTGTACGTCCTAGCAAGGATCATTCATGACTGGAAAGAGGAGAAAAGTCTGACGCTGCTGAGGAAGATTCACGCAGCCTGTAATTCAGGTGCGCACAGGAGACCTCCATCAATGTTAACATGATAAAGTCAGTGATACTAGCTTGAAGATGGTTGTTTCATAAGCTGTATTGTGGACTACTGACCTGGTATCACTTTTGCACTGAGCAGAGCAAAGCTTAATTACAGTTACGGTAAAGTTAGATTAAAGGAATAGTTCAGTGAAAAATGTTACGTTCTTCGACTTAACCCGAATCTAACTGATCAGCCAAGACTAGTTTGGTGTCTGGCATTTGCTGTTTTAATTTTGCAAAGGAGCTACAATTCTAATGTTTCAAACCTATCTTATGATTTTACATGAGTTTTATAAGCTGTTTTTAATCCGAAAAAAATCAATGTTGTAAAGTAGCATTTAGAGTCTATATATACAAATGTAATTTGGAAGTGGAACTGTATACATATACATATATAAAATTATCCGCATAACTTCCAGCTTTCAGTACAATTCCACCTTCAAACTTTGGGACCGAAGGTGACTCTGCTTATCAGAGACAGATGAAGTGTTGATCATGTTGTGTTCAAGACCTGGATGTGGTTTGATGTCCATCCCATCCATCCACTTTCCATACCGCTTATCCTACACAGGGTCACAGGAACCTGGAGCCTATCCCAGGAAACTTGGGGCACGAGGCAGGGGACACCCTGGAAGGGGTGCCAACCCATCACAGATGTGGTTTGATGGTTTTACCTAAAAGATTTTTAATGAGACTGACATCCTTCATTTGTTAGCTACATTAGCCTGGCAGCTCCAGTGCAAAACTGACCCTTGCCTGACTGACTACATTTGAAGTGAAGGGGAGACTGTGTTAATTTTCCAAACTATTCCTTTAATAATACACTCACTGTTACTACCTTATTATAAGGCATGTAGTGTTTTTGGCACTCTGTCCACAGGATATGGAGCATATTATTTCTTTGTACACTTTTCTTTTGGCCAAAAACTTCAGGATATTGCGATCTGGCTGCAATCTGATTGGCTTTGTGCAATTTCATGTATATCCACTTTACAGCAGGACAACAAGCTTTTAAATACATTGCACTTTTCAGAGTGCAATATTTTCACTGGACAGAAAGAAAAAGGTTCATGGAACCCCGTTTCTAAAAGTTATTAAAGAGTTTTGTGTGAAGCAGTAAGCGTGGAGTAAATGGGTAACAGAAAAGTCTGTGATTGGTCATCTGCCATGCTTTGTCAAATTACCCTTTCTCTGTTAAAGTAAGTTGTTCTTGGCTATGGTAATGATGAAACGTATCAGAGGCTATATTTCATGTCTTTTTCTCACTTTCCTCCCTCTGGAATATGACTATTGTTTTTGTGGTGTGTGTGTGTGTGTGTGTGTGTGTGTGTGTGTGTGTAGGTGGAGGTGTTCTGCTGGTAGAGGCTATGCTGTTTGAAAACCACAGAGGCCCCATCATGGCTCAGCTCTTCTCCCTGAACATGCTGGTTCAGACTGAGGGGAAGGAGCAGCCGCCCTCTCATTACACACGCCTGCTCACGGCGGCTGGCTTCACTGAAGTGGGGGTGTGCAGGACGGGCAAATCCTACGACACCATCCTCGCTCTCAAATAACCACACATGTACCCCCGTATCAATGCAGTATAATGTTTCCTCTGCTGTATGAAGTTACGGCCACCCAGGACTGCAGAGAGGAATCCCTGTATTTGGAAACTTTTTTAAATGCTTAATTCCTCTTAGAGAGATTGTTTTCAAATCGCATATCATCTATAATTCTGTATCCAGGCTTTTTTGTAAGGGTAAAAGTGTAGTTAGTAGTTTCTTGGACATAAAAACAATGGGAACAATTTATAATGCAGCACAGATTGAATTTAATGGTTCATTTAGGGTTATTTTAGCGGATGAAGTCAAACTTATAGGGATGGACTGAAGAATGGAGGAAAACCTTTTTACAAAAACGTGTATTACACTGCAAAAATGCCTTTCTTGAAACAAGCAAGACACACAAATCTAGTTAAAGTGTACTAAAATCAAGCAAAAAATAAATAAATCTGCCAGTGGGGAAAGCAAAACTGACTTGGTAAGAATTCTTGAAAATAGCATAAATATCTAGTCACTAAAAATGCTAGTGGATGTTAAAACCAGACAAAAATGCCAGAATTTAAGCAAGTTGTGCTTATTACAAGCAATGAAAACTCAGTTATTCAAGTTATTCAAGTTATTTACTTACGTAAAATGAGTATTTTGGTCTTTTGATTGAGCTGACTTTAAGAATCTATCCCTTAATCTGAGATAAATAATTAGAAAAAAAGCTTACAATAAGACACAATTTCTTCAAACAGCATAATAAAAACAAGTGACTTTGTCTTAAGGTAAGGCAGCAGAAGCATTGTTATTTTTAGCAATTTTATTGAAACATGGAAAAACTCTGCAACACATTGTCAGGGATTGTAGAAGTCGGCAGATGCAAGCGCAGATTTTTATTGAATAAAGTGCAAAACAAAACCAAAACTGTGAAAACAAGAACCATAAATGTAACAATGGACACAAGGCAAAAACATGTGGACTATGAGAGCAGGACACATGATAACACATGAACACGACAACAACAAAAGCTTGACAATTAGATGCTGAAAAACTATTACTTCTATAGGGATGCTTATTAGGGGTAACACAGAACAGGTGTGAGTGATCAGTGGGACATGTGACATGGTCATGTGGCTGATGGGTAATGTAGTTTAGTGTGGATTTCAGCATAACCCTGACACATAGCTGCATTCATTGAAAAACCGAAGTGTGCAAGTGGTCTTAAGGCCCGTTCACACCAAGAACGTTAAGGATAACTATAACTATAACGAAAACTATACTAACTACACCAACGAATGATATAAAGGTCTGTTTAGCTCTCGCACTGCAGTTTCAAAGCAAAAATGGATGAGACTTTACGACTTTAACCAGCTGATGTCCACAGCATGCTACGTTTCGAGCGCACCTAAACAGTGAATCTATTTAATCTACCTAAACGGTGAATTTAGTGAACATAGTCAGTGTAGAGGAATAAAAACAACACCTAGTCTTTTTCCACTGCAACTTCAAAGGAAACAAAACAATGTTGTCTAAACTAGCGCTGGATACTTGAGGTAATTTTATGTTTGCTAGCCTGGCATTATGATCTCATCTCCGTTAATATTTCTCACCATTCATTCCGAGGGTATAACTGATTGTTTTCCATATATCGGTTTTCTTTATCTTTGTAAAAAGGGTTTGACTTTTCAAACAGTGAAGGCATGAGCGCTTTAAATTTGAATGGATTCTGATTGGCCATCAGTGTCATTTATCGTTTATCGTTCATCAGCTGGAAAAAAAATCGTTCTGAAAGTGATCCCAACAGTATCCTTCCGCTATATAGTTATCGTTATCATTGTGGTGTGGACTCTATTCTTTTAAATATAGAACGATTTTTAAAACTATATCTTTATAGTTATAGTTATCGTTATCGTTCTTGGTGTGAACGGGCCTTTAGTCTTAAAATAAGGAAAACAATCTTGTTCCTCTGCTGGGATATTATGCAAACCATTGTTGTAGCATGGTAAATCTAGCTCAATACAGTGGGTATAGAAAAGAATCACCCCCCTTTAAAATAATCGCATTTTGGTGCTTTTCAGCCTGAAATGAAGACAGACACAGTTTTTGTTTCATCCAGCTGTATTTACTCAGTGCAACTTATAACATCCAAGTGAAAGATATAACACCAACCTGTCAGAAAATTTTTAAAAAAAAATAAAAATCCAGAATCACTGAGTTGGAAAAAGGATCACCCCCCTCCATTTTGATTAGCTCAACATGAAAAGAGCTTTCCTGGAGCGTTTTGTTGTATTGTCCAACTGAAGCAAACAATCAACTGTGGGTGGCAAGGCACTGCCAAAAGATCTCTGGGATAAAGTTGTGGACAGGTCAGGAGATGGATACAAAAAAAAGTCAAAAGGTTTATCAATGCCTAGAAGCACAGTGAAGTCTATTATTAAGAAGTGGAAGGTATTTGGTACAACACAGACCCTCCCTGGATCAGGATGTCGCTCCAAACTGGATGAAAGAACCAGGAGGAAACTGGTCAGAGAGGCTACCAAGAGGCCTACAGCAACTCTGAAGCAGTTGCAGGAATTTATGACAAAGAGTGGTCATGTGTGCATGTGACAACAATATCACAAATTCTCCACAAATGTGGTTTGTACGGTAGGGTTGCAAGAAAAAAGCCACCCATGACTGAGCTTTGCCAAAACACACCTTGAAGATTCTGAGGCCACATGGAAAAAGGTGTTATGGTCAGATGAATTATTTGGCCTCAACACCAAACGATATGTTTGGCGGAAATCCAATACAGCTCACCATCCAAATAACACCATTCCTACAGTAAAGCATGGAGGTGGTAATATCCTGTTATGGGGGTGTTTCTCTGCAGCAGGGACTGGAGCACTTGTCAGGATAGACGGAAAATGGATGGGGCAAAATACCGTCAAATTCTTGAGGAAAATCTGCTGCCCTCTGCCAGAAAGTTGTCAATGGGAAGAAGGTTTACCTTCCAACATGACAATGACCCAAAACACACAGCAAAACTGACCACACAACGGTTGAAGGAGAAAAAGGTGAATGTCCTTGCATGGCCTAGTCAGAGTCCAGACTTAAACCCCATTGAAAATCTGTGGAATGACTTGAAGACTGCAGTCCACAAACGGTCACCATCAAATTTAACTGAACTTGAGCAGTTCTGCAAAGAAGAGTGGGCAAATATTGCAAAGTCTAGATGTGCAAAGTTAGTAGAGACATATCCCAACAGACTAAAGGCCGTAATTAAAGCATAAGGTGGTTCAACAAAATACTGACACAAGGGGGTGATCCTTTTTCCAACTCAGTGATTCTGTTTTTTATTTATTTTTTTATTTCGGACATGTTGGCGTTATATCTTTCACTTGGATGTTATAAGTTGCACTGAGTAAATACAGCTGGATAAAACTAAAACTGTGTCCATCTTCATTTCAGGCTGAAAAGCAACAAAATGTGATTATTTCAAAAGGGGGTGATTCTTTTCTATACCCACTGTATTAGCTAGAATATCTTAAGACAAAGTTGGATATATTTTCTTAAAATTAGATTACTTTTCTAATGCAAAACATGCTTGGCAAGATTATTTTTCTTTTTACAAAAAAATAAGACTCATTTCCCCAGAAACAAGGCTTTTTTTTTTTACTTTCTTGAAATTTCTTTTTTGCAGTGTACATGTGTAGACAATCATTGATGGAATTCAACACCAGCCTTTAAATGAGTCTGGAGTAATCTCCAAACTGTTCACGGTAATTGCACACACACACACACACTACAGATGCAGTGGATAGAGATTAAGAGATTAAACACTGAAGTTTTTAACTTTAATTTCTACATTTCCAGCCTGAAGTCCTGCACGTCCTTTATCAAAATACGATCAGTATTATTGTAGCAACTGGAATTATATCTGTACATATATTTATTTAATATTTCCCTCAGGTCTCCGATTACCTCAAATAAGTGCTGTTTGGATCCTGACTGTGAAAAAAGCTGTGATGTTTATAATATTTTTTGGATTAAATGCATTAGACTGGTGGGTGCATGTTAAGAAATAATTACTCCTTTCACACTTATATGTAGTGATTATTGATCAGTATTAAGGCATGTTTCTCTCGCTCTCTCTCTCTCTCTCTGTGTGTGTGTGTGTGTGTGTGTGTGTGTGTGTGTGTGTGTGTGTGTGTGTGTGTGTGTGTGTGTGTGTGAACTGAGAAGTTCAGTTTGAGTGTTTGCATTTTGCAGAAATACGGTACTTGAGAATTACTAATATTTGTCTTTAATTAATGTCAACAGACAGTATTGTGTTCACGTTTCTTTTGTAAAGCTAACACATGAACACTGAATTAATTTCAGCCACCTTCTCCACATATGGTTTCCCACAGTGAAGTAATGAAGTCCAAGAACAGTCATAACAATCATTTCCTAATAAAATAACACAATAAAGGGAAAAAATGCTGTTAGTCGTCTGTGGTGTCTGTATTTTTATTAACAGTTCTACTAGTGTTTAGAAAGAAAACTACTTGGAGACACATTAAATATGTTTAATCAGAAATGTTTGCGATGCGCTTAGTGATTCTGGTGTTAATTGTGTCTTAGTTGTGTTGTATGTTCTTATTCTTGTGTGAAGTTAGCAGTTGTCTGCCACACTGATGTCACGGCACAGTTACAACAGAGTTTAACAAGAAGAAAAAAAGTCAAACATAAGGGATAACAGTCAGATTTTACTGTTGGCTCCTAAAAACAAGAAGGACAAAAAAAGAGCGAGCACTTCTTTTCTCACTCATCATTTTCCAGTGATGTTGACATTTACATTACATTTACATTTATGGCATTTGGCAGACGCCCCGAGTGACTTACAGAAGTGCTTAAGTCTCTATCAGTAATTACATCCTGATACTGGTTCACTAGGTCACGGAATAAGAACACTAAAAACTCTGTTTAGGAGGTAATATAGTAGGAAAAGCACACAGACTACACAATTTGGTTGTGTTTTTTTTTTTTTTTTTTTTTTTTAAATAAAGTGCTAATGTTGAATGTCATGTTAGTGATAAATTCAGTGTAGAACTAGAGGTGACAGCAAACGCTGACAAACTTTTATCTTCATGCAGGAGGCGAGGGAGTTGGACAGTTTAAAGAATTAAAGCGCTGCTGCATCACTCTGTTAACAGATGAGTTCCCACTGCATCGCTGTCAGCAGGTAGTCACACGGCATTGTGGGTAATATAGGACGGCATTGTCGGTGAAAGACTAAACTAGACTAACTAAAAAATAATCTTAGATGCCACAGAGTATCAAATGTTAATTATAAAGATTAATGTGCAAGTCGTTCAGGGCGGATTTGAAGTTAAACATGAGAAGCCTGAAATCAGCTGGAACCTGAGCGCCCTCTAGTGGCGATGGATAAAAAGATAATAGCGCGCCCTCTAGTGGCGATGGATAAAAAGATAATAGCCCGCCCTCTAGTGGCGATGGATAAAAATAACAGAGGGCGCGTCGTCAATGAAGGGAGTAAACATGTAAATAAACAAAAACAAACAAATAAATAAATAAATAGTTATTTTTCTAGAACTCTAGACATGCCGCTTTCTAAATGACTGAATGTTAATGTTAATAATCTAGATGGTTGAAAGAAAATATCCTAAATGCAGCTCAGATGCAGCTTTTGCAGATTTTGGTATTATTAATGAGCTTTGTTTTTTTTTTTTTTCAAATTTACCGGAGCAGATAAACAACTCGACTGCTATGGCATAACATATTATAGTAATTATAACCAATCACGATCCTGTGTGTGATTTGTACTACTGGAATAAAATCATGAATACTTAATGCATATTTGACAGGGGAAAAAAAATTAACAAATAAATTCTCAAGCTTTTTGTTTACTTTCATAAAACAAATGTGTTGTAGTTTCTTCTTCCTGCTTTATATGCAAAAATAATTTATATCCAAAATGGTAGACACCACTGAACTGCAAGGGTATGCCTGTCATTATTATTATTATTATTATTATTATTATTATTATTATTATTATTAGTAGTAGTAGTAGTAGTAGTATTAATATTAATAATAATCAAAATTGTCAGGAATGTTTCTGCAACCAATAAACTTTGGCTACAAACTTTAAAAGATTTAACTCAAAGTGTAGCCAGTTATTTGGTTTTTTTATATCTTCAACATCTAAGAGAAAACTATATAATTATATAATATATAATATAATATTGATTTTATTTACAGACATCAATCAATTAATACTCTTCAATGTGCTATTTATACACTGAGCTAAAATAGGATATCATTTACAAATCTTTCGACTCCCCCCCCAATTCCTCCATATGTCACACACACGTGTGTCAGTGTGTCATAAAATTTAAATGATAGAAATAGTTTTTTTTTTTTTCCATAAATATATTTATGTTCCTTTTTGTTTTTATGTCCTTAGAAAGGAAAAAAACGTGCGAACGCTCAAAAGGCCTAAAATAAATAAATAAATAAAAAAGAATACCCGGAAGAAATGAGAGAGTTGCCACTCTCGGTCCTCGACAGGGAGCGTAAACAGTCTTTAGTTTGAGGAGCTGCGCCCTCTGGTGGCGGCGCGCAGAAGCACCGAGTACGTAACTTGTATTTGTGTGTGCGTGTGTGTGTGAGAGAGAGAGAGAGAGAGAGAGAGCGAACGAACGAACGAACACGGGGCGGGGAGGCGAGGCGACGATCTGCTGCTAGCTCCGTGCCGCCCGAACTCAAACTGTAAGCAGCAGCAGCGCAGCACCATCGCTTAGCTACACGGAAACGCCAACGCAGGAGCGGCGACGTCTCTTCTCTCTCTCTCTGTGCGTGTGTGTGTTTGTGTGCAGGTAACACAGCCATGTTTCACATATTTACCGCATTCTAGCAAAGCGCATGAAACGCACATTTAGGACGGTCGCTTTGCACCATGCGTTCGCTGCTTTTCTCTCTCTCTCTCTCTCTCTCTCTCTCCAGGATTTCCGTGAGCTTTTTTTCGAATGCAGATGGTCCGGTGGTGGAAACGTAGTACGTCATTAAAATGGCGCCAAAAGATTAAGTTCATGGGGCAATAAAATCCCGTCCTATACGAATATTAGCATGATCTGACCTCCATACTGCTCTTAGATGGAATTTCCTCCATGAGCGGGGCGATGATTTGTGCAGTTATAGTGCAGCTAAGAGGGGAGAGAGAGAGGGAGGGAGAGAGAGAGAGAGAGAGGGAGGGAGAGAGAGAGAGAGGGAGGGAGGGAGACAGACGCGGGGCTGCTTGGTGTGTGTTTGTGCCAACTCAGATGCGATAGAGCTCCAGCTTTGCTCTCACATCACCTCCGTCACAACACATTTGTGGCGCATTAAAACTCAACTTTAAACTTTTTTTCCACCGCAGGACCCTAAAAGCCGAATAAACGCCCCGGAGGTTGTTTTTTTCCCCTCCGGCTGCGCTTTAAATCCTAAACCCGTCTCTGTGTAGAGTTGGCGTTAGTTTGCCTCCTGTGCTGGCGTGTGTCACCGCTGAATATCCACACTCTCTCATTAGATCCCAGCCTTTCAGTGATCAGTAACCCGATACGGGAACATTTTTCTCTTACTGACCCTTGCAGAGTCACTTTTAATAATTTGTTTACCAAACAACCCCCAGGCTGAAGTAACGTTAGACGAGCTCCGGCGAATACGCACATTTATTTCTCCATGTTCTTGTTTAAGTTGCCTGAAGATAATTCTGTCACCGATTTCATTCCCAGCTCTTTATGCACTCGTACCAAAAAAAAAGCAAAACGTATTGAAATGTTATTTAAAAAAAAAAAAAAAAAAAAAAGGAATTAATGTTGTTGCTAATTTTGGTCGGGCATCATAACGGGCAGCTATGCTTCTGTTAGGGGGCGTGGCCTTTTAGGAATCTTTCGCTGGGTCTGTTTTTAGCAAGAAGCCTTTAGCACAGGTCTGTAGATTTAACGTTTGATTTTCTGAACTTTGCTTTAATTCATGGCCGAGTTTTGTGTGTTGCGTCTGACGGACCACGTGACTCTCTCTCTCTCTCTCTCTCTCTCTCTCTCTCTCTCTCAACTTGTATCTGGAGATGATAAAGCTCGTCTAAACGCTAAACTAACGGAGACTGATGCATTTCATCAGTCGGGTTTGTAAACAGCGGCTTTGGCCATAACATCAGCGCGAGACCGCTATTTTATCTTGGAGATGATGGTTCTAGATTATTACGTCACCCGTCCGCTGTAGCCAATGGTCGGCTCGCCGAAGGCTCACGTGACCCAGTCAAATCGTTCCCGCTGTTTGTGATGTATAGAGTAAACTGGATGTTTTCCTCTTCTTTTTTTTATTATTTTACACAGTTAAATTCAGACTCCTTATTTTAATTATAACTTAAAAGGTGTTTATTGAAATGACTAATCTATTGACATGTAAGTCTGCTTATAACAACAATAACATTATTATTATTATTATTATTATTATTATTATTATTAATTGATTTGTTTACTTACTTTCTTTCTTTGTGGATGAGTTTTTTTTTAAACTTACATACGAGTACATTATCAGTGATTATGGTGTCCATATTTTATCTACAACATAAAAATGAAAAGTTTATTTAAAGCAACATCCATCTATAGACATGTAAGTTTGCTAATAATGCTAACAACAACACTAATAATAATAATAATAACAACAACAACAACAATAGCTTTATGGGTACATTTAAGTGCATGGTTTTACCAGTATTAGGTTTGCGAAAAGGATTTTCAATACAGTAAACATATAATATTCCTTAGGTTCTGACACAGAGATGAATTTGTACATTGTATTGTCACTTTTAATATCTTTATTCAATTAAATTTTTGTAATGTAGTTATTCTAAAGAAAAAACTTTGCTCTTGAGAACTTTAGCGCTCCAATAATATTACATTTTTCCAAAATCAAATTCTAACAAATAAATAAATAAATCCAATCATGGTTTTAAATAAGCAAAAACTAAAACTAAATTCTGTATCCATGTTTGACTCATAACTTTAAATATTTATTGAAGTATTACAGATGTAAGAAACAATGTAATCATATGCAGGATTGTTTCTTCTTCTTCTTCTTATTATTATTATTATTATTATCATGTTTACTCTGCAAACTGTAAATAAAACTAATAAGGGTAAATGTTTTGCATTTATCTGTATATTTAAGTGTGTTTTAGGATCAGGTATAAAAAAAAATTTTTTTTTTAAATATACAAAGTAATGTTTCTAAAACTGCACCACTTTTATGATTTAAATGAAAGAGTGATGTTAGAAATGCAGCGTGGGCCATTATTCTGATTGACAGTTTTTAACCTGCAGCTTTATTTTCTCCCTTAAGATGACTTCTTCTGACTCTAAATATCAAAACGAACGATTCGTCTTTGAGCCTTTGCATTTTGTTTACTAAGTCACAAGATAACAAACCATATATAATATACTTTGTAAGGCCGTCTGTACATTGCGTGTTGGTTTAAAGTGAAACTGCAGTGCCATTCATTTAGTTTGTAATTATTGCAGTGAAACTAGTTTGGTGAGTTATTTGGAGACTGCGGCTGCTGACCATGAAGCGAAGCCGTGTTCCCAGCACCAGCGAGGAGTCCGATAATGGAAGTAAGCACTTTCTGTTTTCTTTTTCATCTTTCTTTTTCTTTTCTAACACTCTCTTCTCTCTTTGCATACCCTTCTCCATTCGTTTCTTCTCTTTTTCTGCTTAATTTATTTTCTTTTCTGCTCATCTCTTGTCTAAGAGTGTATAAGGGTTGAAGTACTTATTCTGTGCGCTACATTTTATATCTTTGTCATTGTAATAGAGGAGGAACGGTTAGAGGCTTTTCAAACTCGCATGGCCACGCGTTCATGAAGGGCCATGAGCAGATGTGCACAAGCAGGTGTGAAAGAAGTGAGCGCCTTGAAACACACTCGGGTGAAGGGCAGGGTCAGGCGGTGTGATCAGTGCGGTGTGATCAGTGCGGTCAGCACGGCCATTTCACAAACTCGCTCTGCATGTTTGTGTATGTCTCAAGGTTTGGTGTTCTGCTTAACCCTGGACATACAGACAGTTGGACATTAAGATCATTCAGTCAGTGAGTATGATCCTCTGTAGATATCTTTAATATCTCTGATCAGTGTTACTGAGGTGTGTTAGGGTCACATTTTCCAGCTCTTCTCCTGGGGTCCCCCAATTTATAACTTGTAAATTCCCCCTTATCTGATGCACATGATTCAAATTCTGGACTTGAATCAGCGGTGCTTAAACATGCACGATCTATTAAAGTGCTAGTTTAGTATTTACCTTTATGTAGCACACCAGCTTCAGCTAAAAAAAAAAAAAAAAAATGTTTGTTGTCTGTTATTTAGTTCATCCCCTGGTCAGTGATGAAATTGGAGCAACATACAACTATTAAAATTTATAAGCATGTAAGAAAATTACATTTCTGTCCGGACAGCAAAGAAAAAAACGGAAAGGCGGGTGATATAAGAAGCTGAATATACAAAACCTGTTAATGAAACGCACAATGAGGCTACTAGATGAGAACTCGAGCAGAAAGATGACTAGCACGGCCGGCTGAACAGCAGGTGCTTTTCTGTAAATGGTTTCAGACCATTTGTGGAAATTTCCCAAGATGTCAAACTTGACCAGTAGGAAATGTTTCACTAAAGTGCTGGAGGTCGGCTCCCTCTAATTCGCAATTAGCACGTCGTGTTTTTATTTGTAGATCCTTGTATTTTTATTAATGCTAAATGTGAAGAGGAGTTCCAAGGGCAGTTTTATTTATTTTTCTAAAACTATTTATTTATTTATTTTTGAATTCAGTAAAATTATTCAAATATTGGAAAAACTGTTGTTGCATCCCAATTCGCCTGCTTATACTATGAAAGTATGCACTTTTTTTTTTTTTTTTTTTTTTTTTTTTTTTTGGTGAAGAAAATTACATACTTTTGTGTCACAAAAGAGTATGCAAGTACTGGGACATACTAACACGTCATGTAACGGAAGAGAACGCTGTTACACACACTGTCAACGTAAACAAATTCCTCATTGCATTTCAGCTTTTCTTCATTCATTATTCCTTATATCACTTATACCATTTAATTTACCATTCCCTTTATTTATTTTTCCACATTTCATTTACACCTCTAAAATGTGTCCTTGAATTTGGCGAAGCAAACCGTCACAAAACTCCTCCTTTCTCACTCGCGCAAGGAGTTGTGGGCAGTATTAGCTGAAAACGTGTCCACGGATCCACACTTGGGAAAATCTACGGGAAATAGTAGATCATCCGGGTACATTTGGGATACTCATTTCAACATACTACAGTTTGGGACACACCGATTCTAATCTCGGATACGATTTGGGGTGGACATTAGACGAATTGTGACGCAGCAGTAGCCACCTTTGGGGATACTTTGCTTTGCCTTTTAATTATGAAGAGATAATAAAGGTCACTAACTGAAAAATAATACTCACTTCTTGGTAATATTGAGTTAATATAGATGTTGACTTAGTTACTGTAGCTGTTTTTGTGTAATATTAAAACTCCATAGGCTACATTCTGGACATCATGTTCTTGGTTGTCTTTGTTCATGGATGTGCTGGTTTTCTTCTCTAGGTAATTGCACATCATGGTCTCAGATGTCAAACTCCCATCACAGGAGACAAGATGGGAAGAGACCGTCAGAGGTAATTCCCCCTTGATATGCCTTTGGCCAATTTTCTAATGTTTCTAGCCAGTCACATTCTCGTATCACTGTTGAATGTGTGATTTTATATTTATGTTATTATAGTTATAGTATTTTATATTAATGGACTGGTTGTTTGGACTGTCTCCCTGTCTCTCTCACTCTCTCTCTCTCTCTCACTCTCAGGTGTTCAGGACTGATTTCATCACAGCAATGAAGCTTCACGACTCATACCAGCTCAATCCAGAGGATTATTACGTGCTTTCAGACCCCTGGAGGCAGGAATGGGAAAAGGGTGTTCAGGTTCCCGTGAGCCCCGAGTCCATCCCCAAACCTGCAGTACGGTACGGCAAGGCGAGACGAATCAGAACATCCTCATCACTCAACACGATACAATAATCAAATCCTTAATTAATGAACTGTGAGAGCCAGCTGTTCTTTGCCAGATGTTGTTGACAGTAATATCATTATACCTGGCGGATTTAATGGTTCAAACTGAGTTAGACAGCCACTTCGCTTTGCACACAACACAAAGAAATATTAATCAGCATATATTTCAGATTAGAGTCCTTTCTTTTTTTCAGAATCGTATAGATAGGTAGATGGTTGTCCTGGTGATGATGATCTAACTAGTCTTACTCATAGCTGTATATCATGACTAAAAAGTTTTATAGACAAAACATCTTGGGTCTAGACTAAAAAACTTCAGCTGAGGAGATTAATGTTGGAAAAAAATAAAAACTGGCTGCAGTTCAGTGCGGCTACTGTAGCAGATTATCTGTTGCGGTTTATCCAATCACATGCAAGTTACTTAGCTGAAGGCGGGCCATCAGACCAGAGACTGGCTACAGGGCTTGAGACATTAGATAAGAAAGGGAAGAGTTTTCGCAGAGTTTTCATTTTATTTATCCTCTCAAGTCTGATTAGTGAACTAACAGTGACATGGCTGGTTTTAAGGAAGTTGATGACGAAAACAAAGTTCAAAGACAAAAGGACAGAGAAGTATGTGTTTATTCTCAAATTCATTACATACGTCTCATCGCGCTAGTGAGAACTGCTAACATGAGGCACCGCTATGAAACAAAACATAATCACTCCAGACTGTCTTATTTATAGCCATGAACTAATCACTAATAGCTAAGAATGAAAAAGTGAAAATTGTCACGATTCAGTGAATAGTTGTTTATCCAGATGTTTGTCAGGAAGGAATGTTATGTAACTGCACCTTTACGAATTTTCTCTGAATCCTCCATGATCTAGACTTTTATTACTTCAGGCTTTGCTTAGTAACTGTCAACCACTGCACATGAATAACTACAAATAAAATGAGATTAAATGAACTCTTATGGAGAGTAAATTAATCGAGGATGTTTTTTTTTTTTTTTAACCTGAAACAAAACTTGCATTTGTTACTTTTGTTACTGTAGTTACATTTCTGAAGGTATGGAAGGTTTTAAAGGATTCTGCCTACTAAAACACATTTAAATAGTTATGAACTGTGTTTTAGCATAGATGACCAAGTAACAAGAAATAATACTAATTTTAAAAAATACATTCCTTTTTTTTATTTCTCACTTGTAGCGTTGTGGCAGAGAAATCGTCCGGTTTGTTGTTCACGCGACCGAAGAAGCTGATTCGCTCGTGGGGTCCAGAGGCGTCAGTGTTGGGGTACGTGGGTATCGGGACGCTCTCTGAGGGGACGTGCCGCTATGACTTGAACGAGGAAGATGTCGCCTGGCTGGAGGTGGCTAACAGAGAATTCGGTCAAATGGGTGAGTGTGTTTTAAACTGTGTTCTTTCTGAATCATTGTGTTTGTCCAACACAACCCAGTTCTACCCCTGGAGACTGATCTTTCTGCATTAGAGAGATGTGTGGAGAAGGCATGTGTGGTTATTAAATGTTTATATCACAGTTATTACCTGACCATTTAACAGAGTGAACAATATTACTACAAAAAAACACTCTACCTGTTTAGTATTGTAAGTGAAAATGAATCTTGTGTCACATTCTGTGCTTAGAGTAAAACAACTAGAATTTTTATATAGCTTTGCTCTTCTGACAAACCAACAATACAAACATGGCTGTAAATCAGAACAGTAAAGATTTTTTTGTTTGTTTGTTTCGAGTTGTGAGACAGGTAGTTAACCTTAAGGAATTGTGACAAGTGCAACATATGTGTGCATCAGGTTCATCCATCTTCTTGTAGAGTGCTCTGGTTTAAGGCAAATTGCAATGCAAACACGGGTGAGTCTTCATGGATGCCTTTTAAGGAATTGTGACGGAGCTGAGCTTTGTAAATTTTGTGGCCTAAAAAATGTACACAAGTCTAATAATATACAGGAATAGGAAAAATAATTAAGAATGGGCTGCTGTGATGCGGCAAGCTCAGAGCTGATTATTTTCTTATAACATCATGTCAGGAAGTTTTTTTTATTCCTCTTATACAACAGCATTTTGCCAACAATTAAGTTTTAAAATGTATGTTATGTATGAATAAATTCATCATATGTTTTTATCCATTTATAGTTACACCCAAAAACAAGTTACACCCTGTTATTGTTCTAAACTATAAACAGTTGTTCCCTCACCAGCCTTCCTCTCTGTCCCTCTCTCTCTCTCTCTCTCTCTCTCTCTCTCTGTCCCTCTCTCTCTCTCTCTCTCTCTCTCTCTCTCTCTCTCTCTCTCTCTTTTGAAGTTGTAAGACAAAAACACACCTTGTCATGCTACTGAGAAAGCACAAACTCCTCTGTCCTGATGGCAGGAAACTTACTGACTATTACAAAGCACTGACACCGGAGACCCCTTCTACAAATGTTAAATAAACATTTCCTTACAGAAAGTTTCATGACACTTTCTGACCAATCAGATTCGAGAATTCATCGCACTGTGTTGTAAACGACAATATTGCACTGTTTGTCTAAGGTATCTTTTGAGAAAATATAAAATATTATAGGTCAGAAAAAAAAACTTTTAAACCATACACATTGCACCTTTAACCTTTCATTGAGTCCTCAGTCAGAAGGACATATGTGAACTTTAGAAGACCGGTGTCCTTATCAGACAATCTTTATATCCAGAATGCAAGCATGCAGTGTTTTCTCACGTCAGTGTTCTGAAAACAAAGAAACAAGAAAAAAAACAAGAAAGATTAAAAAGTGGACTTGTATATTGTGTTAACGTGAAGGTATGCATGTTAAACCACAGGTGTGTTTAAAAGCCAGGTGTGTCCGTGTCGTGTTCGCAGGCATGCAGCTGCTGGACGAGAACACCATGGAGAGACTCATGGAGGAGTTTGAGCGCCGTTGCTATGACAACATGAGCCACGCAATGGAAACAGAGGAGGGGCTTGGGATCGAGTATGACGAGGACGTGGTGTGTGACGTCTGTCAGTCGCCTGACGGAGAGGACGGCAACGAGATGGTGTTTTGTGACAAGTGCAACATATGTGTGCATCAGGTGTGTGTGTGTTTGTGCGCGTGTGTGTCTGGAAGACAGTGACTTGCAAGAGAAACTTTGAAAGACTTAATTGAACTTTTAATTAGGAAAAATGTTTGAGTTACATTCCAGTTAAACAGCAGATGATGTCAATAATTAATACAAAGCAGCTGTGATTTACCTTCTTTTTTGTTTGTTTAAAAAAAAAAAAAGCCAATTGGATTATAGTACTTAATTCAACTACAGCTTTCAAAAAGTCCGGTGCTTCTGGTTTTCCAAACAGTTTTAAAACGCATCACTCTGCATTTTAATTCCATATTTTAGTAACAAACCAAATCCATTAGAAGCTATTAAACATAAACATCCTCAACTGGAGATCTGTGGAACAATATGCCTTAGAGACATTATGTGCTGTGTGAGTGAGAGGGTGTGCCAACCATATGCTAGTCAGTATGTGTGCATGGGATGAAGTAAGTGTGTGTGTGTGTGTGTGTTTGCTCAGGCGTAAGGAACATTTGGTGACTGATTGTGTTCGTGTCTGTACTGTATGTGTGTGGTTATTAGCATGTGTGTATGAATAGTGTCACGCTTTTTTCGGCAGGCCTGTTATGGCATCCTGAAGGTTCCAGAAGGCAGCTGGCTGTGTCGGACATGTGCGCTGGGCATCTCACCTAAATGCCAGCTCTGCCCAAAGAAAGGCGGAGCCATGAAACCCACCCGCAGTGGCAGCAAGTGGGTCCATGTGAGCTGTGCCCTGTGGATACCGGAGGTATAGACACAATGCACTATAATGCACACTATAACATAGTATAGTTTAATGAATACTGATTCACCATACATCTAATAAATGCAAACACTATATGATTTTTAAAGAAAATTCTTAATATGCAGAATTATTATCTTTATTTATATTTATATATATATAATATGAATATGTAGAAATGGATTTCTATAGGAAGAATAAATAAAAAAAATCGAGTAATGTCCGCTGTACAGTTCCAAAAATAAATCTCTGCAGTAAATATTTTGTAGACATTTTTCTATTTTGAAAACCATTTCCTCCTTCATGTTTGGACTGAGAATTTAAGATGCTGTGCTGCAAGTATTTTTACATTTCTTTCCAGGGTTACCACTTTCTGATTTTCATACATAAAAAAAAAAAAAAATACCCTAGGCTAAGTGCATTTCCATATGGGCTGTCAGGATGAATGATTAAATGCTAAAATGTGCAATGATTGCTCTTGTACTTTACTACTGTTGACATATATATAACCCCAGAGTTTTTACACAGTCCAATACATAAATGATGAATAAAGTATCGGCGCAAAAGAAAATCTGAAGAGAAAGTCAGGACACATTTAGAAATAGATTTGTCACATGTATACTACCACAAAGTGGTGTAATACCTCCCAAAATAATGTAATACACTTCTTTAACACTATATACCACAATACATACCACCTTAATACGAGAAAATGCAATCAAGGTGTCTTCCGATCCTTAAAAAGTCTTAAAACCTCTTAAATACCTTAATGTAAAAATAAGGCCTTAATTAGCATTAAAATGTCTTAAATCTATGTTTCAAAGGTCTTAAAAGTGCAACTGAACTGACACCAGAAAGAAGATTTAGATTTTATTTTTGCTCGTTGCTTTTTGAAATGGTAAACCCATGTGACTGTGTTGCACTCGGTGTGTGTGCAGTGTATCAGTGTTTTAGAGCGGCTCGGTTCACAGTAAATGCTGCTCCACACCAACTTCATCTCTGTGCTGTGAGTTTGAGTCGCTTATAAGGTGCATTGAGACACAACACGTGCCAGATTCACTTTGGTTTTACATTAGAGTAATCTCAAACATTTTTGTGGGCAGAGGATTACAGTATTTCACCTGGTTGGTAATGAGAAGTGAATTTAAAAAACTGTTGCCGACTAAACAGGTTTTCCTGTGGTTTTCTACAACAGTGTCTAATGCATAAAACTCAATTTAGTCAGAAATATATTACTATATATTATTAGTACTAGTAAACACTGCTGCGAGGGGGTTTCTAATACAGCTGCTGAGGGAGTGATGGTAAATTTGACATTTTTATCTTCTGACTTCCGTAATCCATCTCTCTATATATATATATTTTTTTCTTCTCTTGGAAAGTCATGGAAAAGAAATACTGGATTTTTTTTCTTTCACTGTTGGAGCAAATGGTGATGCAAAAAGGATATTTGCTATGGTCTCCCATATACCTCTATTGAAGTTTTCCCTGCTGTAGTTTACTTAAACCCAGAAATGGAAGTATATGCATGAACACAATCCATTATAGCTGATGTATCGTGTAACATGATTGAAGTCACGTGCAGGTCTTAGAATGTTTTGGAAATGTCTTGAATATGGTATTAAATTTGAAGTGCCGATATCTGCAGATACCCTGCAACTGCAAAACTCAAAGTCTGCTTTCCTGAAGACTTTCCTGTGGCGAAAAACTTTCCTTTACATTTTACCTCTGACTGTTACAAAGTGCCGACACTGGAGACTCCTTCAAAAATGTTTTCTCCTTACAGAAAACTTCATCAATGATTATACATTCTTCTTTGATAAATAACATTGCATTTTTTAATCTATTATTATTAGTATTCGATTATGTGGAAAGTTGCCATACAAGTCCCTGTGAAATAGCCGTTACCATAGAAACGATAACATTTAACCAGAGCATTAATATAAACCTTTGATTTCCCTTGTTGCTGGCACGTGTACATATCACTTAATACAATACAATATAATATAAAATAAAAAAAAAAGAAAAGGAAAAAAAAACCCACAATGCAATCACAAGTTAGTTGCATATAAGTACTGATTAAACTTCCTCTTTCTCTCTCACACACTCCAGGTGAGCATAGGTAACCCAGAGAAGATGGAGCCCATTACGAGTGTGTCTCAGATCCCTAATAACCGATGGGCTCTAATCTGCTGCCTGTGTAAAGAGAAGACCGGAGCTTGCATACAGGTAAAACATGACACATGGGATGTAAACCGCTGGATGAGCACAAAGGATGAGAAGATAGTATTGTGTTCGTGTATTTCTCATACTATCTTTACATTTTTATAACAGTAGCATTTTGGCTATGAGCTGTGGTGTCCTTGAATTGCACATAAAACATGTTCTTCAGTTCTGGTCACATCTTTGTTTTAGATTTATGACAGTTTTCCAATGATTTGTTCAATGTTTTTCTCAGTTTAGACTCTGTTTCCACATGCCTGCATGTTGCTGTTTTGTAAAGGGGGGGAAAAAAAAAAGTACTGTGCATGCAAATGTGTTCAACTATTAAACTTTGTCCTTAATGATGACTACAACATGTCCTCTGGTGCTGTGTGTAGTTTAGCAGAAGGCAGGATTTGGGAACAAGTAGTATTTGATAGTATTGTGTAGCATAACAGTGAAAAATGTGAACCAACTGGTGTGTCTTATGTTTATCATGCAAGTTTAAGTCAATAGTGTATTTTCTTATTTCTTTGGTTGGTGGAAGGTAGAGAAAAACACTGGTAGCCAAAAAAAATAATACAAACCTGCGTTAAGAACTTTGTCCTTCCTGTCTCTTTTCTCAAGTTTAATACCAATCTTTTTTAACAATAATTTTACTAATATGGTATTTTGTAGTGTGCAAAAAGATTTGTGTAATGATTGTTTATCTGTTCTTCATTTTCTCTCATCTTTCCCACATCCCACTCTTATCTTTTCTCCTTTCCTCCTTCCTCTCTGCCTCCAGTGCTCAGCTAAGAGCTGCCGCGTGGCCTTCCATGTTACCTGCGGCCTGCAGCACAGCCTGAAAATGAACACAATCCTGACAGATGAGGATGAGGTTAAGTTCAAATCGTACTGTCCCACACACTCTGGTATGGACTGGCACGAGCAGAGCGGCGTGATAGATGATAAAGGGATCGCAGGGAGGGCGAAAGGAGCGGACGGCGCACGACTCAGCGAAAGAAAGCTCCGGGTGCAGCAGCTGGAGGACGAGTTTTACAGATTCGTCAACATAGAGGAGGTCTCCAAACACCTGCATGTGCCACTGGAGAATGTGGACTTCCTGTTTCAATACTGGAAGTTGAAACGCAAATCAAACTTCAACCAGCCGCTTATTACACCCAAGCGAGAAGAAGAGGAAAGCCTCGCTCGGCGAGAACAGGAAGTACTGCTTCGCAGGCTTCGCCTCTTTACCCATCTACGACAAGACCTGGAAAGGGTATGTAGTGTCAGACTTTTTCTGTCCAAGGCCACTCCCCCTTTCTTGTGTGATAGTCTGGAAGCAGAGAGATTCATTGTTACGTTAGACACCGCACAGAGAAAGTGAGGCAAGGATCCAGTGAGAAGTCGGAGCAATAATCAGTCCCCGCCTTACTCTATCTAAAGATTAACAGCAGGCTTTTTCCATGAAGGTAGTAAGCACAGATTTGAAATAAACAGCACATTGCAGAATATCTGGAGCTTGAATGCTGCTTGATATTTGACGAAGTACAGGACTGCTTTGTCAAATGTGTGCCAGAAATTGCAACTTTGCAGGCTGTTCGATTTGACAGCTGAAGAAATGTTACATTTTACAAGTGTTTCTAGGCCTGTTACACATATCAGTTCAAAGATTAGAAAAACTCATTTGTTTATCTTCAGTAAGTGCTTCATCCTGCTCAGGGTCATGGGAGATCTGGAGTCTATCCCAAGAAAACTGGGCAGGAATACACCCTGAACACCAGTCAAGTTCAAGTTTGTGATGCTTTATTGGCATAACAAACTGTGTAACATTGGTATTACCAAAGCTTGCGTTGTGTGGGTGTGTAAACTAATGAAAATACAGGTGAAGGGAAACGGTTATGTTACTAGTAATAATAAGGCAAGAAAACTCAAAAGAACACAGATTAAGGCTTGTAGTAATAATAATTATAATAATAAGGAGAAGAAGAAGAAATAGATTGGCAGATAAATCAGTATGGTTTGCTGATGGTGTGTATGGTCAGTCAGTGTCTCTCTGGTGGTGGCAGATGAGGACGTACTGTGCTGCCGGTCTCTAACGCTCTTTATGTTCTTTTGCAGGCCTTAGAAAAATTGCAATTTTCCATTTCAGGAATGTGAGTACAGTGTTTTCAGGTCCTGAAATTAGCTCAGCTCTGCACCTACTCATACACTCGTATGTTTTGTGTGTTGCGTCGGTTAGGGGGAACATGGAAGACATTTGTATGTTGTTGTGGTTTTTTTTTTTTTTTTTTTTTTTTTTTTTAATTAATTAATTTATATTTATTGCAGTTCACTTCACAGTCAGCTAAGGGGCTCTAAAAATTACAGACTGCTCCCCTAATAAATGGGAGACATTCCTAGGGTCAGCACATGTGAAGGATATCAGTTGTATATATGTAACTGATCTACTGATTTATTATTTGGATTGCTTGCGCAAAAAGTGTGCTGTTAACTTCCTACAGTTAGGAAGTGTGTCTAATGAAGGCATTTAAACATCCAGAATGTAATATTGTCAGATAGACAGAGTCTGGCTACAGAACTGAAGTCATTAAACCTTTCTCTTGGGCTGCAAATTCCCCACATCATAGTCATACCTCCTTTAAAAGTTGTAAGCGCTTCATCCTGTTCAGTCCATTATCATTATGCCTCACTTCACTGACCTGTAGGGTCTCGCTTAAAAGCTGTGGATGGAGCTTAATAGAGAATCAATGATGGTGTCGAGTCTCTCACCCTCACTTTAGTGCCTAATCATGTTTTGATTAGGAGACACTAATTCAGAGTAAGTAAGTAAACAACTCTGAATGTGGTTTTGTGGATAACCTTCAGCCTGGTTTTAGACAGTCATTTCCTCCAGGGTCTCATGCCAGCCGAGATTTCTCTTCCTGGTTGTGTGCGTCTCACAATGTCTAAACACAGTGTTATGTAAATGTATAAATCATGCTAGTACGTCTTGATAAAAAAAAATAATAATTCTGAGACGTGCCCTCAGAATCTGATTAGGTATCAGTCAAACTCTTGAAAACTCTTTTACTATTGTGCTTATTGACAGTCTACCCAGGTATAGTTTAATAAGTGGGTGTAGGTTAAGGAAAATTGAATACGTCTATTTTGGTCCCTTGTTACTGTAAACCATATTGTGCCTGGTTAGATCAGTGTAGTTCCCCAATCTTGAATATGTAGTATTCATGTACTGTACATTTCAGTCCGTTCCCAACTGTACTAGCACAGCTGCTCTACACTGAGGAAAGGTTCCTAAAAGTGCTCTTCGGTCTGCCCCTCTGCCCCTCTTTCACATTTTTTGACCATGATTCAACCAAACTACAGGAAGTGAACCAAACTGTGTATTTTGGGTTGTGTGCAGCATTTTTAGATGTGTTGTAGATGTGAGCTGTTAAACTGAGCCAGGGCTGTAGTGCTGCAGAAATTTAGTGTGTTCTGGATATTAGGACCAACAAACAAAAACAAAAAAATATGCAGGAGGTATATATACATACATGCATACACACATACATACAGTACTGTGCAAAAGTTTTAGGCAAGTGCAAAGAAATGCTGTAGAGCAAGGATGCCTTCAAAATAATGTTTCTACATTTAAAGAAAAAGAATACAGTAAAGAGCAGTAAACAGTAGTAAATGAAACAAAGTGAATATTTGGTGTGACAAAAAAAATAAAAATAAAAATAGTAGTCTCTGGTACAATTAGTGCAGTTTTATAAGGAAATGAGCTGGTAAGTTTTATTGAGCATCTTGCAGAATCAGCCACAGTTCTTCTGGAGACTTTGACTTTCGCACTCGCTTCTTATTTTTGCAGCAAAACCCAGCAGCCTTCATTGTGTTTTTTGTCTGTAAAGTATCTCTTACGTAATATGCTGCTTTCTTTAATGACATGTAAACATTTTTCTGTGACATTTAATTTTGTGCTAGAAAACTGATGTTTGGGAATCGAAAATGTTTTTGTACTGACTTGATAATGTAGACGTCATAAAATAAAAAAATCTATAACAAAGTTTGTACAAAAAAAAATAGTGTGCTTAAAACTTCTGCACAGTACTGTACATTTTGTGTATATGCATACACAAAATATTTAAACATAGTTATTTATAAAATTATTTAATTACTTAATTAGAGCCAGTACTGTGTTCTCTTTGCTTGGGTGATTTTGGAGACGTCTACACTCACAAAGGTTTGTTCCATTGCCATATTTCTGACCAAGGGATGAACGTGTTTTGTTTAATTGTGTACAGTGCGAACCCAAATTAAACCAGCTAGCAAATCAGCCAAAAGAATCAATTTCGCTCTGATTTGAATTCAGTAAATGGACTGGGCTAATAGGTGTGGAAGCGCTCTAAACATTTCTATATGAAACCCTACAACAGATTGCATGTGGAACCTCAGACGGTTAACTATTCAAAGAAGAGTGTAGGAGTCCACAGATAAACAACACAGACCTTTATTCTACGGATATTGTAGTATGCTGCAGAATTAATTAACTGACAACCCACTGAATATGCTGGTGCTCTGATAATCCTGACCCATCTCAGATGATTCAGATGACATTGTTCTTTATGTAGCTATTTAATCATTGCGAATAGACACTTTATAGGTACCTTGCGTCTTCATTCATTGGCCATTTTATCAGGTACACTTAGGATATAGGTCACTTTGTAGGTAAATAATTACTGATTTTAGCAGTAATTACAGTTTCAGCCTACTCCTGTTCCTTCTGTTGGTGGAAAATGGGACCACTGATGATCTTTGGGTTGTGGAGTATTTTTAGCGCAACAGTGGCACTGACAGTTTAATGGCAGCAAGACGTCCAGTCTGTTGTCAAACATAACATGCATAGGGCAGGTACATGATGGTACTCAAGCTGAACTGGCTTAACAGTACAGTACTAATGAATAATTTTGAGCTAGTTGTGAGCATCCTGCCTTCAGGGAAATATGTAAATATGTGTCTGTGTGTGTGTGCAGGTGCGGAACCTGACCTACATGGTGACCCGTCGGGAGAAGATCAAACGCTCTGTGTGTCGAGTGCAGGAGCAAATTTTCCATCACCATGTCCGGCTGCTGGAGCAAGGAAGACTCTCTGGTGAGCCCCCTACTGCACCAGAGGTCATATCACATATCACTTAAAGACCTGTTTAATTGCAGTATCTCATCACATTTAGTAGCTTTCCCTTCCATCTAAAAAAAAAAAAAATCTAATTTCCCAAAAAAAAAAAAAAAAAGGTCTGCATAAGAACGTGCTAGTGAGATTTCATTCAATCAAGTTTGCAATTGGCTGATCAGATTTTAACGCAGGAACGCCTGTCACACAACTGAATTGTATAAAAATGAATCATTTAAATAAGATAATATGGATGGAAATCACAGCTGTAACCTGTATTTGCTGTCCCTTGAGACAAGTCTGTCTTACTCACATTCTCTGTATACTTTTATCTCTTTCTTTTATGCGCACTCACCGCTGTTCCTTTTCTCATCCTTTATGTATGTGTACTTAAGGCATATCGTCCACCAGGCAGTTGGAGGAGGCCATGTTCTACTTCCGGGTCGCACCCTCCGCATCCACTTCCCCCCAACCTCTGAGAGGTCACACGGCTCAGAACAGCGCCACCGAGCTCTCGCAGAGGAAGAGCGTCCCACGTCACGGAGCCTCCAGACGAGGCCAGAACGAAGGGGACGAGTCCGCCAAGATGGACGCATCCCTACTGAGCAAACTGTCCAGCTCAGAGGGGGTCCCAAATGCTGGCTGCGGTGGGAATGAAACCGCAGCGATCGAGACAGAGCGACCTGTAGGAGATCGGAGGAAAAGGAGGAGGAGCAGGATTTGGGAGCAACTACCAGATAGAAACAACCCAGGGTCAAAAGTCATAGACGAGACGGCGCAGAACAGTATAATGGATCATAATGCGGTGGCGATGTCGGATAGCAAAGTGGCCGAAACGAAAACTTCTGTTACAGTGCAGAATGTGTACAATGGTTCTCTTAGGAGGATGATTTCAAGTCAGCATCAGGGAAAGATGATGTCGGAAAAGGTGTCCAATGTTAAAAACTGGGGAAGTTTCCGCATTCCAAAACGAAGCGATAGCAAAGGAGTGGAAGAGGAGCAGGAAGTGGAGGGGAGGGACTTTACCCATTCCCATCCCATCAGATCTCTAGATGGAAGCCACACCCCCACCTCCCCCCCAATCAGAACTCGGCTAAGGACGGGCACGGAGAACCGTGACCTCGGCTCAGAGGCCGATCGCAGCCAATCAGAGCAGAAGAAGAGATGCCACACCCAGCGACTTCGAAGTCACGACCCGGTGACACAGCGGTACGGCTCGGAGGTTTTGCGGCGTGGAGTTCTCGCGTCATGAAATGACACCGTGAAAACTTTGTGAAGTTATGTGTCAAATAACTTTTTCTTGTGTAATCCAAATAAAAGCAGCACTTAGAGGAGCCACATGTAAGATTTCATGCATCAGTTGCAGACATCAAATTTAGTGTTATTTCCAAACAGTGAAGTACTTTGCTCTTGAATGGGTTCTTTAAACATCATTCCAGTCCTGAGACATAACAGAACCAGACAGGCTGATCATACAGACACATTTATACTCAAATAGCTTGTTACTAGGTAAGTTTATTGCTGTTGTGACAATACAGCAGACTTTGCTTCACAGAAATCTTACATGTAGCTCCTTTTAAGCTTCTGTTACCGGACAGGTATTTATTTTTCTATTTCATATCTTTCTCGATGCTGCTTCTTTTTATTTTGTACTTCATTTAGCTGGCTTTCCTTTGTTTTCCTCTCGTTGCCTGCTACAATGCATAGTGCATATGACAAAGTCTCAGAGGCTGAATGCTAAGCTTGTAATCAAAGACAGTGAAATTAGTTTAGCTAATTAGCTATTTTTTTTTTCTGTTGGAAACCTGTCAGAAACGAAAACAAACATGGTTTTGTCACAAACCGGATCATGTCACTTTTTTTTTTCCTTGATATAAATTGCTTACAGCAGTAGTGTTGAACACTGGTCTGAATCAAGTGATGAAACTCGCTGACGTGTACAATCGTGACTAGCACTTAGTTCAGTAGGTTCCAGTTCAAGGCCTAGGGAATTCCTGCACTGCACATATTTGTGTTTTTCTCACCCTGACATACCTGTTAAGCCCTTTAGCTGGTCAAGTCATGTGTGTAAAGTAGGAAAATATCATGTGCTGAGGCTCCTGGGATTGAGAACCCCTGACTTGGTAACTTATATGCATACAATGTAGTGGTATTATGTCAAATAGAAAAATTTGTCCTGCATTCCACTTATTTTCAACATGCCCCTTGTTGACTTCCCTTCCTGACTTGGGGAGGTGTGTGTGTGTGTGTGTGTGTGTGTGTGTCAGCGTCAGCCATAACATTAAAACCACTGAACGTGACAACGGCTAGCCCATCTGGTCCGATCCTACAGAAAAGTTACTGTAGCACAAATTGCTGAAATGTTAATGCTGGCTATGAAAGAAAGGTGTTGGAACATATGGTGCATCACCGCCGAAAGCTCCCACAGTGGGCACGTGAGTATCAGAAAGTGGACCGTGGAGCATTTTTGTTCAGGAATGGTTTGAGGACCATGACAAAGAGTTCAAGGTGTTGAATTGCCCTCCAAATTCCCCAGGTCTCAATCCGATCGAGCACGTGTGTTGGACAAACAAGTCCGATCCATGGAGGCCCCACCTCGCAACTTACAGGACTTGAAGGATCTGCTACTAACGTCTTGCTGCCAGATACCACAGCACACCTTCAGAGGTCTTGTGGAGTCCATGCCTCAATGGGTCAGAGCTGTTTTGAGGCACAAGGGGGACCTACACAATATTAGGCAGGTGGTTTTAATGTTATGGCTGACCGGTGTATAGCTCAATACACTCATCCTAGCAAGCACAATGTACTTAAAGTGAGTCTCCTGGCAATTTTACTGTCTGTTTGCTTTAAACTATGCACATATTGGCCTTACTAAGTAGCTGGCATTCTGACCAGCTAGCAGATTAAAACCCAATTTGAACGCAGCAAATCAATATATATTTTGAAATATAAAGAATTTTATTGCTCCTGTTTGTTTTTAAACTACTTCACTCACTATTCCAATTTTGAAATCAGATTGCTGTACTTTCTCTTCACTCAATATCTCACCCATTACACCTTGAGCTCGAGCTCGTAAAGTATTGGAACAACCATTTTTCATAAGGGAAAAAGTCAAGGTGAAGTCGACCAGGGCATGTTGGGGAAAAACGTGTTGGAACGTAGATTTGGCCTTCCAGACTAGGCTCAAATTAGTTATAAACGCTTAAAATTTATTTTTACCAATAATAATTTCTGCGTTTTTTTTCGGGGGTAGTTAATTCCAAGCTCTACCCATGAAACTGTATTTATGAATTAATTTATTTTGACGTTTTTTTTTCTTTTTTTCTTTTTCTTTTCCTATGTAAAGAGACTGTGGCGCTCTGTTTTGTCGTCATGGCATCTTTCTCTCCTCAGGTAATGCTTTCTTTTGTGCACTTCCGTTGTCCCCAAAATAACAACCAAGCCTGACTCTTGACTAGAAATTTTTTTACAACCAAGAAACAGCACAGAGTGAAACCGAGTCCACCAGTAGACTTGTTTCAAGGAAACTGGCGCAAAAGTGTTTTCTATAGTAGTCGTCATAATAATAATAATAATAATAATAATAATAATAAAAAATAATCATTTTAGTTCATCCCAGCATCAAGTGTAATTTTGGGGGGGCTTGTGAGCATTTTTGAAATTCTTAGAAAGCACTGTAACTTTAAAGCTATCTTATCTATGTGAAAACATTAAAAAGATGCTCTCTCTTCTTCAAAACATTTACACTGATCTGGTGGGCTTGATCCTTAATCATCAATCGTCTCTCTGCTGTCCTTGTAACTGAATTTAACACATAGTACAACTAAAGACTGAGATAAATCTTCATTTAATCCACCTCAAACATTTTTTTGACTTCATTAAATTGGGTTCAAAATGTTTAAAAAAAAAAAAAAGTGTCCTCCACTTAACATGGGTTCATATTGCACTAAGTTGTTAAGAATGATTCAAATTTGTGCCACAAATGACTGAAATCACGACAATGAATTTTGGGACATTTTCTTAAACTTAAGCTTCACTACTTGTCAGCGTTGCCTTTGGTCAGTACAAAATTAGATTTGCACTTGGATGTTTTCTTTGTTTTGTTTGTTTGTTTGTTTGTTTGTTGTTTATGCTAATTGCGAGCAGACTTCTGAGAGGTCTGTGTTGATCTCGTGCCTGTGTGGCTTTGGTTAACATGTTGCACTAGAATAGAGCAATGCAGCGCAGCTTGACTATGTTCTCTAAAAAGTTATTTTTCACATACAAAGAGACCTTTTATATGAACATGTGCTGCTGTATTTTTTTGTTATGCATCTATTTTGTGAATAAACCCCTTTGAGATTAAACTGGCAAGTCTTTATTTAATAAACGTGTTTTTTTTCTCTTATCCACCAGGGGGTGCTGTTGCTCTAAGCCAATGTCTAAAATGACTGTCAAAATAGTATACCATCATAGGTATCCTTGATGTACAGGTTGAAAAAAAAAAAAAGATTAAATCCACTCCCCTTAATGGTTATTTGGCTTGTCTCTGTTAGGGAAATCTTAAAGGTTCTGTGTAGAACCCTACTAGAGAGATTTACAAGTAGACCCAAGTAGACAAGTAGACAACCCATTAATTGCACCGCCCTGCATCAGATTTGCTGAATAGGATCTGATCATTGTTTCTTAGTAATACTTAGATGCTGAGTCCAGATATGCTGTTAGTTTTTATCTAGAACATCACAACTTTTCACAAAGCCTGATGTCCAGTGTAGAGCTTTTTTGCCTAAGATGGACCATAAACGTTAGAGCTATTGCCAGATACACTGCCACCAACACAGGAAACACTATGTTTATGTACAATAAGTGAGCGACATTTATCACTTTTCCTCTGATTAGCCCTTATATGAATGCTAGGCACACTTACATGCACACAAAACTCCTGATTTCAGGGATTTATAATGACCAGTGAAAGACGGAAATGCGAGCATAGCCCAGATGTTTTCTGCTACATCTGTGGGTGTTTTTGCCATTCCAGAAAATCCCTCAAAAGGAAATTCACTCCTTAAGCACTCTGCATATTATTATAATGTTCGTCTTTTGAAATAGCTTTATTTAGAGATTTTCACAAACATTTCACAGACTATTTGTCTGCTGTTCATGTTGTAAACAAGTGTTATGTTTCGTGTGCCTATTGTTGTAATTAATAAATAATAATAGTGAAATTTGACAGCTTCTTCCAATTTAAATAAAACCCTGAAAGCAATATAAACATAGCAAAATTATTAAAAACTTCATTCTTATTTTGTGGGGAAACAGGACGTGATAGGGAATTTTCAGTGGCATATTTGAACTCAGCATGACCAAAATAGGTAAAAACAAGTGTGATTTGCAAAACAGTATAAACTTTTTTTTCTAGATGCAGGGCGGTGTAATCCAAAGAACCTCAAGGAACCATTTCCTTATCATGTTAATGGAGTGTAAAACTCCTCTGTCCTGAAAACTTTCCCATGACAGTTAGTTCCATGGTTTTTTTTAATAATTTTGGGGGCAGGACACTTCAGATTTTAAAGAGCATTTGATTGGATAGAAAATCTGATGAAGCTGAAGTGCAGAATGATGTCATCAAAATTGTTGATCCATATTGGTGGTAGAGAGAGACTGTAAATTTCGAATGCAGACATCGTCTAAATGCGAATTCTGTCATTGTTTTGGAGCACATTAGCTTATAGATAACCTTAAGGCGAACATATTCATACTAGAAGCCACAAAACTTCAATTTTGATTTCATGGGGACTTTAAAGGAACTGCTTTACCACTGACTTTTACAAAGTGCTGACACTGAAGACTCCTTCCGTAAATGCTAAACAACCATCTTGCAGAACTTCACCATACCGACGATTAAACCTATTTAAAAATCAATTTACATTACACGACTCTGAGTAAATTTATACTACAGAAATGGTAAGGTATTAGAATGAGTGCCTTAATATAAACCTTTGATTTGGACTATTGTCAGAGCTTCTTTTAGAGAAAATTAATCAACACATTCTGACCAATCAGAATCGAGAGTTCCACGACTCTCGTGGTACACACGTTGAACTTGTACAGGACTCTTAGTACGTACGAGTGACAGCAGAATTCACACAAATCATTTCATTTGTTTTTAATGTCCCAACAGCATGAAAAGCTTTATTTACAAAATATCATGTGAATGTGCAAAATTCTACATTAAACACCAACTTGTACATCAAGTTGCCGCCTTAAAATGCTCCTGAGTTGGGGTTTTTTGTTTGTTTTTTATTCCACTACATTCTGTCCACTGCATCCGTAATGTGCACCATAGACAATTTTGACGTTTCCCTGTACTGAGAAAAGAGCAAGACATTCTTATGTGAAACACAAAACATAGTGGCAGTATAAGGGAGGCTGTTGTGCTTCAGTTGGGTGTCAGTAAACATGTATGCAGTTAACATGTTGTTGTAGAGAGCTTTAATGTGTTCTTCAGGCCAATGTATTTCGATCTGTATAATTTGATGAGCAGTGCTTCTGTTTCCTCAAGATTGTGCACAATTATTTTTTTTCTTTCTTTCTTTTTTTTTTTTTTTTTACTGTATTGCTCTAGTGTTTGAAATTTGGGAAAAACTCCTTAACTTTGTTAAGACTTTCACTTTTGTGTTTTAATAAGACCTTTAGCGTGTTGTGGTTTTGAAATTGTGTTAAATGGATTATAAATTATAGGAAAATAATCATCATCAGTGGGGTGCGATACGACCCGACATGAAGAAGAGGGAAGTTTCCTGTGAAGTGTATCGTTTTCCTATAACAGCACATCTGGAAGTGCTTTATTCCTATTATAACGACATGTTGTGCTTTTTAACTGTTTACAGTTACATTTAATATTGTGGAACATCCACAAAACAAGTTATGCTGCATTCGACTTACCTCGGAATCGGGAAGTTGGAGCTTGGAATGACGTCAGTTTCAACCTCCATGCGTTCAAGCTACAAAGGGTGCCTCCATATTCGTAAAGCGCTACTTTACTTCTGATGCTGTGCACAGCCATGTTGATTTGACAGCACTCCCTGAAATCAGAGGAACCCAGAGTTGTGAAAACCAACACGGGTTCCCGAGTAGGAAATTCGAGTTGAGGGGGGCGTTTTCAGTAGCTTTTCTTGGTCAGAGGTTGGGAATTACAGGTTACGAGTTCTAGTCGAGTACAGCACATGTACTAATCACTTACATTACAATGCTAAACAGTTGTTCAGTCAATTTCTCTTGATGTTAATAAGACAAAAAAAATGTCTTACCAAGAAACTGCAAAGTCCTCCATCCTGAAGACTTTCACATGGCAGAAAACTGTTACAAAGTGCCGACACTGGAGACTCCTTCCAAAAATGTTAAATTAATGTCTCCTCACAGAAAACCTCACATTATCAATGATTCTACATTTAAATAACACATTTTTAATGTGTGAATGAACTGTTGCTATAGAAACAATAACCTATTAGAATGATAGACACAGATGCGTTAATATACAACTTTGTTTGTTACAGCATCTTCTGGTTCGAGAATTCAACAATCCTGTGGTCGCATATTAAACATTTACTGACCGAATTTAACAACTGCCCTTAGACTAAAAGGGTTTTCTGTTGTTCTTTATTTTAAATAAAGGGAAACATCAGTTATTGTTAGTGCTATTGACAGTAGTTACACATTACAGCCTTCACTCTGTATTCACTACTGTCTTTCCATTTGGACTCAAAGGAAACTGATTATGTGATACCACACACTGTTGTTCAGTCATGACATGTCAGGTCCCCATTATAAAACTGGATAGTTTCAATTTCCAGAGACCACAAAGTGAGATTATTAGTTGAAATGACCCCTGGTTCTGGTGGAATGGTTTTCTCAGAGCTATAATGAACCCTAAATGTCCCCAGTCGTCCATTTGCCCATGTTTAGCTCTGAGAGTCCCTGTGGTCCATTTAACCACTGTCTGACATCTTTTGGTCCTAAAATGTCCCCAGTGGTCCATTGACTACGTTCAGCCTTCAGAGGTGTTCATGTTTGTCCCAGCATGCCAATAGTTCAATGTTGGGTCTTTCTTTTTTTTTCCATGTCCGGGTCATCATCCTCTGATCAGTTTGTTCATTCTGGGGGTGTGTTTTCTCATCACACCGCACAATGGAGCCCATTCAAGTCACATATTGGTTGTTATTTTATTTATTTATTTATTTTTACGTATTTTCGATCGATGGCGTGTTGTGTATCGTGACCACAGTAGAGCCACTGTTCATGCTGATTTGTTCAGCTGTGTTGGCCACCTCGGCTCGTGGTAAACGGAACCCGTTCTCCAAGATGTTGGGCAAGCCTCCCATGTTGGCACTGCCTCGCATGTTCTCCATCTGCAATGTTGTCATAGTTGTTGAGGTCGTGTTTTTCCGCGGTTTGGTGGAAGTCCCATTGAGTATCCTCCTCGTGTGCATCTTCCTGTAGCACAAACACATAACGTTTGAAAAACCCACCTGCTAATTACCATATAACAATAATAATAATAATAATAATAATAATAATAATAAGTATTGTTATTTCTTCAATTTACCGTTTTTATCACAAATATTCTATTACATTCCATTATAAGAACATAACATGGGAAAATAATAATATTATTAGAGGCCTTTAAATCAGGCACTTTCATGCTGTTTTTCCATGCTGTAATAAGTTATCCTTATATTCCACTAAATAATAATAAACAAAATATAATCGTTGGTTATTTTATGTTATATTTCCATCTAATCTCATATTTTTTAAGATTTCACCAAACAGTTTCCACTTCTTGAAAAGGTTATTTGACACAAGCTTAATTAGGAAAAGATTTTCATAGCACATATGCACTCGTTTAAAACTGAATTCGTCCCATAACAATTAGACTGACGTCAGTCTAAACATGCTTACACATTAATTGGTGATTTAATATAATTGCTAATGTAGGTGTGCTTTCTGTCTTTAAATATGTTTACAAGCTGCATACAGACATTTACCTTTAAACCCACAACTCATGAACCTGTTGTATGCTTATTTGCTATGGGAACACACAAGCCTATAATAAAACATTCAGCCTACAGTATTCAACCCCATGACCATGTGTTATATGGAATGTGGATTTACTTGTTATATGTCTTCAGTATGATGAGTAGTATGCCGAGGATGATTATTATGCCGATGACTATGATCGCAATCATGGCGCCTGAACCTGTAGGGGAAAGATTACCGGTTACTACTTCTGTGATTTTATGAACACTGGATAGTGTGTTTAAATGTGTTTTGCTTCAGTTGCTTAAACTCTCTAGTCTGTTTTAGAGAAGAAAATCATGCAAATGCCATAATACTGTAGCCACAAAAAAAAAAAAAAAAGTAATAATTCACCAAGACATCCAGATTTAATGAGCTCTATAACCGAGATCTGCCACTTACATAAAGACAAACAAAATAATGAATTCTTTATTCGATACTATAAACGAGACATAGTTGCTTTTCAATATGTCAATAAGTAATTAGTGTTTTAAACCATGATCAAATAATATTGTGTATTGCACAGTCTGATGCTCACCGTGATGTACTGCTTTAAATTTGTGTGTGCTCTGTTTTGAGTGGCATTCTCTTCGTGTGAATGTGAGGCAGCACACTGAATGCAATGCAGACAAACTGCATTACTGAGGTTTTGTTTTTTGTTTTGTTTAGTTTTTTTTTTTTTTTTTTTTTTTGGTGTGTACATGTGTAAAGGTCTTTGGGCCAGTTCTAAAAATACCAAACCAAAATCTTCTTTATATGTCAAATAAATTTTAAAAATTTTTATATATATATATATATATATATATATATATATATATATATATATATATATATATATATATATATATATATATATATATATACGGTATATGAAACGATTCTTACTTAAATTCTTACTTATTGCGTCATTCTTCTCCCTATGCCTTTTCAGGTTTTTTGTTTATTTATTTATTTATTTATTATCATTTTTATTTTCACTTCCTCCACTGCAGTCTGATCTGTTCTTCTGAATTTTATTTTCAATTCTTACATCTCCTTTTCTGCAACTTTATCATTAGCACATTGCACTGCTTTCCCTACCCAATTAAACATCTCGCTAATCTCTTCGGTTCTTTTGCAATTCACTTCAGCCACTGCTTCTCTGCATGTGCGCCCGGGTGCACTTCAAACACTGTGGACAGAGCAGAGCACGAGCGCATGTGATAGTATAGCAGGGTAGGTAGATGCTGAAGATGAGAGAGTTCAGCACAGAATTAAAGCTTTCTCATCTGCATGCCTTTTCTGTTTTTGTGTGGGGATCAGGGTTTGCCATCTGGAGCCCTGTCTTAAGGAAACAGTACATGCATAATACAGGGTTTATAAGGTCAAGTTTTTCAGTGTCATATGAAATGAAAGCGTGTATGATGGACAACTTTAACTACAATGTGTACAAAGGAAAACTTTTAATTCAAATATTTAATGTCTAAGTACTTACAGAGAGTTTTTAGTCAAACTAATGGCACTCAGATCTGAGAGACCACAAAGCGGTGAACTGTTCCCATAGCTGAACTGAGGGTGTGGTGTGATGATCAATCCAAAATAAGCAAACACGATAATGTTTAAGTACCACCACAGTCCGAATAAACACTGCTCAGAGCCTTTATTCGTCCATAAAGCCATAATTGCATAGTAACTACGGCCAAATAACTAAACACTGTAATAACCTTAGTGACAAGTGTTGCTTTCTAACACTGTAGAACACACATATAACACACACTTGTTTTACTATCCTATTGAGGGTTTTCCATTTAACTGAGCTACGTATGGCTTAATTCTTGTATGTGATGCCTTTTCTGTACCTGAAGAAAACTTTATAATCCTACAATAATAATTGTAAAACAGTGTAAAAGTCTGATTTTAAATTTTTACTTACACAAAGTTGTTTCTTTATATAGAAACACATTACGATTATATAAGTACAAATTATTGCCACTTTTTTTTAAATCTATATATAATTTCTATTATACATGAACTGATTTGAGCAGATAGGAAGACTACAATAACTCAAATAATCACTCTTTATAACCATGGTTAACAGAAAAGCATCTCAGATACCCAGTATATTACCCTATATCTCCGGATGGCACTTGGCATTTTTTTAAACAACATACAATATTTTATCAAATAAATACAAGTCAAATTTCTATTAAGGGCTATTATACAAATTCTCATTTTCATAAATATTCCATTTTATTCAGTTGACCTGCTTTGACCCTGTTGACCCTGTCTTTCATGGTTTATTGTCTGTCATGGTTTATTCTCTGATATTATTTTCTACTCGGTTAGTGTAGCACTTTTGTCAGCCTCATGACATGAATAAATTAAAATCAGATTAGATGAGTGTCTCACTTAACTTGCCTAACCGTGCTCTATTTATTTATTTATTTTATTGTAATATCTGCATTTTCCCACTTGTACGCAGGAGAAATTATACAGGAAATTACATTTTGTAATATGTACCTTTATAAATATATCCTAATAAGGGGAATATACACATCACATGTAAACACTTATATCAGTAATTCTTTAAGATGATATATACGCATATGTACATTTTCCTAAAATAACAGGCCCCACACACACTTACTCTGAATGAGGATTTGTTCTCTCGATTTGGTCGTGGCCGTGGTGAGGTTCGTCACAGGAGAAACTGTGGTGGCTGACATCTTCACTGGTGTGCTGAAACAAGCAAAACAAAATGCTTTAAAACTCGGTTTTGCTACTGAAAACAATCCAAAACTGTGAACTTTGAGTCAATAAGTGACTCAACATTAATTGATATTATAATCATAATGAAACCTTTTATTAAACATTATTTCCTTTGCTGGTTTGTCTAGTTTATCCTACTTAGTGCGGGAATGGTTTTGGTTTAATTGGTTAACCGTCAAGGGAATACTGATTAACTAGCGAAACTTTCCTGGTAAAGCTGGTATTGCCTGTACAACTAACATATTTTTTGTATTATTTGTAGGTCATGCTTTTTTTTGTAGGTCAAACATTCCTTTTTAACTGAACAGTAATTTATATTCACAGATTATTTAGCCTTCTATGCTAATAAGCCAAGTTTCATAGCTAAAAGCAGTAGCCCAGAAAGGAAATACATTCACTTGAACATTAACAGTGACTGATAAATTATTCTGATTTCATGTATTGTTTTCTTCTAAGAAGTCTTCAAGAAAGACCACTGATAGTTAATTATCCTAAAGTGTCCATGAAAAAAAAAAAAAGAAAGAAAAGAAAGATACACTCACTAACTAAATTATTAGGAACCCCATTCTAAAACTGGGTAACACTGTGCGTTCGCAGATGCTTTTCTGTTCACAACTGTTGTAAAGTGTGATTATTTGAGTACCGAACCCTTCCTGTCAGTTTGAACAAGTCTGTTCATTCTGCTTTGACCTCTCTCATTCACAATGTATGTCCACTTATTCTTGCTTCACTACACTGGCTACCAGTGTGCTATAGAATTGAGTTCAAAACACTCCTACTAGTTTACAAATCTCTGATGCACCTAGCTCCTTCATACCTTATGGAGCTTCTATCTGAAAACTTCAATCTGAAAACATGACAGATTTCATGTCATGTGATCAAACAGTACTAATGGATCCCAGATCTAGATTGAAGCTTAGGGGTGATTGCACTTTTGCTGTGGCATAGCCTGTATTCTACATATTCTACACGTTCGACATCAGTCGTAGAGATAGTTTTAAATTTGCTATATGATTGTTATGTAACAGCAGTTATAATGTTTTTATTGATACTATTTTTGTCTTTTTTTTAGCTTTTGTAATAATTGTTGTAAAGCACTTTGGTCAACCTATGTCACTGTTAACGGTGCTATATAAATAAATTTGACATTGACAACTTTTTTTTTTTTGTAGTTGCTTTTTTCAAATTTATTTAAAAAAAAAAATTTTCCCTACAACATTTTCTAGTTAAGTCTAGAGAAGTCTAGAGACAGTTATCTGTGAAAATCCCAGGAGATTGTCAGTTTCTGAAATACTCAAATCAGCCTGTCTGCAACTAACAACCAAGCCATGGTCAAAGTCACTGAGATCACATTTTCCCCCGAATCTGATGTTTGATCTAAATATATTAACTGAAGACCCATGCCTACATGAATTTATGCACTGAACTGCTGCCTCATTATTACCTGATTAGATATTTGCATGAATGAACAGATGTAAATAAACAGATTCGCGTTGCATGAATAAACAGATGTTCCTAATAAACTGGTCAGTAAGTGTATGTGTTTTCATGTAAATTTGATCAGTATGAGGTTAGTTGGTAGTAAGGCTAGGTATTACATTCGAGTAGTCTCAAACATGTCAATCCTGAGATGAGATTAATTCTGAACAACACGTATAAGAGGAGTTCTGCACTGGTTCTTTAATATTCTTGGCGAATATTAGGCAGCTAGGATGTGCCCTTCTCATTTGAACATGCAGGATTCCCCTGTGCACCACCGTAAAGGAAAGACAATTCTTTTAAGACGTCACCATTTCCAGAAATGTAGAAACTTTGGCCAGTGATGGAGCGATTAAGTAAAATTCCTTGAATTCTTTGGAGTTTAACTATATCTTGTTCATGTATTCTGCCAATTGTATCCCAAGATCAGGATCACAGAACATTGAATCAGGTCTCTCTTCACTGACACAGATAAAAGATCGAAACAGCATGCATTGCCAACTTCCTTGTGTTCCGGAAGAGTTCAAACGGGTGTGTTGGCCATGAAAAATGTTGTGAAATAGTGACTCATTAGACTGGCACACTAGAAAATGATAATTATGAGAACTCTTGGGTGTTGTATACACACAAAAGCTCTGAATAAATGTTTCAATCATGTGACAAAGGTGTAACCTTGTAAATGGATACAGGTGGCTGAAATCATGTAGTAACTTGATTCAGCCTCTTTCTGACAGTCAGAGCTCAGAGGTTGAGGGCTGCAGACGATTAAATATGGTTCATTTTAAGCACATTGTAGGGAAACGTAATCAAGATCTAAGAGTACTCAATGACATTTAACCATAGCTAATCTTTGGAGGAGTTTAGGGGGATGAAATTAGCCAAGTTCTGGTCAGGAAGGTGGAAATAAAGAGGCTGTTTTGTTTTTTTCCCACCATTATCTGTACTTTACTTGAGCTTTTCTTTTTCTAATACTTTTGAATTTTACTTACCACATTTTAAAGGAAAAATCTCTACTTTCTACTAACCACAATTTTGCCCACTACCACATTTCTCTATAATCATAGACAACGTCATTAAGTGACAGTTTTAACATCAGTCAGCTTCGATCTAAATTCCTAACAATTCTAAACTTTGACAGTTGTGACAGTGAGAATGGGACCTAATATTCGTCACTGTAATCTATCTGCTGCTATGTACACTGTACACTTTGTATTTATCAAGGCACTTTGTGTTGTGACAGCTAGCTTTTAGAATTCAGATCGGTTGTATTGCCAGTTATTAACAGAGTGTGATTTCAAGCAGATATCTTTTTTCTTTTGTAAATCTTTCTTGTACTTTTACTTTCAAACTTTGGGTAAATAGAAAAGTTTATACATTCCTTCTTTAGTTTTAGTGAAGACTTTAAAACTGTGTTTCAACTTTTACCAGAGATGAGTCCTTGCACACCTTTTACCACCTGAGATACAGTCTCGTCAAGGGTTAGTTGGGACGATCTCCCATTCTGCTGAGGGGAAGTTTGTGAATTTAAATGCCAGATTGGCCAAAGGGGGTCAGTATTTAGTAAATGTGTTGTGAAGGATTTTAACCCTCAACTACTTATGTAGCGCTACAGAAAAGTTTCATCTAGCACCCTAAAGCTTTCTTTGGTTGGTCGCTCTGAGAGACCCCTTAAAAGTTTCACGTTCAGAAAAATGTTTTAGCTAAATTCACTTTTAAATCACTTTTTCTCACAGACTTGTGTTTGATTCTCCCTTGCTTTGGATAAAATGGTCTGCTAAAATTAATATACATGTTTAATATCACCAATACACTAGCATATATTTTAGATAAGTGTTGTCTTTACATTTCCTGAGGCCAGCTTATTATCTTATGGATGTATTTCTCTGTCTTTTTACTGCATCTGACCAATCTGACCAATTCATGCAATAATTTCACGTCATAAAGTTTTTTGGGGAAAAAGACATTCCTGGGTACTTTCAGCATAGAAGAAAACAGCATGTTTAGCTTCCCTGCTAAATCATTGTTTAGGTCTTTGCCACTTAAGATTCTGACAAAACTGGAATGAGAATCCTTATTTCGGTGGTAAACAAAACCTATTTTTGTCACCGTCAATAACTGGTCAGCATTGCCTAGTTAGCAAACTACCCAAGCTAGTTAGCTTGCTACATGATACATTTTTAGCTTTGTAGATTTTCATTAAATGTTTACATTTAACTAGAAACCTTACCGATCTCATCTCCTTTGAGGCCATATTAGTTCACTTGACAGCTCCTACAGTTACTCATACTCAAGTCTTTTCTCTATACAGGTATGAGTGTATATTGGGATGATTTATAATCCGTCACCCAGAAGTGGATGAGTTCCCTTTTGAATTTGGTTCCTCTCAAGGTTTCTTCCTCATGATGGATTTTTCCTTGTCACTGTCACCTCTGGCTTGCTTATTACACTTGGAGTTCTAGTGGTATCCAGTAGGTCATACACACTGTCTACAGCCAAACTGCTTTTATACTGAATGAATTTATTCTAGACCTGCATAAATTCTCCTTCTGTTGGAAGAAACAAACCGAGAATTCCCTAAGTACACTCAGTTGAATTTGAGTACTCCAGCTGGAACCTCGGGTGCTGTCTGTCATTGTGGGAAGCAGAACAAAATTTGCATTGGCTATAAAAGCCGAAAACTCTAACACAGAAAAAAGAGCTCAGTTTGACCACAACCACACATACATACACATGCACATCTTGTCTTTACCTCCCACACACACACATAGAAATACAGTGGTTAGATCTATTCTCGATCAACAGATAAAATTCAAATATGCCCACAACTATAAAACATGCAAGACCTTTAATTAATTTGATTTGCCCTGTGATAAATAACACAGATATGGAACCGAATAAATATATAATAATACATCACTGGCAACCTCAGGGGACCCGATGCCCTCATGGTCGAAGTGAAAGTGAAAACTGTGAAAGTGCCCTTGGGGTGCCTCTATGGTAGATATAATGGGATAAAGTGTCCTCTAGGGTGCTATTACAGTGGATAAAATGTGATGAAGTGTCCTAATGGCTGCCTTTCAAATGGAAAAAACATGATGAAATGCCCTCTAAGGTGCCACTACATATAGGAAAACATGATGAAGTGCCTTCTTGGGTACCCCATGTGCAAGAAAACATGCCGAAGCGCCCTCTAGGGTGCTCTTCCAGTGAAGAGTACATGATGCAGTGCCCTATAGGGTTCTACTACATGAGAGGAAACATGATTAAGTGCCCTAATGGGTGCCCTTCCAGTGGAGAAAACAAGATGCAATGCCCTCTAGGCTCCCCTACATGCAAATAATAATAATAATAAAAATAAAAAATTAGATGAAGTGCCCTCTAGGTGCTCCTACATGCAAGAAATTGTGCTCTTTAGGGGCCACACTGTGTATAGGAGGTGCACTTTGTATTTTTTCACCTGTCTGATTCTGTCTGATCAAAATGGCAGCAAAACATACAGCTATGATTCACCTGCTAATGTATCACAAACAAGAGAAGAGGGACATATATCTGATTACCCTTCTGCTACACACCTGATCATCACTTCCCTAGTCTCGCAAGCCTGACCTGTAGCTTTCATTCGAGAGCTTGATTGCTTTTGTCACTGAATGAGAGAAAGAACCATAGACTTTAACAGGAAGTTAAAGTTAAGTTTGACCGACACCTGACTGATCTGGGTTTGTTTGTTTTTTCGTTTAGTTTTTTTTTTTTTTTTTTTTTTTTTTTTTGTGGCAAATTTGACCTTTTTTCGAACTAACTTCTTTAAATCACTTAATGAACTTCTTATCACAAAATGCAGTGAAACTAGTTGTGAATTCAGTGATGTATCTGATTCTGAAAAGCACAGATAGCCAATGAGACTGCAACCTTCAAGACACTGAAGCTAATGCACAATAAATGTGCAATAAATATCAGATGTTTGTGGGCTGTATGAGGAGCACCAGAGGATGAAACTATCACACACCTGATCATCACATCACCTCTGAATCACGCACTTGAACATCACACACTCCTTATAAACCTGTTCACTACACACCTGAACACCACATTACTGTCAATCACACACATGTTCCCTAAACTACACACATAATAGCCACCTACAAATTTTCATCTTACACCCGAGTATGCCATCAGCTCTCCACTACACCTCATAGCCGGCCTGCAGCACACCCGAACATCACATGCCAAATCCTCCCATTACCTGTTCACTGCACACCTATTTATCAAACACCTAATGATCTCTTCACCTAGCCACTACACACCAGTGAAAACTAAACCATAGCTAAATAATAATTCACTATCCGACTCAAAATATATAATAAAATGTAATAACATTATAATGTGATCGCAACAGTCAATGAAAATGTCAAGGAAAGTGGCACATTCACTAAACCCACAATGCACCTGTAAAGCAAACTGGCATTCATTTATAGTATTAGACTTGAAACGGATTCATTTCCATTTTGGAAACTTAAAAAGAACATAATGGGGATCATTAGAGAAAACTGTTCAGTTTTAGTTGATTACAATCACTGTAGCATTTTGCCAATTAAATCTAGACTAAAACTAATAATACCCAAATTAGCTAAAATGTAAACGATTATATATTTATTATGTATTTTCATCAAAAGACCAAGACTAAATCTAGATTCCAGAATGAACACACCTGTTACTCACTAAGTGATGAAGTGTGTGATGACCAGATCACCAGTCCCTCTACACTCCTGACCATCACATACCTGATCATCACCTACCCAATACACATCTGAGTATATTTCCAATACACACGTGGTCATCACACACCTCATCACCTATCTAATACACACCTTATTATCAGGCCAATATACAGATGGTCATCACACGTATTATCACGTCATCATATACCAAATACACACTTGGATATCTGTTGACTATACATCTGGTCACCCCACATGATCACCTCATGTTATAATCACGTCAATAGCCAGTCAGAAACTTAATCACAGTTATTATCACCTTAGTTATATGGTTTAAACATAGGTTTACATTTCAAATGCAAAGGAAAATCTGGATGAATGAATTCATTTGTATTGGTTGTTTTACTGCTTACTCTTCAGTATAGTAACTATTTAGATAACATAATAAATGGTTTCTAAGCTATTTTGAAGGCATCTTCATTATAGTGAATTTATTTCGATGACTTTTGTACAGTACTGTGCCTATAAGGTTTATATAAATAGTATTAAGAAAATCAGCATCGATTCTAATTAGAGGAAAATATCTAGTCCTTTCTACCCCTCAGTGACTACAATTACAATATTCTCTCCTTTAAATGAATACGTCCCTAATGAGATAATTCACCCCGTTACTGTGTGCCTGGTTTCGAGGTCTACATCCATCTTTACAGCACTCCTGATTTGTTCTGTTTGTTTTGGGATTAGCTGCAAGCAGCAGAACAGAGGCAGAACATCAAACAGTCATAAAAGACAACTTAGATGTACTGTAAAGGCAAGCCATAGGTCTAGTGTCCACTCTCTCTCTCTCTCTCTCTCTCTCTCTGTATCTGATGACACCATAAACCTTTATGGCCTTAGTTATCAGCAGAGCTGACAGACAGCATCACTAGCAGATCTTTCCTAGCTAACTTTTTAATCCTTTGTGCAGTTTTGTTATAATATTGGCTGGTGCTGTTTGTGTGTATGTATGTGTGAGAGATGGGGAGTTGCTAAAATAATGATGAAAATTAACAATGCTTTAACCCACAATCATGTTTCACCATCCAATTTATTAGGAACCTTCATGCAATTATCCAATCAGCCAACTATATGACAGCAGCCCAATGTATATAATCATGCAGAATGATCTCAGTGACTTTGATTGCGGCATGCTTGTTGGTGTCAGATGGGCTGGATTTTAGAAACTGCTGATCTCCTGAGATTTTCACGCATAAGAGTCTGTAGAATTTACAACGTTCATGAGATGAGGTCACGGTGATGAGAGAGAGGTCAGAGGAGAACAGCCAGACTGTTTCAAGCTGACAGGAAAGCTATAGTAAATCAAATAACCACTCTTTACAGCTGTGGTGAACAGAAAAGCATCTCAGTTGGACAGCTGAGGATTGATTAAAAAAAAAATACTAATGTTTTTCCAATCTTCAACTGTCCAGTGTGAGTAAGTCTGTGTCCACTGTAGCCTCATATTCCTGTTCTTGTCTGACAAGAGCGGAACCCGACGTCGTCATCTGCTGTTGTAGCACATCTGCCTCAAGGATCGGTATGTAGGACATTCTGAGATGCTTTTCTGCTCATTTGTAAAGAGTAGTTATTCGAGTTACTGTAGCCTTCCTGACAGCTTGAACCAGTCTAGTCATTCTCCTTCCACCTTTCCACAGAACTGCCTCTCACTGGATTTCTTTTTGTTTTTCGAAACCATTCTGTGTAAACTCTAGACACTGTTGTGTGCGAAAATCTCAGGATATCAGTAATTTAGTTGAAAGCCACAATTATTACATTCCCCCCCCCCCCTTCTAATGTTTGATGTGAACATTAACAAGTGTCCCTAATAAACTGACAAGAGTGCGTGTTATGGTTATATATTAACACTTGAAACATGCACAAGATATCATAAATATAATACATTTATTCACTTGCCTAAAAAGGATAATTTCACAATATCTTAGATCTCAGGAACAGTGAAAAAATATTTAAATGTAATATTGTAATTAGAGTAATTTATACAACATCCTGACAAATGAACCCAGCTTATTAGGTTGTAAATTTATACCTACAAAATGTGTAATGTATTAATACACAGTAGATTATTAAACAGATACATTGTTATTGTAGGGAATTGTTTGCATTATATGCAGTATTTAGTGTGTAATCAGTAGGGTCTGAATTACATCACTCCTATGAATTTCTTTTGTTAGTTTATTTTACCAATCAGGTCAATTCCAGCTGTGCCGTCACAGCAACTCATTTGTGTCTTTTTTGTTTTGTGTTACTTGTGGTACAAGTAATTAATATAACTGCTGTGCGTAAAGGAAATAGCCCTCAACAGATGAGTCATCTGTTCTATTCTACTTAAAATAAAGATTAATTATATTTTAATGGGCGAATTTGAACACACCCACTTGGAGTTCTCAGAGAGGAAGTTAATGCGCAAGTGCTGATAACTAAAAGATCTGAACTCCAATTTTGTGTCATGCAATCAAGATACCCACACCCACCCACACGGGATTATATTTCAGATGCTGAGCCCTGTTTTTTGATATTTGATTTGGAAACATTTTTATAGGGGGTGGGAGCAACTATCCGTCATGGAACTGGTCCATGACTGCACTCACTCAGGGGAACGGACTTGGCTGATTGCTGCTGGTCAGCGTGAGATGACCACCAAAATGCCCAGCAATAAACCTGTATGTAACATCAGGGCTTTTTTATTTTTATTTTTATAAATAACATTGTTATAAAGATAACCTTGTTATATAATAATCATTGTGACACCTAGCCTGTTCGGTCTTCTTTCTTTCTTTCTGTGTGTGTAGGTTTTTATATCTTGATGGTGACCAAATGTCACCACCAGGATAGAACATCTGACCGTTTTGACCTTGTGAGGACATTTAGCTGGTCCCCACAATGAAAACTGTTTTTTCCCCCCATAAAAACTGCAGCTTTTAAAAAACAAAAACAAGAACAAAAAAAAAAAAAAAACCACTGTTTAACACCTGGAATTCACAAATTCATATTTGTGTTAAGCCACAATTTAGCAGATTAAATATTAGGCAGTGTTACCCTTAAGGGTATGTCTCATGTACATTAAGATAAAGGATATAACGTACGTTTGAAACTCATTTAAGGTACAAAATGAATCCTCAAGAACCACTATTATACCTTTGAGGGTACATTTCCCTTATTTGAATCCTTAATAATTCACTAAATAGACCTTTACACAGAAGTGTAATTTGTATAGCATTAACAATGGACATTTTCACAAAGCAGCTTCACAGAAATATATAAAAGTCTGCCTGTAATGCTGTGATTGCGGCCCTGCCTTTCTAGTCATTTAACACTTCGTGTACATTTATACTGGGCTGACAGGTTCATTTTAGCTGTAATATTTCTACCTCTGCTATCTGATCTGAGGTTGCTAGTCCGCAGGTTATTCTCTACAGTTCATTTACACAGATTAGTCTTCTGTAAGGTTTGCCTGTAATCATATAAATTATTCTGAGATTATAATCATACTGGGTGTGGGAAACTGTCTGGCCATTATATAGCCTATAAACTTGATGTCAGTTTTCACAACCACGTGTGTGTTTATCCATCTGACTTTTACTCCTTTCTCTCTTGCGCAAGCAGCAGATGAGTTCCTTTTTGTGAGTTCCCGCAGAACTAAGTCTCTCTCTCTCTCTCTCTCTCTCTCTCTCTCTCACACACACACAGTCAATGTGAATAAAGTTCCCATTGGTCAATATTTAACTAGTAAATCTCTAGCTGGGAAATTCATTACAGAGCAGGTGCGCTGGGTGTTTTCAGCCATTGTATTGTCATCACATTGAGTTTTGCTTCAGTAGCAACCATTAAGTTGTCTCTCTACCTTCATTCACCCTTGATCAAACAATGGTCCAATTCATCAGACACCTCCAGACTGTGGCATGTCTTTCAGACTTTAGTTCCTGGAGTCTAAATTAGCTGAGCTTTTCATCTGGTGGGATTTCAAGCATTAACAAAACAATCTCACAGTTTCAAAAGCAGATTAAGCAAAATTTATGTTATGCATTTAAATTTTTTTTTTTTTTTTTTTTAAACTTGCAATACATAATTTAATGTAAGATCTATATTAGACTGTTATAGTAATATTTATGATTTTTTTCAATCGTATTATAATTATCCGTGAAGCTAACATTAGCATTAACATGCATTTCATGCAAATTGTGCCGTGCCACATTAAGGGATTAACCCTCGAACCAAAATACCAAGAGCCAGATTAGATGGGTGTATACAAGAAGCCAAGTCTTGCTTTTGTGCACTTTCAGGTGGCTTAAATTACATTTCTGCTTTTACGCAGTGCACAGAGATGAATATTCAATTAAGAAGGTTCTAGAGTTAATAGGCATGTTTTCATCCGAGGGATCGTTCATCCATTCTTCTGTAACTGCTTTATAGATAGTGAAATTGTAGCGTTACAGTAGTGACATCAGATTATACACAACACAAACATACAGTATACTAGAATTAGTAAGAAAAGGACAAAAATATATGAGTACACATCCTGGTTAGGATCACAGTGGATCTGGAATACACCCTGGATTGGATAGCAGTTCATCGCAATGCACCATGCACACACAAATTCACACCTAGGGGCAATTTAGTGTAGTCAATCCACTTACTATGTTATTGAGACGTAGGAGGAAAGTAAAGAACCCAGAGGAAACCAAAGAGGACACGCAGAATGACGGAGATAGTAACCTGAGCTCAGGATAGAACCAGGGAAGCTACCTCACTATGATGCCTCATCTGAGGGATTTTATATGAGAAACATTACAAACATTTGAAACGTTTGCCAATTTAGGTGAAACAGTGATTACTGCTAATATTATACAATTATCGACAAGACCTATTTCTAGTTTTTTTTAATCTCTGACTTTTCTTTTTTTATTGTTTTGAAAAGATAATTATTTGTTCATATATTTTTAAAAAATGGCAAAAAAAAACTATAATGGAAATTTCATTGACAGGAAAAATGTAAGTACACATAAATTATATGTCATGTGACTAGATGTTTCTATAACAAACTAAAAAACAACAACAACAAACAAAAAAAAAAAAAAAAAAAAAAAAAAACAGCACGTTTTTTCCAGAGGGTTTCTGTAAATTGCTTTTACAGCTTATGGAGTGGTAAAAGGGCAACTGTTGTCGACTGTCATGATTATCTGAGACAGAAAAATTACAAGAATGAGACAAATATTCATCAGTGGAGTCCGGTCAATTTTTTGTCACATGACAAAATGGAAAACCGCAGAGAAGCGAAACAAAAGAAAACAAGTACAAAATGTGTAAAATGTGTCAGGTTTAGATGTGTGTAGTTTCTGCTGGAAATCACAGCATTAAGTAAAGCATATTTCTTGCTAAAATAAATTTGATGGAAATGAACTGCAGCAGCAAAATTCTAAATATTTTAAACACTTTTTGTAAATGCAAAATGTGGTACAAGTTGATGGAAGCGTAGCTTGTAGCTGTACCAATGACATATTACTGCCCCATAGGTTCTGCCTTTATAACTAGTCACGTGACTTTGCTTAAACCATTAGGAAAGCAACAAGTAGAAACTTAACCATTCAATTAAAACAGCAGATTCCAAACATTAACAACTACACTGGGCGCTGCTGCCGCTGGAATTCAACACCAACTGTTTTTACTGATATTAGCAGAGGTTGAGTAGGCAAGTACCCAAACTTTACTCAACGAAAAGTGCAATTATTAATCTAAATAAATACTCTGGTAAACATTGAAGTATAGCTTTAAAATCTTGACTTAAGTTAACAGAGAAACTCTTAAATTTACTTAAAGTATGGATGTAAAAGAAAAGAGATGTCTAGCTCAAATCACACACTGATTTCAGGTTTTCAAGGCACAAAGGAACGTGGGAAAACATTAGCTAAGGCTAACCAAACCGTGTTATTCCTAATCTCTCAAATGTTACCTAGCATGGTCATAACCCTGATGACACAAACTATTTGAATGCTAGAAGCTAACTGTCACAATACAAACTGCCTTGATAAATGCAATTTATCAGTTGCACAGGAAATAGATTACAGTGATGGGTCATAGGTCTCATTCTTGCTGTCACATCTGTTAAAGTTTAGATGCGGCAACAAGAATCAGACCTATTACCCGTCACTGTAATTTATACAGTAGGTAAAAGTCAAAAGTATTAGGTGAAAGAAAAACCAAAAGACCTCAATTCAATTTATTTTTATTTATAAAGTGCTTTTAACAATGGACATCGTCACAAAGCGGCTTTACGGATATCCAGATATAGATAGAGATTTATCCCTAATGAGCAAACTAGAGGTGACCGTGCCAAGGAAAAACTCCCCGAGATGACACGAGCAAGAAACTGCATTCATTAACAGGAAGGTTTCTCATATTACAGAAGCAGATCTGATGATAACCTCTAAGCAGAAATATTTACCAGCTTCCTTTGAAAAATTTTGAATTGTTTCCATTTTCAGTACTGTTAAAACCAGAACTTCTACATTTGACTATGGACAGCCTTCAACGATCATATCATCATACTGATATTGAGGTCAGTGGGAGACCTCAAAATTGTCGAATGACGATTTTCATACAAATGGGTAGAAAGCTCAGATATGAAAAAATATCTATATCTCTCTCTCCCTGATAGACTGGTGTCCCAGTCAGGGTGTATTTCCCCCTCATGCCCAGTGTTCCCAGGACAGGCTCTTGATCCACAGCAACCTTGACAAAGATTACATACTTATTGAAAGTGAGCAAGTATGTCAGTATTTGACTCCAATAAATAGACAAAATATTATTGTTGTAAACATTTATATAATGTGCCTAATTTATTTATCTAAAATAAATCTTTAGTGAGGGAAACATGTTTTTTGTTGTCTTTTTTTTTTTTTTTAAAGAGGTCACTGACTGTAAAAAGTTTGACCCCTGAGCTAGACGTTTTGAATGAGTTTAGGTGGACTATTGTATTAAGGGTTACTCCAGTGTTTTTTATTTTACACATAAACAGATGCATGTGCACGAGCATTTCCAATCCATGTGCCGTTAGCACACACACACACACACACACACACACACACGACACTTAACACATCTATCTGCACCAACAGAAGAACAGCAATCCTGTTTAATGCAAGCCCTCTTTTAATGGAAGTCTAAGGGCAGTTGTTGAATCCTGCCAATACACACAATACAGGTGTTTGGTTAGCAGTGAAGTTGTGTGACTCTGATGGCACATGGCCACCACAGAACATTTGAGAAAGTGTTTTTTTTTGTTTGTTTTTTTTACTGTATTGCTCCAGTGTTGGACAAGTAAATAAAGGTCCATAAGTACAGCTTTGGTGACAGATTATCTCATGTCTGTCGACTAAACTTTTTCAAAACGTTTTGATTTAATTAAAGGTTCAGGAGCTACTGTACTGTGCAAAAGTGAGAGACCACCCTTTCGTTTTCAACCAAACGGCTATAACACTTATTGTTAATTATTTTGTGGGGGGAATGTTCAGTACATTAATTCCATTTTCAGTCAAAGAGACACGGAGCACTAAATTACACAGTTCAACAATAAATTTCAATATTACAAACAGAATATTTACAGATTATAGATGTTTTTTTAAACTGTTGAGGATTGTGTGATGTTTGGTTACAAATAAGTACTGAATAGACATTTGATCAAAGACAAAAGGGCGGTCTATGAGTTTAGCTGTATACAGTGGGGTCCTACGGTCTGAGACCACATTGAAAATCTGGGATTTTTTTCCATTTAAAATTGGAATTAAACAGAAGGTTTTAGAATTTTGAAATATTTAAAACAAAGAACGTAAATGTTCAATCTCTTGAATATTTATATTCAAGATTCTGCACTATTTCTAGGTCCCTGTTTAAATGAAAGCAAATTTGTGATAGTGACAGTGTTAACTGCGTTGTACAAAAGGTCCAATTTTCCTTATGTCTAATCTCTTCTGTTGAAGCTATGAGACTTTTGGACTACACTCTGTACGGTACTGGTGTAAATAAACTGGATTTGCCACAGATTTTTTTTGTACCAAACTGGAATCACCACAATGACATAATAGGACATTGGTACCAGCTTGTTTGGAATTTAATCCCTTCACAAAACTTTTTTATTTTTTAAGGTTCAACACAAGTTCAGCCTCCATTTTTTAGTCTCATGCAGATTCTGTTTCTATGGCTGAGGCTCAAAAAGTGCGTTGGCGTGTAGAGAATAGGGATAGCATCAAACGTAATCGAGCCTTGAATAGACAAAGTTAAAGTCAGCATATAGGAATGTTAACTATTCACATCCATCAACACTTCTGTTTTCACATACAAGCACATGCAGCAGACACGCAAACAGCACGAGAAAGAACTCAACAATATTGCTGTTGAACTGAACAATCAAAGTAAACGCACTATATACAGAGAACAGGGTAGACAGTTAGCTCTAGATTAGATAGTGATTATGAGTCGGTTAAATGTTCGATCACACCTGCTTGTGGAAAAATGTCTCCCCGTCCTGCCTTTCAGTCCACGGAACAGGGCATAGTCCAGTAAGGCTGGGTGGCTGATAAGAGAAGAACTCCAAAGAAAAGGTCCAGGTGAAGCACTTTACCAGAAAGACATGGAGAAAAGTGTGTGTTCGAGTCTGTTGTGTGTAACCGGCTGACAGGTGTGTGTGGCGCACTTTACTGTGGTGAATCAGAGAGAAGGAGGCGGCTGGTTTTTCAGGTCTGGCCTGGCCCCCTAGGCGTGCCGCACTGGGAATACAATACACACGGCTCTCATACTGATCTCACCTGCACACACGCACTTATTGATCTCACACAGATTTCACCTACCTACCCACACCCATACCCATACCCACCTGTATGAAAAAATCAAATAAAATAAAAATACACCCCTGTGCCACAACTATGCAAATCAGATCGTTCTGATAGTGGCTGAGAGATAATAATAAAAACTGTAACTGAGAGTGTGTGCATCTGAGACCGAACCTCAGCCAATGGCACAGAGACATGGATACAGATTCTCCATGTGCTCAATCTGAAGCATAAGGAAAACTCCACTGTCTTCCCACATTATCTCTATTCTCTGCTTTCACATGTATGACTTCCTAGGACAACAACTGGCACATTTCCATATACTGAGAAAAGAAAAGTGAAGCCTAATACTTACTTAACACACAGCCTATGGGTAGTTGCTGAATTTTATCAATGCATGACATGAATTCAAAGCTACAGTTGTTACACGCATCAGTAAAGGTGTTAGGATCATACAGGCTTGAGAGAAACTCTTGCCACATGTAGTTTTGTCCAACTTTCCAAACTTGAGTCAATTCAGCCATCCATTCATTCATTTATTTATTCATTAATCTTCAGTAATACTTTATCCTGGTCAGGGTCATGGTGGCCACCTGCTGAAAAAAACAAAACAATAGAAACCATCACAGAAATTCGAATGGCTTCCACTACAAATACCATTACAAACCATCAGCTGTTAACCATTAAAACCATTACCAAATGGTTTCCATTAAATAGTAGGATTATTAAGGAAGTAGGTCCTTAACGGTATCCACTAGACAGAACATGCCACCTATAGAAGGCAACAAATTACCAGTAGAGACCCACAGGGACCATTACAGTTTCCATTTAAACCAATACAATTCACATGATAACCGTTAAATGGTAAATGCACTTCACACACAGTCTGCACTTATATAGCACCTTTTTAGCCTTAGTGGTTCTACAAAGCGCTTTACACCATTTCTCATTCACCCATTCAGACACACACACACAAACAAGAAGCTAGCCTGCCATCGGGAGGAAGTTGGGGTTCAGTGTCTTGCCCAAGAACCGCCAACCCTGCAATTAGTGGACAACCCGCTCTACCACCTGATCCAAAGCCTATCCCAAGAAGACTGGGCACAAGGCAGGAACACACCCTGGATTCGATGCTAGTCCACTGGATCAGTACGTTCTTCAGTAACGCTTTATCCTGGTCAGGGTCACTGTGTAAACAGGTTTTCTGATGTTGTCTCAGTACACTATGTCAATGTCTGTGGTACACACACACACACACACACACACACACACACAGATGGACAGTAATCGTGTTCAAAAACTCTGAAGTATTCTGTTAATCTTACAAGGATTTGCATAAAATGTCACCTGGCCAGACATTGTTGTTGGATTGTCTGGCTTTTACCCTAATCTCTTCACACATTTCTTTTGAAACATGCAATTCAGTGCAGGTTTAGTCTGCTTTTTTCAGTGACGTACTGATACGCTTTCTAATGCTGAGGCTAAAAAAAGGGGAGGAGAGAAGACAATAGGAAATGGCATCAAGTGGAAAAACTTGTGCTACACAAATACAAACGCTAATACAATGTGTGAAAGATGCTGGAGTATTCCTTTAAGGATAGAATTAGAAATGTAATGGATCAGTGAATATTTAGGACACAGAAAAGACACACAACACAACTTTAACACAAATATTCTATCTATCTATCTATCTATCTATCTATCTATCTATCTATCTATATATATATATATATATATATCTATCTATCTATCTATCTATCTATCTATCTATCTACTTATTTACATGTCTTTCTATCTATCTATCTATCTATTTACATATTTATCTATCTATCTATCTATCTATCTATCTATCTATCTATCTATCTATCTATCTATATATATATATATATCTATCTATATCTATATATATATATCTATATATCTATCTATCTATCTATATATCTATATATCTATATATATATATATATATATATATATATATATATATATATATATATATATATATATATATATATATATATATATATATATATATAGTCTTCCCTATACTTTTACTTTCATACTCAAAGAGTATGACTATTACATTCAGATTTAGGAGTTTCTACATTTTCTACTTTGAAAAAAGAATTGAAGCTGTGCTTCAACTTTTGCCAGAGTATTTATTCCAATGAGTAATTGTACTTTTATATGAACGAAGAATATGTGGTCCATATCCATCTGTTCCCTAACCCTCCGTCTCTCCACCAATCCTATCTGAACACTTCTTTCCCTTCATCTAAAAGCTTCTGTGACTGGATGCAAGAGTAATAATGGTGTTTTTTTTTCTTTTTCTAGTTAAAATAGTTTCTCCGGCTACTGTTACATCAACCTGGTTTCTCATGAGCCTCAGGCTCAGCTTTCAGACAAGGTGACATGGTGGCAGCAGAAGTGGCTCAATCTGCTTTCTTCCACTTTAACAAAGATTATCTGAAAATTCTGTGAGTAATGAGTGACTGGCATTGTCTGATCTGAATAATCGATATGTTGCATAATAAAGTGTTTTAACATGTCCTGAAGAAAGTACTAAAAAGACTAAAAGATCATCTTTACAGTTTTCATTTTTCTAAACAATGCCAGGATATATGAACATGCATGAACATACAAATCAGAAACGGCCACTTGCATACTCAATTATTTATATGTTCATTTGTAGTTCATTTTTTAAAGGATGATCTCTCCCCCCCCAAACGCCCCCCCCCCCCCCCCCCCCCCCCCCTCTTGCTTTCCCTCTCTTGCTCTCTCTCTCTCTCTTTCTCTCTCTCTCTCTCCTAATTGACTGATAGAGAGCAACCTTTGCTCACGAACACATCTGGCTAATAGATTGGAAGTGTTTGCCGAGCCAGAATGGTCTATTATTACCCCTTTATTGCAGAAAGGAACATAGAGAAGGCGGGATAGAGAAGACACAGAGTAGGACTGATATTTGTCAGTATAGATACCGTCACAAAAAAAATTCCCAGAAAAGTGAAATTTGTACCAATCTAACCTGCTAGCTATTTGACTAGTTTGCAATCTGAGATAGTCCACTCTAAACACATTCAACTAAGCCTAACCAAGAGCACAAAGTTATAATCTTATGGAAAAATCACATACAGTTCATATGTGATAATTTGAATATGTGATCACTTGTTTGAACATGTTTTGGCCTGAAATTGCAAATGCGAGCATCATGTGAATAATATGTAATAAATAAAACTACACATCCACCATGTGAAAAGGTCACATGTTTTAATTAAATAGTTAAATGAGAAAAAAATTAATCTTAGATAAACAATGGCAGGAGAGAATAAGGGAATCATGAAAGTAAATGAGTCATATCTATAATATACAGGTGCATCTCAATAAATTAGAATGTCGTGGAAAAGTTCATTTATTTCAGTAATTCAACTCAAATTGTGAAACTCGTGTATTAAATAAATTCAGTGCACACAGACTGAAGTAGTTTAAGTCTTTGGTTCTTTTAATTGTGATGATTTTGGCTCACATTTAACAAAAACCCACCAATTCACTATCTCAACAAATTAGAATATGGTGACATGCCAATCAGCTAATCAACTCAAAACACCTGCAAAGGTTTCCTGAGCCTTCAAAATGGTCTCTCAGTTTGGTTCACTAGGTAAGCCACAAACATTCATTGCCAAAGAAGCTGGCCGTTCACAGAGTGCTGTATCCAAGCATGTTAACAGAAAGTTGAGTGGAAGGAAAAAGTGTGGAAGAAAAAGATGCACAACCAACCGAGAGAACCGCAGCCTTATGAGGATTGTCAAGCAAAATCGATTCAAGAATTTGAATGAACTTCACAAGGAATGGACTGAGGCTGGGGTCAAGGCATCAAGAGCCACCACACACAGACGTGTCAAGGAATTTGGCTACAGTTGTCGTATTCCTCTTGTTAAGCCACTCCTGAACTACAGACAACGTCAGAGGCGTCTTACCTGGGCTAAGGAGAAGAAGAATTGGACTGTTGCCCAGTGGTCCAAAATCCTCTTTTCAGATGAGAGCAAGTTTTGTATTTCATTTGGAAACCAAGGTCCTAGAGTCTGGAGAAAGGGTGGAGAAGCTCATAGCCCAAGTTGCTTGAAGTCCAGTGTTAAGTTTCCACAGTCTGTGATGATTTAGGGTGCAATGTAATCTGCTGGTGTTGGTCCATTGTGTTTTTTGAAAACCAAAGTCACTGCACCCGTTTACCAAGAAATTTTGGAGCACTTCATGCTTCCTTCTGCTGACCAGCTTTTTGAAGATGCTGATTTCATTTTCCAGCAGGATTTGGCAACTGCCCACACTGCCAAAAGCACCAAAAGTTGGTTAAATGACCATGGTGTTGGTGTGCTTGACTGGCCAGCAAACTCACCAGACCTGAACCCCATAGAGAATCTATGGGGTATTGTCAAGAGGAAAATGAGAAACAAGAGACCAAAAAATGCAGATGAGCTGAAGGCCACTGTCAAAGAAACCTGGGCTTCCATACCACCTCAGCAGTGCCACAAACTGATCACCTCCATGCCATGCCGAATTGAGGCAGTAATTAAAGCAAAAGGAGCCCCTACCAAGTATTGAGTACATGTACAGTAAATGAACATACTTTCCAGAAGGCCAACAATTCACTAAAAATGTTTTTTTTATTGGTCTTATGAAGTATTCTAATTTGTTGAGATAGTGAATTGGTGGGTTTTTGTTAAATGTGAGCCAAAATCATCACAATTAAAAGAACCAAAGACTTAAACTACTTCAGTCTGTGTGCATTGAATTTATTTAATACACGAGTTTCACAATTTGAGTTGAGATACTGAAATAAACGAACTTTTCCATGACATTCTAATTTATTGAGATGCACCTGTATCTATCTATCTATCTCTATCTATCTATCTATCTCTATCTATCTATCTATCTATCTATCTCTATCTATCTATCTATCTATCTATCTATCTATCTATCTATCTATCTATATGAGATAGAGAGAGAGAGAGAGAGAGAGAGAGAGAGAGAGATTGCTGACTGCTAACTAGCCAATTACCCAACATGGCACAGTAGTGTGTTTATTCCTACAATGCAGCAGTTTAATTTGCACAATTAATTCATTTTCACATGATATATATGTGTGTGTGTGTGTGTGTGTGTGTGTGTATATAGATAGATAGATAGATAGATATCGAGAGATAGATTATATATATATCCATGTATCTATCTATCTATCGATATCTATCTATCTATCTATCTATCTATACACACACACACACACACACACACACACACACACACACACACACACACACACATATATATATATATAGATATCATGTGAAAATGAATTAATTGTTCAAATTAAACTGCTGCATTGTAGGAATAAACACACTACTGTGCCATGTTGGGTAATTGGCTAATTAGCAGTTTGTACAAAATGGTGCTCTAGCTGAGCCTGACTTATGTTATATTGCATTCGAGTATTTTTAAAGTGTAAAACTAATAAATGCTTGCATCACATTATAAGAATGCACACTTGACCTCTAAGAGTACACTGTATGAGCACTGTACACTGTATCAAAAACAGTGACTACAATGCTTGAATTTTACACATTCTAGCATTTAAGACATTTAGTCCTGAAATTATTGTTAGGACAGTTAACTAGACAGTTAAGCACAAACGTCTGAATTATACTCAGGAAAAACAAAAACAAACAAACAAACAAAAAAAAGGAACCAGGTGAGCAGTATAGAAAGACATGCTTTTGAGGAACGAGAGAAGAGAAGCCGCCTCTCTTTCATGTGAAGAGGTGGAGAGATTATAAAAAGGCCTTGAACAGGACGACAAGGATCAAAGGGTCGCTGCTAGATGAAGTCCGCATGGGATTTAATACCATGTACATTAGGCTTTCCCATAATTTTTTGCCCGTAGGGCAGGTTTTCAGTACAAATTGCACAATCACTCATTGCTGGATCATGTTATATTAATACACACACTTTTTGTGATTATATTTTTATTATTTCTTCTTAAGAAAGATGAAACGCACAAATATAAAAAAAGAGAACGCATAGTAAAGATGACAGTACAACTGACAGAAGTGAATCTTAAAAAAGAATTAACAACAACAACAACAACAACAACAACAGGTAAATCATGGCAACAGATTATCCACTTATTAAGCACTACATACACATCTGAAAATAGTTCGTTTAAGGCTTGGACCGTACCTACCCACTAGTCGATTGTGTGGTTTTTTTTGCCCCATTGATTCTAGCAGTGCTATTCTAAGCAGATTATGTTATGAAAGGCAAGTTTCCATAACTGTTGTGGCTTGTTGTTTGGTGCGAACCATACATACACTTTTTAACTGGTCTCAAGCATATTGAGAAACTATCAATTCAACCCTGGTGGCATATTGGAGCACCTTTAAAGCCTTCACTTAGCATAAACTTTGATTTCAAATATAAAACACAGAATTTAAATACAGTTTCTTGAATGCACATAATGCTCTGTAACCTGAGGTGTTGTGGAAAGCAAATATACAAGTGTAGAAATTTAAAAACAAGAAGAACGTCTACATGTACTGACAAAATAGCTATTGGCTGACTAAAAGCAGGAAGTGTGTCACTGTCTCCGATTTATACCGCGCAATGACAGTGGAGAAAGGAATGTGAGAGAGACAGAGACCGACATGGAAACAGAAAAAGAGATACAGCTTACTGCAGAGACTTAAGCTTCAAAAGCTATATGTAACGTAAGTATGCAGTGACTGTCACATTACATACTGTGCCACATATTTTTTTCTCATTGAATCTGAAGAGGAAGGAAAATATGTATTCACAATGAGTGCTGAGAGAAAAAAAAAATAAAGAAAAGTGCAATGACAAACATAAAATACAAATACATTTATAATACCACATTTTAGAGCTACATAGTTGCACATTGACTAGAAGAATGAGTGCAAATTGACATGTACCAATAAACACTGCTCGTGGCAGCAATAAAACAAATAATCTTACCTTATGTAGGCTGTAGCACAGTGTTCTGTGTAGACTAATAACACTGACTGGATCAAACACAAATTACTACAAATGTGATTTCCTAATGCTGAGTTATGCAATAATGAACAAACAAATAAATAATATTTAGTTTTAGCAGTTACAACTAAGTCACAGTTAAACAATCCTGAAGGTACCATCACTTCCCCTGTCCCTGGAGGCTAGGGTGAAATACAAAGAAACCATTTTTTTTAAAGAAAGAAAAAAGGAGCTTTGTGTTCATGGGTGGGAATGGGGAGTTTACAAATGAGCTTTTCATAAACAGATAAAACTAAGTGGCAGACTGGAAGACAAAGCTGTTCAATAGCTGTTCGGACGACAATTTGCGGAATTTTTAAATGAATTAATAAATAAATGACCAAATCAACGTTCATAAAGCACCTGCAAAGTCTATATGATCTGTTTGTAACAGTTATCCACCCTTCCTTTAGCTTTTGTAATAGGCACTGTAACAAACTTAAAGATGGGCAAGGAGGCGGCGGGAACCAGCTGAACATAAACGTAAAATTTAATAATAAACGAAACTCAAACATAAAGCGCACATGCATCTCTCCTTCTCTCTGGCGCTTCCAGCTGCTCCTTTATCACTCTCTCCCGCTGATTAGACAACTCAGTGCATCCTCACAGCCTGGCCCCTCCCTCCCTCCTCCTCATCACAGGCACCTTTATCTTGTAGCTTACTTACTTATCCATCCATCCATCTTCTGTATCTTACACAGGGTCGCGGGGAGACTGGAGCCTATCCCAGGGGACTCGGGGCACAGGATGGGGGACACCCTGGATGGGGTGCCAAACCATCGCAGGGCACAATAGAACACACACTCAACGCATTTCTTTGGACTTGGGGAGGAAACTGGAATACCTGGAGGAAACCCACGAAGCACGGGGAGAACACGCAAGCTCTGCGCACACAGGGCGGAGGTGGGAATCAAACCCCCAACCCTGGAGGTGTGAGGCAAAAGTGCTAACCACTAAGCCACTAAGCCACCATGCCCCCCCAGCCCCCCTTCCTTACTTAAATAGAAATAATAATACATTACTTAAATCAATTATTTTTATGAAATATCAAACATTTATACATTTTCTTTTTGCAATTTATGTCTTAAATTATACCGACAAGCTCCACATGAAAAAAATTAATCTGCATAACTGACAATTATTATTACTATTATTATTACTATGATTATTATTATACTATATTTTAAATGAAATAAAAACGTCTAAACCAAGATTAAAGACCTGTCCCTAACACTAGTCAATATGCGCACTAATGAAAGGTATTCATTAACACCAACAAATGGCTGATTGTTTCCTGAGAACAGTGCCTTGACTTTCCTCCATGCGTTCTTGCTCCCTCTGGCATGAGGACGAATCAGATAAACCTGGAAAATGAGTGCAACCCACTCACAGGCCTCACACACACACACACACACACACACACACACACACACACACACACACACACACACACACACACACACACACACACACACACACACACACACACACACACACACACACACACACACACACACATACACACACACACACACACACACACACACACACACACACACACACACACACGAAATAACCTAGCCACTGTATTCAGGCCAGAAGCTTCTCATTTCCATATTTCATTTAGCTTCTAAAGCTATCTTCCTCCGTGTTAGAACGCAGCCTTCGAAAGCTGATGATTCACAGGGTGTTGCATGAGTTGAGTTGAGAGGAATGAATAATCTGCCTGCTGTACAACCTGATCTGTAAGATAACTTTACAACTGCAATCTTATGCACCGTTTCTCAGAGGAAACATGCTAATATTAAACTAATAATCATATGAACTGGTGGCAGGACATACAGTACACACTAACTACATAGGAGCTCTCGTTTTATTTTAAAGCCTACATGTTCCTCTACAGTATTGTACTGTGGCATGGCAACCCAACAAATTCAGCAGTATTTTCATAAAGCTGGTAATTATGCACTTCCTGATAGAATCTTATCGGAAAACTAACAGTTCATATAAATGTGATTACCTTGACACTGTTACACATATGTAAAGACCTGAGAGAGAGAGAGAGAGAGAGAGAGAGAGAGAGAGAGAGAGAGAGAGAGAGTCTTTTCACAACATGTCAAGTTACTAGTGTACTTACTCAAGCCAAAAAAGTTGACGTGTCTATTTTCAACCTGTAAAAGTATGTACATTTATGTTAGTTACATGATATTTGTATGTATGTTCATTCATTTATCTTCATTAACCTCTTTTTCACATTGGATGTTATACCAGTCCATCATAGGGCACTATGCACACACACTACACACACACACACACACACATTCACACACATTCACACACATTCACACACAGCCAAAATACTTACCAGTATGATTTTGGGTTGTGCTGTTATAGTAAAGTAATCAATGACAGGGTGGTGGGGTGTGGCCCGACACAAAGCAGAGTTACTGTTACCAACCTTGACATTGGCAAATTGCTGTTATAGAAAAATAATGAATGATTACATTTTGTATTCATTTAAAAATAAAATAAATGATCAATTTATACTTACATTTAATGTCTTGTAATGTCTGTAAAACAAGTTTCTTTTATCATTTATGTTATAGCAGCTATAAACAGACTCCTCAGTCCTGAAGACTATCCTGTGGCAGAAAACTTACTGATTGTTACAATACGCTGACACTGGAGGCTCCTTCTATAATTGTTAAAAACGTCTCCTTACAGAAAACTTCATCACATCAACGATTATGTGAAACGTCCACCATACGAGTCCCTGTGCATGTTATTACTACAGAAACAATAACGTCTTCGAACGAGCGCATTAATATAAACATATACTTTGATGCTGTTGTTTTAGAAAATTAACCTACACCTTCTGACCAATCAGAATAGAGAATTCTACAGCACTGTGGTATAAATATCATTATAATGTACAGTATATTATAGTTTCTTACAGGTTCAGGGACAAGATGTTAAAGACACAAAAGGAGAACAAAACAACAAAATGTTTTAGGAATTATTGTTTATATATATATATATCCGTGTGAAACAATTGACAATAATACCTACACAAACATAAGCAATTAGACACTTAGGGATACAATTCATCAAAGAAACACCTATAGGAGAAGAGACGCAGATAAACAACAGGGAAATTATTGCTTCGATGCTACGTTTTGTTTTCTTCTTTAGGTACAAGCTACGGTACAAGACAATATTAATATTTCAACAGTGACAGAATTGACATTTTGTGCAATTCCAGAAAATAAAATAACTAAAATGCGGAGTTCATCACATTACAAAGTCCAACATGTAGAATTTTTAAAGTACTGAAATGTGAAGCCGCACAAGAAGTAAAAAAAAAAAAAAAAACAAACTTAAAAAAAAAAAAAAAAAAAAAAAAAAGCATCATTGTCTTCAGCATTGTCACCTGCGGAGCATCAGATACGTCGGGAAAAGTCAGATGCTCTGTTGTTATGGTTCTGTCTGTCTCTTTTTAAGGTGTACATGTACACTTGTAACATCAAACAGCCTGCCGCACATACACACACTCAATCACTCGCCCCAGACGTTTTTAACAACACCACATTGTTTCTCTGGGTACACGAAGTCCTCACTCTGCCTAGACAAAACAAGCAGGTAAAACAGCAACATTGAGTGGTGCGATACACTCAAATCAGTATTGTGCTGGTGACAAGGCTACCTGAAAACAACCAAACAAACAAAATTAAAATGATGTACAAAGCTGGTAGCTCAAAGATACAACTTCAGCAGTAATAAAGTGCTTTCATGACACGAGCCCTCAGAGGTAGCCGATTCACTTAAACATGCACTTTTTTTTTTCCCTTTTAAAAAAAAAAAAAAAAAAAAAATTTGACTTCTCAGGAAAGGCTCGGCTTCATTGGTTTGACACAGAGGAAAACGACAACATGAAGCGATCAGCCAAAGCACAGACTTCTGATGCAGGTGACAAATCAGTTTATCTGCCTACGTGCATGTGATGAGTTTTTTTTTTTTTTTTGTTTGTTTGAATTCTCGTATTGGATAAAACATTATCTTACATGCTGAAAGCATCCTTTTTACATAAGAACACATTTGAAATTGCATGTGGTTATGTTGAAATGCTTCCCTTGGGTACCCACAGCGTATGTGGTGATTTGTTCATGTGCGTTTTAACATTTTAAGGTCGGCTTTCACACACAAGTTGTTCGATTCATCATAACCATCGGAAGTGTGATCAAAGTAACACCTCCCTCTCTTTCATGGGAAAGGTCTGAGGTCCGATTACTACCAAAAAAAAATGTTGACTGCGTTGTACAATACTGATGCGCAGGGGTGGACAAATGATACATTTACTAGCTAGCCATTTCCTGGAAGTTCCAGTGTGCTTGCCCAGTCACTCAAATGTTTTAGTTGCCTGAACATAGACTGGGTTAAAATATTACGGACATTAATAGAGACTAATGGATATAAATGAATATATGAATTCCTGGGGAGGAGATAACTGTGTAGCCATAGTCCTTATTTTCTAGCATATCATCACGAACAAATTGGAAGAAGGGTTTATTTTCCTTCTCTGGTTCCGCTTGTGCTCTCAGGCTATGGATTTGTCCTGGATGTGTATCTGGCTAGTCATTGTCATACTGTTGTCTTATCCTCCCTGATGGTTAGATGTGTCCTTTCATCTAGGTGTTACATTAATCCTGTTCTTTATTTATGCCATTCGTCCTCTTGTCTGCTTCGCTGACCAAATCATTATGAACGGTATAAACAGGACGAATAAATAAGTGCTCTGGGGACAAAGTAAAAGCCGCGCATTCATTTCCCTCATCCATAAAAACGACTCTAAATAACCAACACGTGCCTTAACTTGCCTTTTGAAAATACTTAGACCAGTTTATAGCGAAATCACCAGGCATCTGTCACTGTGAAGCTACCAGTCAAAGCAAGATGTTTATACAGGCTTGTAAATTTAGGCAGCAAATAAGACGACAGGAAGAGCGGCGCAACCAGACAATAGGCATAGTGTCGTTAAAATGACAGTAAATGACATAGAAAAGGACACAATAGACAACAAGGAAAATGACAACCATGACAGAGAATTATATAAAACGACAATGTCCAAGCTGCTTACAGCAACTGACAACACTTACAAAGTATTATACAAAGCAATCAGCATATTTATGCCAGGAATCAAACCTCACTTAGAGATTTTCCTCACCACTGTACAAAATATATATGAGCTTCTGATCTGTATTCATATTCTTACTTCTTCCTTCGTGGTTGATTTGCATTCACAATGGGGTTTTGGTAGTCATTCTGTCAGCGCATGTTTACCAAATCATGCAAATAACCAAAGAGATCAATGATATTTCATCATCATCATCATCATCATCTCTGGACTCAATTCTCAACAGCTGCACCAGCTGAATGCAAGTCTTGACTGAAAGTCAGTCCTAAACCATACACTGAGCGAAGAAACTAGCAGGATATACAATTTCAGCTGCACCAGACAGGTAAGGTATCAAGGTATGCCGTAACTATGCCGTGGTGCGACTTCAAGCTAGTTATATTTTACCTAGATAAATGAGAAAAATCAAACGGATTGTGCCTTACAATAAAACCGTGACTCAATTTATCCATCTCTTGTATTTTATTCTTGTATGCACCTGTTCTGTTCTGCTGCTTCGGCTCTAATGCCACACATTTAACAGCATTTTAGTAACAAAGCATACCAATGAAAAATAATTAATGCCTAGTCCACGAATCCACATATCAATGTGCTTTTCAGACAGTATTAGTTTAATGGTCACCTTTTAAAATCTTTTGTGGTGTACATTACCTTGCCAATGTCTCAGTCTGATGACAAAGGAAAGAGTTTTATATAAAAAAAAAAAACAACATGTTTGTTGTATTATAATCCCTTCCTTTTAAATACACCATGTTACAGAAACCTTTTTCTGCGAGTTGTCCATGAGCAGTGATAATATATCATAACTATTTACATGAAGAGATCATCCTAATAAAATGCACAGAAAACAAAAAGGTACGAGTGTTCTTTTACATCGTCCAGTTCGAATTTTATTTACAGTGAATGTTACATCTTTTAGGGGGTAGGTGGAAAGTTTAAGATATATAACGTAAGGCTTATTATTATTATTATTATTATTATTATTATTATTAATAATATTTTTACATGGCAGCCATTTATGTTTAAATTATGTTGAAAGAGCTTATGTTCTGTTGTTGCAACTGGCTGCGGAGTGTAAAACGTGTGCATGCCTCAAGAGCACAAATGGAGGACATGCTGAGCAAAATGAACCCTTCGTAGGATTATCTTACAGGATTTAAACAAGTCATTGTTTCCTATGCACCTGCAAGTCAAAATGACATTTCCCGTACCGAACTAATTTTGTGTTGCTTTTCCTCCACGTGACCGTCTTTTTAACGTCACATAATGTTAACAAGTTAGCAATGTTCACATGATACCTTATTTTATAAGTTAAAAGGCATTTCATGTGATGACTTTAATCGGTTGAGGGTTTATGTGTTTTTTCCTTTATAAATGACAAAATCCCAACGGGTTTAAATCTCCGATTTCACAAAACACCGAGCAAGCTGAGCAGAAACAGACCGAAAGCACAGCGCTGGGAATAGACTCAAAGAACTGAAAATTAAAATGCATAAAAGATTTCCTCCTCTGTAATTCACAGCAGGAAGCTGCTATCTCTTTAAAAAAAAAACAAAAAAAAAAAAAAAAAACACAACAACAACTAAACTACAGATATACAGACAAACGCTCCGATCGTAATGCCTTTACAGCCTTCTAGACTCCCGAGCAGTAGCAGCAGGATATGCATTGAAGGCTAACGCCAGGATCGTTTGATTTCTGTCGTTCGGTATAAAACAATCCGTGTTCAGCTATAGCAGTTGACATGCAAAGAATGCTTGTGGTATCAAATACATGTTAAGAACAATATTAATCACAACACACATATAGTTTAGTAAACAAACATTTCCAAGTTTATAAGTAAAAAAAAAAAAAAAAAGAAAGAAAAAAAAAAATAAAAAAAAATTCCAACCAACCCTTTCAGAAAACAGCAACCAGCAGTTGGTGTGTGTACGATTAACTTCTGCATCTTAATGCATCACCAACACACACACCCGGATCATGTGGACTGTATAAACCCTACACATCACCCGATATGTGACGAGTCAAACTCTGCAAAAAAGGAACACCGCTGCTTCCCTTTGTGTTACTCCTCCATGATCAGTTACTGAATGCTAGAAATAAAGCCTGATATGAAACCACTACTTCAGCATCTACTACTACATTTAGATACATTTAGATATCTACTGATCCTCTAATGCTATACTATTTTGAGACTACATGAGTGTGTGAATGAGTGAATGAAAAGTGCTCTGATTGCAGGAGGTTTCTTACCTCCAACCCACCCCACCCCACCTTTACTTTTCTGTGAGACGGTGACGTGTCTGTGTGTCAGTTCTTCCAGTCAAGACTAACCCGGTCCGTCCTTTCCCATCGCGAGCGAGAAACGCTCTCCACTCTAAATTTCTTTTCGATTTTATAAGTTTTTTTTGTTTTTTTGTTTTTTAATTAGAGCTGAAATGAAGGGTGTCTTTGCCTCCATATGAGAGAGAGAGACAGACAGATTTAGACAGAGGAAACGTGCAGAGAGGCGGGTTTAATTGTAGACTTTCGGAGGGCTGTCGGGACGTCGTGTCTGGACGATTTTCATCTTGGGCCGGGCCTCGTCTTCCTCCTCGGTCTCACTCTCGCAGACGTGCACGACCACGCTGGGAGTGGAATCCGTACCCGCGTGCAGCTCATATTTCTCACCTGGACAGAGAGAGAGACAAAGACAGAGACAGAAACAAAGAGAGAGGGAGAGAGAGAGAGAGAGAGAGAGAGAGAGAGAGAGAGAGAGAGAGAGAGAGAGAGAGAGAGAGAGAGAGAGAGAGAGAGAGAGAGAGAGAGAGGCACAGACAGACAGAGAGAGAGCAACAGGAACAGACAGACAAAAAGATAGATAGAGAGAGAGAGAGAGAGAGAGAGAGAGGGGAGGGGGCAGGGACAGAGAGAGAGAGAGAGAGAGGGGAGGGGGCAGGGACAGAGACAAAGAGACAGAAAGACAGACAGGGACAGAGGCAGAGAGAAAGAGAGATTTAAAAAAAAAAAAAAAAAAGACTCTAAACACAGTGACCTACATGAAGTAGAAGCAGAGACACATTTCATGCGGATCTGTCCAAAATATAACCACATTAGACAGGAATATTAATAATACATCAATTTACAGCCATTCTCATTCAAACTTCTCCTCTCTGAGCACTGAGCGCACACTGAGCTGTGTTTTAGGGGAACATGAAGGAAGTGCACGGCTGGCAGCTATGTTCATATTCACTCTTCATCATATCAGAAACACAAATAACCTCTAATTTAATCCAAAACCTAACACTATATATTAGAATATTTTACATAGCTATGTAATTAATAAAAATGAATTCAATACTGCATATCTTCCTGTAAAACATTTTAATCTAATTAATATCTATTCATGTTTAGTGTGTATTTTATTCATTATCTTTTTTCCCTTTTTTCCCTTTCCTTTATTTGTTGTGTGTGTGAGTGAGTGAGAAAGAGAGAGAGAGAGAGAGAGAGAGAGAGAGACATTCAAAGAAAGAAAGAAAGAAAGTGGCAGACAGACAGAGTGTCATGTATTGTATAAATACATCATGTTAAAATAGCCCACACATAGTAAATTCATATTTCCTCAACCTCGCATAAATGTGACCAAAATGTTTTTCCTGATATTTGTAAGCAAATATTTTTTTTATTATTGAAATAAACCTGAAAAAAACAAAAAAACAAACAAACAAAAAAAACCACCTTAACTTACAACTTCAGCGTTTAGGAATAACTCTATGTCCGAAATTTTAGCCTCTGAGAGGGACACTACCCCACTTATCTTACAAAAGGCACTAAAAGCTTCCCGCACTGGTTTATTAAATCACAATAATCTGCTTTTAGTGTCAAAACAGGGTTTGAGGTGGTACTGTTAGCAGATATGTGCCAATAAAGGAGGTTATTATGACTACATAGGAATGGATCAGCAGTTATCAGACTATTAATCCTGAAGCCTATAATTAATATCCAGGGAAGAGGAGAGGTGAGAGGTGAGGTGCAGTAATACACACCAACTCTCAACGCATGATGAGTCAGAGCACCACACCCTTATGTTTGGTTTTGACTGTTATAAAAGTTCTCTGATGACTTTGCTGTTCTGGCTGTAAAGAAGTTATATCATAAGCAGATAAAAACCTCAAATGTAAAAGTCTGGAATTTAATATTAAACCACTAATCCGTTCATGAAAAATAAACTTTTTTTGTTGGCAGTTTCTTCCTTGGATACCAGATACTTATCAGAAAAAAAGTATTAATGCTACTTTCATTCCATAGCAAAGACTCAGGACAATAATTGGTAGCTGGAATGAAATACAGCACAAGATAGGGCACGGCACGACTGCCACAAAACCTCTTTTACATGCTCCTATGAATAACTGGAAAATCAGGTACCCCTATATTTCTTGTACTGTGTTACTGTCAAATTAAAGGTGTATGCCCTGTTGGGAAAAATGCAGACATACAGCCAATTATCTACTAGATCAAGGTTGCCACAGAGACCAGACAGAGTAACAGAATGCTGATGAGGTCTGTGCACACAGTCATCCTGCATGTTCACCTCTGTCCACCAGAGGGAGCTGCATGCACTAATATAGGACATACTGCTCGTGTTTAGATCATTACTCCAACCTTGTCACTCATTCACAAAAACGCTCGTCAATTCTTTTGCGTTTTTACACAATGTGTACTCAATACAAAAATGCTCTCAGAGTCCCCACTTTACCGCTCACGTACCCACAAAATGTGTTCACATTCTCACACACACAAACACGGTCACATCTTCTTGTACCTCTCCCATACTGACAAAGTTCTCACATTCGCACACAGCACCAAATGACCTAATGACTGTACACACACACACAATGGGCAGCGTCTATATAGGCCTACATAGAGCTGATTGCTGTTGGTTGTGTGTATGTACCTGGGCCCAGTTTGGCCACGGCACACAGAAGGTCATAATTGATGACGGGGGTGGCGTCTTCACTTTGGCTCCATCCCACAGGTGGGGAAGAGGGCGGAGAGATGAGGAACTGCTTCACAGGTTGGGGCGGGGCCAGATACGCCTTATCCACATCCTCACCCGAGTTCTGCACCTGAGTAACGACAGGAAAGCACATTGTTTGCCTTTACTGTTCTGTCTTTTACCTGCTTGTAAGGTTTAATGCAGAGCTGCTCTTGAGCTTTCAAATTCATTATTAAAAGATTATAATCCAATAAAATGGGCAGAAATAAAAATGGAACTATAAAATATAGAGTTAAAATAAATAAGAACCTGTGCGAAATAAAGTTTGAGTTTGGAGCCGTTGAATTCAGACTCGTGCAGCTCGATGCGAGCGCGTGCAGCGGCCTCTGGCGTACTGAAGCTGATCCGCACTCTCCGGAAACTCTTAAACATCTGGAAGGATGTTTGCTCGTCGTAGATCCGAAACAGTGACTCAAAACGCTCCTGTGTAAGAGACAGATGTGTCCTTCTATTAGATTAGTGATTCTATCCAAGACAGAATGGAACATTAAAAATTCACTATATAACTATACTACACTATATTATATAATACTATGTAATAACCATACTATACTATTATTTAAAAACTGACGGTAACCATTATATAAAAACAGTATAATAAGTACAACCTCAATTCCGAAAAAGTTGGGACAGTATGGAAAATGCAAAAAACAAACAAAAAGAGTCATCTGAAAATTCAATTCCCCCTGTACTATATTGAAAACACATTATTAACACATTATTTGATCTTTTACTTAGCGAATTTAATTTATTTTTGAAAATATGCACTCATTTCAAATCTGATGACTGCAATACACTCCAAAAAAAATGGGACAGTCAACTGTTTACCACTGTGTTTACCACTGTGGCTTCTGCTTTGCATAGTAAAGCCTTAACTTGCATCTGTGGATGCAGCGGTGAATGGTGTTGACTGACCAAGGTTTACCAAAGTATTCCCGAGCCCACGTCAGGATATCCATTACAGACTCATGACGGTTATTAAGACAGTGACGTCTGACACTGAGATTTGACCGGATTCCTTGAATCTTTTAATTATATTGTGAACTGTAGAAGGTGAAATGCCCAAAATCCTACCGATTTGTCTTTAGGGAATGTTGTTCTCAAAGTGTTGGATTATTCTGTTGGCAGATTGGCAAGCCTCGACCCATCCTTGCTCTTGAAGGACTAGGCCTTTTTTGGAGGCTCCTTATATACTATGAAAACTATATAACTATACTATAATTATAGTAAAAAGTCTACATGCAAACTATACTAAATATTATTATATATACAAAATCCATATAACTAATAATATATATATATATATATATATATATATATATATATATATATATATATATATATATATATATATATATATATATATATATATATATATATAAAGATATAGATATATAGATATAGATAGTAGAGTACATGATAACTATACTATATTATATACTATTCACTCACTATTATATTAAAATACTATATGCAAACTATACTACAGTGTAGTTCATGAAAACTATATAACTATAATATATTATACAAAAATCTCATGAGAATTATACTATATACCATTATATCAAAAAGCTATGAGTACATGATAACTACTACATTATAAAAACTATACAAGAACTATACTATGCTATATACAAACTGTGTATGATAAATATAGTATACTATATACATCTTGTACCATATTTCAGGTGGTACGCTAAAGCCTGATAATGTTTTTTTTAATTACTTTATTATCTATACTGCTATAGCACAAAATATAAACTGTATAACTATTTCAGATTTTCTTATCATGTTACATCATTACACATATATTGTAGACAAATGTGGCAATTCCTTGCATAAAACTGCAAAGTGCAGAAAACAGGGATAAAATGAAGGAAAGCGAGGTGTGACAGATGAACTACAACGGTTACAATAGTGTAGTTCTGTACATAAAATATTATTTTATTTTATTTCCTTGCCCTAAACTAGAACAGAATTAGCAAGAATGACAATACGAGCTTTGACTAGCGAAATAGGACATAAACAGAGACCACCAGCTTAGGTATGTCTAGACACAGTGTGTACAATGATAACAAGGGTCAAGGTTAAAGCTCTGACTTAGGAAACCTAGAATGGTTAAACTTAAAAATATGTTAACTAGTAAAGGACACAGAGTAAAACAAGATGTGCAGCACAAGCACATGGGAAGTGCAAGGCTTCACAGTGTGTGTCTGAGAGTCTGGGGTGTTTACACGGGTCCTGATAGTGGTGATAATGAGGTGCAGGTGATAGGACTCAGGGGAGGTGGAGTGTTGAGCATGCATTGCCGGGGACAGACCCGTTAAAAACAAAACAAACAAAAAAAACAAAAAAAAACAAACAAACAGTGCATCCTCATTTAGTCCAAGTTAATGTGTACCCAAACATAGTTAAGGATTCTTCACAGGTTCTTTGTGTAGCTTTCTAAAAATATTGGAATACTTTCTGATAGGGTTAGACCTCACACTGTACATAAACACTGAATTATGAAGTCATGATGTGGTTTGCTTCAGGGTTATTATAGTAAACTATAAAACTTTTATAAATACACCTATTAAAAGATTCACAAATAACAAGTGTTATAAAAATGGTGAAATAAATCATCATAGTCAATGAGAAACAGACTGAGTAGGCACCTGTGATCTTCCTGTTTATCGGAACAGGACACTCTCAGGAGTGTTAGTGTTACTACTGAAATTAAAAAAAAAAAAAAAAAAAAGATACATTTTGTAATTTGGCTATAAACTAATTCCTTTTTTCCCCCCTTGTGTTAGAAATTATTATAAAGTGCCTTAATATTTTCTGTTATCCTTTTGATAAAAATGTTTAGTTTTGTAGAAGGGCATTGGCGCCTGTACATTCTGTTCGTTAGTGTGACCTCCGCCTTATGTGTGTGTGTGTGTGTGTGGGCTGAGGAGCAGAACAAAGAAACCAAGGCCTTAGTAAGGAATATATAAGCTTCTGTATGTATGTTGTTGACCGCCTTCTCTTCACTGACTGCACTGTCACAGGCAGACACAGAGAGAACTCCCTCAGCTGGGTATTGGATCAATTTCTCTATTAAATAATATAAAAGACATCCTCTGGTTTCATGTGTTTGTTGTTGTCGGTTTCCAGTTGCCAGTCATAATACAGAGAAGCAGGGGAATTTTCACGACACCCTAAATGCATATAATTAAAGACAATTGATCGCTCTGTTCAATTCAGTGATATCGATTTAAAACTTCTTATACAGTACACAGTATATGCCGAATTTTAATCTATACCTCATTCACGCAAAAATTTGCGACTCGGAAAATTAGCAGGCCTCTATTTATGTTTAACCAGCAGGGAGAAATCATGCCTGACCCCTCACACCTTGTCCACTCTGTCTTCTTTTAGTAAAGGGGACATAATTATCAGAAAAATGACCTTCAGTTACATTACTTGTGCACATACAACACAACATGTTCACATGCTGTTAGCTGTTCAGTAACTGCTCACTGTTTTTTATTAACATGAAACAGTGGTGCTTCGTAGGTTTATGGTCAACTGACTGGAAAGTTGAAAGGACAATCCTAGCAATGCCATTTTGCCATTGTTTGGATGCTGTAACTTCTTTCCAAGCATGGACATGCTAAAAATGTTCACTGATCTGTACATGCAGTGCTGTGAAAAAGTATTTGCCCCATCCTGATTTCGGCTGTTTTTGTGTATCTCTCATTCTAAATAGTTTTAAATCTTCACACAAAATACAACATAAAAAAAAGCCAACCTGAGTAAACACACAACACAGTTTTTCTTTCTTTCTTTCTTTTTTTTAATTGAAGCAAAAAAGTTATCCAATACCAACTGGGCCTGTGTGAAAATGTATTTGCCCTCCGTGTTTACTAATTCGCCAAATCTATGAAACTGCATTGATAATGTGGTTCAGCTGGACTAGACACAACCAGGCCTGATTACTGCAAACCCTGTTCAATCAAATCAACACTTAAGTAGAACTTTTTCCACAGCATGAAGTTGGTTAAAAGGTCTTACCCAGTAACACACTATGCCAAAGTTGAAAGAAATTCCAGAAATGATGAGGATTGAAATAAATCAGTCTGGGAAGTGTTACAAAGCTATTTCAAAGGCTCTGGGACTCCAAAGAATCACAGTGACAGCCATTATGTCCAAATGGACAAACTCTGCACAGTAGTGAACCTTCCCAGAAGTGGACAATCTTCCAAAATTCCTCTAAGAGCACAGCATCTACTCATCCAGCAAGTCACAAAAGAGCCACGGACAACATCAAAGAACCTACTGGCCTCTCTTCCATCAATAAAGGTCACTGTTCATGACTCCAGTATCAGAAAGACACTGGGCAGAAATGGCATCCATGGAAGAGTGGCGAGGCGAAAACCACTGCTTACCAAGAAAAACATTAAGGCTCATCTGAATTTTGCCAAAACACACCTTGATGATCCTCAAAACTTTTGGGCGAATGTTCTGTGGATTGATGAGGAGAAAGTGGAACTGTTTGGAAGACAGGGGTCTCGTTACATCTGGCGTAAACCAAACACAGAATCCCACAAAAAGAACATCATAACTATGGTCGAGCATGGTGGTGGAAGTGTGATGGTGTGGGGCTGCTTTGCTGCTTCAGGGCCTGGGCAGCTTGTATTAATTGAGGGAAACATGAATTCTGCTCTGTACCAGAAAATCCTAAAGAAGAATGTCCGGTCTTCAGTCAGTAAGTTGAAACTCCAGTGCAACTGGATTATGCAGCAAGACAAAGATCCAAAGCATAAGAGTAGGTCCTAGTCCTAGAATAAGTAAAAGACTGATCTTCAGTTATCGGAAGCATTTGGTTGCAGTTATTGCTACTAAAGTTGGCACAACCAGATTTTAAATTTAAGGGGGCAATTAGTTTTTAAAATGGGTGATTGGTGTTGGATAACTTTTTTTTGCTTCAATAAATTTTTTTTTCCACAGTACTGCATGTAGATGCACACATGATAGCTATAATTTCTCATTTTAAGTCTGTATCCATTACTAAGAAATGTTTAGCTATACAATTATCTTTTGTCATAATTGCAACACTTTCTCATGAGCAATGAAAAGTATTTGTTATTTGACTTGTCATTGGACACTATTGAAAACTAAATAAAGACGATATTGATTAGTGTGCACACAAAGTTTCTTTGAACCTTGTTAAATAAGTGAAAAAGGCTGAGTTTGTTTAGTAACGGCTGACTAAAATAATCCCTCTCCTTCTTCCTCCCCCTGCTGCCCTTGTTTTTTGCTCTTTCTGACAACCTTGTCCTCTCACTAATGTCTTGCCTCTCTCTGTCCCAATACCATCTGGCTACCTTGGGAGAATTATGGCTGTGGAATAAACTGGTTCACATGCTCTTCACTGCCTGATTCTTTTCTGCTTTGGGCTTTATGAAGAGATCCATACAGATCTAGTGCTGTTTTTATATGAAATACAAACAAACTATAATCATCATCACTACTACAGGAACTGCAGTAACATATGGATAAGTCATGTGGAGTTTTAAATTCCTTTTGAAATCTGCAATACTCCCAAAGTCAACTGATTATTGTGTAATTACTGTCATTATTGTGATATTATTATGCTCATACTGCACAACCCTACATCCATATCCTTCAATTTAAAGAGAGCTAGACTACAGTCAATGGAATTGTATGCTTGACTTTCATTTGACCTTGATCAAAAGCTTCAGTTTGCCCAAATATTGTTGTAAAATTGTGTTGTTTTTTTTTGCCTAGTGGCAAGACCTTTGAACAGATGATACATTTCTATTTTTAATATTACACAGAGAGAATAAATGCATAATGCTGTCCATTCATCTTTAATCATTCTGTTTTCACTGGCAACTTTTTTTTTTAATTTTTTTATTTTTTTTTTTATAAACTAACCATGTTGGTCAGTTCATTAACCAGACCAGAGTGGGTAAATGAATCTAGCACTGATAAATAATAACCTACAAATGTAGCTAGTTTCTGGTCCAATAAGCTTCCTTTAGCTAAATAATTAACATAAATGAATTTGACTGGATAAACTGCAACAGAGGATTTGAATGAAAGTCAGTTTTTCCCTCCATACGTTTATTGGTTTAAAGTACTCAGTCCGGTCACTGAAATACATCATATGGCCAAAAGTTTGTGGACACCTCACCATCACACCCATGTGTGTTTGTTGAACATCCCATTTCAGATTGAAATTTACAAAAACCTCTACTCTTCTGGGAAGGCTTTCCACTAGATTTTGGAGCGTGGCTCTGGGGATTTGTGTTCATTCAGCTACAAGAGCATTAGTGAGATCAGGCACTGATGTTCGGTGTCTGGGGTGTAGTCAGTGTTCCAGTTCATCCCAAAGGTGTTCAGTGGGGTTGAGGTCAGGGCTCAGTGCAGGACACTCAAGTTCTTCCACTCAAACCTTGGGAAAACCATGTCTAGGCATTCTATACAATTGTGTGCTTTCAACAGTTTAGGGAAGGCCAACATATGGGTGTGATGATTAACAAACTTTTGGCCATATAATTTGCTAGTTACACATCTGGACCGTGGTCCACCAGTTGACAACCCCTGATCTATAATTAGTACTCCAGTCCATTATTTCCTACAGCAGTTCATTTGTAAGAATATAAGAATAACACTACTGTACTAAACCCCTCTGATAATTAATTAATGATAAGCAATGGAATAAACATTTCTTTGTGAATTTTTAAAAACTTTTTGAACTATTTCACATCAAACCGCAGCAAGTTTCTAATCATCGTCTATTCTGAAAAGGCAAAGAAACGACGGGTTCCTAGTGTTTATCGTCTCATCAGAGGTGGAGGGCATGTCATCACCAGCTGCCCCAGCACACTTCACTCATCAGAGGGTGGGGAGGCAGAGAGAGAGAGGGAGAAAACTGAAATAGGGAGAAAACAGACAAGAAAAAACCCCAGGAAATCATAGATGGAGAAAGAGAGAGAGAGAGAGAGAGAGAGAGAGAGAGAGAGAGAGAGAGAGAATACAGGGCGAGAAATATCAGAATGTTGAAACGAGTGCTGATGTGTTTGTAACCTGGAGTGGTAACTAGAGAGGACGTAGCGATCACTAATTCATGGTGGTGCATTCTGAGTGCACTTCCTGACTCTGGTATACTCTTACAGACTCCAGCTCCACTCCGCCACTCCGGCCAGCACACGCCTGCCATGTTGCATTTTAGAGACGATAACATACCATTTCTCTGTAAACTACATGTATGTGCGTGTATGTTTTATAGAGATACAATGTACGAGCTGCACCGGGAATATGTGTGTGTGTGTGTGTGTGTGTGTGTGTGTGTGTGTGTGTGTGAACAAAAGAGAAACAGTAAATGAAAACGTGAATGGTAAACGTAATAGTTCAGAGAGTGTTTAATGTCCTGGTGTGTAATGTAATGTCTGTGTTCAGTCTTTTTGCAGCTGACAGTAATGTAAACAATTATAAAAGCAATAAATGGCAACTGCAGTTAGCAGACTAAAGAGATTACATCAGCAGGCATGTAAAAAATGAAACGATTCCATAGTATTATTGTTTACGCTCGAACAGATTTTTTTATAGAACAAGTTCAACTCCTGAAGTCTATCTTCATGTTTACTTGATCCCTCAACCCTCCAAAGGGTCATCTAACAAACTTCACTTGAGTTATTACAGTAATGGAACAGCCCTTTAATACGGTGTCCAGGACTCCCCCAGAGGGAAATGGTGAGGGCAAGTCGACTAGGACATGTAAAGAACACTACTGAAATGGGGAATTAGTGTTTGGAGCCATAAAGAGTTCTTGTGGTTGAGTTACAGCAGCACAGAAGCTTGTGGCTTAAGAATGGATTCTTGTAGAGTTAGCACAGGAACTTGTGGTGTCAGTACAGATTCTACTGGAGTTAGCATGGAATTTTGTGGCGTGTGAATGGATTCTTTTGGAGTCAACACTGAATCTTGTGGAGTTAGTATTAAACATTGTGGAGTTGGAATGGATTCTTGTGGTGTTAGAATGGACTCGTGTAGAGTTAGTATGAAATCTTGTGGAGTTAACGTGGAATCTTCCAGACTTAGCAGGAAACCTTGTGGAGTTAGAATGGCTTCTTCTGGAGTTAGCATGAAATCTTGTGGTGTTAGCGTGAAATTTTGTAAAGTGAGCACGAAATTTTGGAGAGGTAGCATGTAACGGTGTAGTTTACTGTTTGTAGAGTAAAACTGTGCGTGTGTTAATGTGGAACTTCATAGTAGGGTATTAACCTTGAATTGTTTATTATTGTGGAACTGTGTGGAATTAGCATTCCCTCCCCCCCCCATCCAAAGAAAACATATACTGGCCTGCCTCTGACACGCTAATGGAAAAAAAGGCTGAGCTAAAAATATGAAGGTCAACCTACTGCATTCTTTCACACAGTGTAGCTCGTTAAAATAAATAGCACGCTCATGCTTCCTCGACACAGAGCACTGCGTAAAAAGTGTTGCAGGTTTCCTATAATGATATTTTATACAGCGTAAAAAGGTTCGTGTTCTTTGTTGGAACGATAATGAGTTTACCTCAGGGATCTTAACGTAATTCTGTACATTTATTGGACATAGTCAGATAAATATTGCTGACTTCCAGGTTTTATCTTGACCTTTGTGATAAGTCCACGTTTTAAAGTCCAAACTGGGATGTGGTGGGAAAGTGTGCTAGTTTGGTGTGTTGTTAACCCCTACAGGCACTGCATTTCCGGAAATCTCTACAACAATGTTTTGATTTGATCTATCTGAACAAATGTGAGAAAAACCATTATACTGTACAGGCGAATCTGGAACCTTCATCCTGGTATACAACGGGCTTTGTAACAGCTGAGAATTCCACAAGGCTGAGATGTTTGTACATCTCAGCTTTGGGAACAGGTGCTAGTCTGAGAAACACAAGGGTGTATGCCTGAATAACACGCCATTACACCACACAGACAGAATTCACAGCACCGCTATGGACATTCTTTCCAATACCAAACGTACAGCTGCCACAGAGAGAAGGTTTGAGGGTGTGGAGGCTGACCGAGAGCTTTGGCAATGCATGGACTGCACAGTTCCTTTTGTGTTTCCCATCATTCTTTATTACTGTCTATAAATTCATAATACACAAATTCATGTTAGACAATATATTCACAAAATGGTGTCTCTTTTTGAACTCCAGCTTCAAACTCTTTTTGAACGCGTTTGTCTTGGTAGCCGTTGACGTTTCCTCTAATCCATTAATCTATTAGCAGAATAACTACAGCCACATTGGAGCTAAAAATAACACCAGCTATTCAAGGACGTTAAATGTACACACAATAACAAAGGCAATAATCACCATCAGCCTCGACAAAGTACAAATGATGGTGTGGAGATTATTGTAATGAACCAATTATTCCAATTTGACAATGAAAGTCTGAAAAAATGCTGAAGCGATGAAGCACAAAACAGTAGTAACTGTCTCTTGTATCTTATTCTAGGCACTGTTTAGTAAGTCGCGAGTCTTTAATGCTAGAAAAGAGTCTGTAACGTTGCTAAACATTATATATGGCCCCTAGTCTCTTAAAGGTGGTGTATGTCATTTTCAATTGTGTTTCTAGACCTATAATAATCATATAATATCGCAGTTACCTTTTCAAAACTGGACGTTGCAGTATTGCCATATAGTGTCTCTCACTAATTTCTTTATTTTAGTCTTCTCTTCTTTTTAATTGTCATTTTTCTGGCCCAAAAATGAGCTCAACCACTGCAGGGTGACTTCCGTTCTGCCCCTTTCCTTAAAAGTCAATCCAAGGTACATACAAAGTTTCAGCAAAAAAAGCGGGGTCAGTTGCAGGAGGCGGCGACTTGTCAATATTTTTATTGCAATTTTCCTTGCAGGCAACAGAGGGCTCTAGAAATGACACACTGCTCCTTTAAACCGTTGTGACTACAGTACTGTGCAAAAGTTTTAGGCACATGCAAAGAAATGCTGCAGAGCAAAGATTCCTTCAAAATAATGTAAATGTTTCTACATTTAAAACAAACAAACAAACAAACAAACAAAAAAAAAAAACCACAGGAAAGAGCAGTAACAAGTAGTAAATGAAACAAAGTCAGTATTTGGTGTGTCCAAAAAAAACCCCAGAACATTAAAATAAAAATAGTAGTCTCCGGTACAATTAGTGCATTATAAGTTTTATTGAGCATCTTGCAGAACCAGCCACAGTTCTTCTGGAGACTTTGACTTTCGCACTCGCTTCTTATTTTTGCAGCAAAACCCAGCAGCCTTCATTGTGTTTTTTTTGTCTGAAAAGTGTCTCTTACGTAATATTCTGCTTTCTTTAATGACATACAAACACTTTTCTGTAACATTTAATTTTGTGCTAGAAAACTAATGTTTGGGAATCTAAAATGTTTTTGTACTGACTTGATAATGTAGACGTCATAAAATAAAATAAAAAAATCTATGACAAAGTTTATACCAAAAAAATAGGGTGCCTAAAACTTTTGCACGGTACTGTGCATATATTAATATATATTATGGGAATTTCAATCAATTCTTTTAGGTATCAAACCCGAGTCTTCTGTGAGTCCCTTAGATATTCAAACATTGTTTAGGATTTAAAATGATATGGACATTGTAAATGGTTGCTAATGGTATGCTAAAATGCAAAGAGAACAGCTTTTTTTTTTTTTTTTTTAGATAACATGGACAACATTTACATTTATGTATTGCTGTTTTTACATTTATAATCATGTACATATTGAGTGATTTAGATAGCATTAATTTAATTTTACTCAAACACAAAAAATATTTCAGTTTGTGCATAATTCCTTAAGTGTTTTCATTAAAGTCTGGCTTGTTTAAGGACAGAGATTTTTTTTTTTTTTTTTTTTTTTAATTTGGGGCATGCAGTCTACTGGGACTCTGTAATGATTTTGGACTAAGAACAGAGTAGTTTTTAATTAAGAAAATTAACACGTTAAACAGACAAGATGTTTAATTAACCTGGCAAAGCTTAACAGCTTCTGGCAAAGCTTAGTGGCCCAATGGCATTGAGAGTGGAAGTAGAGAGCAATGTAATAACTCTATTCCAATAAACTGTTATCAAATACCATGCACAAATAGAACAGTGCAAAACAGGTAAATTGGACTGCTGAAGGCAACACTGCTCACAGAAAGAGCAGATAAATTAAGTATAAAAAAAAAAAAAAACCAACTTAATCTTCTGCATCGTCAAACTCAGTTTAATGGTTTTTTGTTTATTTTACTACTGTTTCGCAGACATTTTTTTAGCTAAATTATATATTGTGATACACATTGTATATCTTAGAAACGTCCTCAAGAATCATATGATATTTGTGTCATACTTAAGCCCCACTTAAGACAACAATCTATGAAGGTGTGAATAAAGTATACACAAAGCAATAAAAGCACATTAATATGGATAAGCAGTCAGTGGTTAGAACGTGTAATTTTCCGACTCAGAAATGTAGGTCGATTATTAAAACTGTTCAGTTTTAATAGCTCTGGAACCAACAACTGTGAAACACTGGGATTTCACTGTGGTAACATATAGAACCATAAAAGAACTGTGATTTAGGTCTTGCTCTCCTGATGTATGGAACCATAGAAGCAGATCTCATTGGGGCACCACTGCTATAAGACAGAATTGGGTTCTACTGTTTTAGAACTATATAGAACCACAGTAGCTGAACTCTGAATGGAGTTGCACAGTTTAACAAGCAGATCCAGCAATGTAGAACTTTGGAGATCTACTCCATCTTAGCATTTCTTTAATTTTAAAATACAGAATGACAAAATTTGGCACTTTGAGATATAACTCAATTGGTTCTATTGTTCTGATGCATGGAACCATGACATATGGTATAACTGCTACTGTTCTAATATACAGAAAGCTGCTCTGCCCTAGAAGTAAATGAAGAGAACTCTGATTGAGGTTCTCCTACCGCAACATATAGCACCATAGAAACAGGCTTCCAATTGGGGTTCTATTGTTCTTAGTGGTTAGTACGTGTGCATCGCACCCCTGGGGTTGGGGGTTCGAATCCCGCCTCCGCCCTGTGTGCGTGGAGTTTGCATGTTTTCCACATGCTTCTCTAGTCCAGTCCCCTCCCCCAGTCCAAAGACATGCGTTGTAGGCTGATTGGCATTCCAATTTGTGCGTAGTCTGTGAATGGGTGTGCGAGTGTATGTGCGATTGTGCCCTGTGATGGATTGGCACCCTGTCCAGGGTGTCCCAAGCCTTGTGCCCCGAGTTCCCTGGGATGGGCTACAGGCTCCCCACGACCCTGTGTAAGATAAATGGTATGGAAAAATGGATGGATGTAGAACCACAGAACCAAATGTGACTGGAATTCACATATTCCCGTTCTAACATACAGAACCATAGAAGCAGAATATAACCACAGGAGTCATACTCCAATGTAGAAGTCTGTATGAAACCATATAACAGAGGCATAAAAATCAAACTTGTTCAGCATGGATTTTTGCTGTCCTACCCTAGAAATAAATCAAACCCTAATAGTAGAACTCTGATTGAAATTCTACTGTTGTAATATATTGGGCAATATTAAAGACATAACTGAGATTGAGGGCCTATTATTTTAATGCATGAACCATAAAACCAGACATGATCGAAATGCTGCTGTATAACATCCAGAACTACAGCTCTGGTTGGAACCTCTACAGAGAAATGAGTGCGATGCTTGACTGCAAATTGTTAAAGAACCCTGGAAGACTACATGGCACATGACGTGACTAAGAATTTGCTTAAGATCCATAGATAGTTATGATAGATGATGGTTATGGGACGTTCCCCAGAGGCTTATAACTCCAGGCTTGTCCATCATGGCCACTAGTATTGAATAAGTCACAAACAGAGAAAGAAACCCAGTCTATCTGGATTGTAGTGTAAGCTGTTGTTTGGGGTGATGACAGTGTTTGGTGCAAAGATTCCATTGGCGCAAACAGGTTGGATTCATTGGCTGTAATGTAAACAAATGTAGTGCTGTTGGGAGTGTAAAAGGGGTGTAGGGTTACAGAGTTCCTATTAATCTAGGTGCACGCTACATTACTGCAAAGCTCTGGTTTTCCTTTCAAAGGCAGACTTTTGAGAACTTCCTAAAAAAATCCCAGATCGGTTTACAAGAAAGATAACATGATTGATACCGTGATTTTGAAACCCTTAAGAGATTTTGAAAGACCTAGGACAATCAAGTAATCCATCAGTCAATCAATAAGGTCTTTTCTTAGTGTATTTAGGAGACAATGCAATCCAACACTTGCCAACTGGTAATTATTCACACTGTATATGGCTCAATTCGTTTGCCTTTACTTTACTTCACTTTCATTTACTATGAAAGTGAAACCATGTCACACTTGTTCATTTTAACACACATTTTACACAAGATCAGGCTCTGGAAGCAAAGTGAGAATTGTTTCGGAGGTCAGTAGTTTGCAACCCTTCTTTCCCTTGCCTGATGCTCTGACTTACTCAGACATACACCAGATACATTCGCTCACCTGTGACATTCTGATATGATTCAGAGTTTTGTTGTGAAACTCATGCACTGACTTCCTGCTATTAGTCTCTGCTCCCATTATGGCCAAAACCCCCCCCCCACACACTGTCTGAGCAAAAACAGCTAAAGGTCACCATGTAATCCATTAAATCAGCAAGCAAACACACTTTAAATAGAGCCTTGCGAAAAAGTTCGACTGATGTTAAAAATAGGCATGTGTGTTTACATAGACGTGTATGGGCTTTATATCCAGACTACAGCTATTGTTTCTCAGATTACTATCAGTTTTTCTTATAATTAAACTGACCCACCCAGCCACAGAGATGAGATCTATTAAAATATTGACAGTTTGACCCTGGACAAACAGCTGACAAGGCAAATTAACCAAACAACATTCGACAGACTCCCAAACAATCAGGTGGACATTACGTAATGTCCTTCACTTCATTAACCTTTCCCCCTCTCATGTTACAAATCCTGCCTGACTGAAAGACACACACATCTATCAGACACAGAACATCACCACCTCATTATACTGGCATAGAGGGACAAATAGAATGTTTTTCACCTGACTGTGGTACAGAACTGCACGGTTACTGATCTGAACCCATAACTAAGGTCAGGTGTCTGTTACCCAACACATAATTGCACCTATTAAAATGAGAGGGATTTAGAGATGCTGGTGTTAACAGTAAACACATATAACTAGGGATGCATCAATACCAGTACTGGTATCGTGTATAGGTCTGATACCTTACTCGTTTACTTGTTTAAAAAATAAATAAATAAATACCAATATCTGAAAACACGTGATTACATGACATAAGCCTAGTGTACGTGGTCTCCATAATGACATGCGACACAAAATGACCATGCTCTGGACACATTAATGATACCAATCAAAACAAAGCAGACTGCGAAGTGTGCCCTGTTTAAATATCAAGAGGAAGGACTACAGCATCTTTCTACTAGTAACCTATTAAAACATCTTAAACATTAAACTCAACACAAATGCTAGCTGCAAATACTGGCTAGATGAGGGGGGAAAAAAAAGATCTACAGACAATGCTAGGGGAGTGAAAATAACACGCCTCACTCAGTATGCTGTTACTGCCAATAGCCACTATTGTTCAATAACAACAAGGGATTCAGACACAATTCAGAAACAAAAACGTACTTAACTTATAACTGTTTCCTACGTGACACAAAACCCGCTCCTCGCCACTGCAACTTCATCCAGGGTAACTAATCTAGCTATCTACTGCAGCTCATTTAAAATCAGCTAGTTAACGTTTTAAACAACAAGCCTAGAGTAGCGTATGTGCATGGACACGTGTGCACCGTTCGTAGCCACCATGTACACCATAAACAGAGCTAAATAAAATGTTACTTGACATCCTGATTAATTAATTCTAAGTAGGTTACTCATTTCGGTATCAGTATCGGGATTGATGAGTGAAAAAAAAAAAAAACCCAAAACAACAAAAATGGTATTGATGCGTCCATACTAACATTAGCAATAGTTTTAGAGGTTCGAGGTCTGAATTACAGTCTATGCCACATTTCATTTTACGTATGGAAAACTAAAGCAGATGACCAAATGGAACTTCCTGGGTTTTCCATTGTACTCAATGGGGATGTTTTCAGACACTATTGAAGATTGCTACACTGGTAAAACTCATAGAATTGTGATTTTTAACCAGCTAGGCTGTCCCAAACCACATACTATAACTCAAAGGAGTTTTCTAATAGTAAATGAATTGCGGTCAATTTGAATATTTGAACTCTGCCAGTAGAAAGTTAATTTTCTCACTGCAGTGACACGCCCTTCATTTCTTAAAATACTTGTCTTTGTTTTGCCCAAACCATTTTATTCATTTGCTTTGTTTAAACTAGTTCAGTCACCTACTGTGGGTATAGAAAAAACAAAACAAAAACAAAAGCAAACACAAAAAAATAAATAAATAAAATAAAAAAAAATAAATAAAAAATAAATCACCCCCCTTTAAAATAAACACATTTTGTTGCTTTTCAACCTGAAATGGAAATGGACACAGTTTTTGTTGAATCCAGCGGTATTTACTAAGTGCAATTTATAACATCCAAGTGAAAGATAGAACACCAACATTAAATTGAGGGTTAAGGGCCTCGCTCAAGGGCCCAACAGTGGTGGTTTGGTGGTGCTGGGATTTGAACTCACGACCTTCCGATCAGTAGCCCAACGTCTTAACCAGTGAGCTACTTATTCTACATAGCCTTGACCTGATGGATTGATGTAAAAAATAAAACGATGCAATATTATGTTTATTTCTGTTACTCAGTCATTAAAACAGTTTAACAAGTGTAGCTTTTCTATAGATTAACTTTTAGATTAACAGCTAGCTAACAAAAATGTTTTTACTTTGTTTTAACATTTATATTATAACATAGGACTCAGAGAAGAGTCAGAGAAAAAGTGCTCTGCTTTATACATGTTTTAAGTAAAATGTCAAAAACCTCATATTATGCAATAGCTTCTAGATCATGTAAAACTGTGATAACTGTCAACAATTCAAATGTTTCCCATTAGACGGTGTGACAAGAACAGGTTTTTTTGCACTGTCAGATTCTGTATAAAATTACACATCTGTGCAACCAGCGCTTCCTCACTATGAATGTTCAGTATTGTTGGAAATATTACCACTCCAATCAAATCTATATTAAAGCTGGACAAGGTAAACATGACTGTCTTCCTTGGATGGATGGGATCTCCATCACAGGCAGCAAGACTTTAAAAAGATTGGGAATTGCTTGTGCGTTTGTCAGGATTCATTTTTATAAGCATTATGATACTACTGCTTACAATGATGTTGTTTGCATAGTAAATAAAGGTTACAGTACACGTTCAAAGTTAAATAACTTGCAGAAATAAAAAAAAAAAAAGAAAAAGTACTGTTTGTTTAAAACATTATCGAGTGCTACATCATGCTTTAATCTTAAAGCAGTTATTCAATTTACATAAAGGCTTTACAGGCATACTCCTATTCTGACATGCTTTTTAGTATGGTAGTACACGCACTGGTCATATTAATAGGAAAACCTGTACATCAGCCAATCATGTGGCAGCAGCACAATGCATAAAAACATGCAGATACACATCAAGAACTTCAGTTAATGTTCACATCAAACATCAGAATGGGGAAAAATGTGATCTTAGTGACTCTGTGGTATGGTTGTCGGTACCGGTATTGAGTTTCTCAGAAACTGCTGATGTCCTTGTGCACAACAGTCTCAGTTTACACAGAATGGTGCAAAAAAACATCCAGTGAGTGGCAGTTCTGCGGGTGGAAATGCCTTGTTGATAAGAGAGGTCAGAGGAGAATGGCCAGACTGGTTTGAGCTGACAGGAAGGCTACAGTAATTCAAATAACCACTCTTTACAAATGTAGTGAGCAGAAAAGTATCTCAGAATGCACAACATGTCAAACCTTGAGGCGGATGTGTTCAGACAGCAGAAGACCACATCGGGTTCCACTCCTGTCAGCCAAGAACAGGAAGTTGAGGCTACAGTGGCCACAGACTTACGGAAACTGGACAGGTGAAGACTGACTATGGTCTGCACTATTTATATATCCCATATGTCCCAGTTCAGTACTCTTGGTACCTTGAGAAAAAGAGTGTCCAATGTTTTTTATGGTACAGGTCACCTCGCAATAAAAACGAGGACAAAATATGGGATCATAGATTTGTTACCACACTGTCTGGTGTAAAATGTTAAAAGACAGACACACACAGAGCAAGAGAGCGAATGAATACAACTGTGTGGAAAAATAAGTACACCCCATGTAAATTATTGGGTTTTTTTTGACATATTTGGACAAGCAAACATTTGATCCTCTTTGAAACATTTGTTAATAAAGTCTATTAATAAAGTTGATACACTATCAAATAACACATTAAATTTACATTTTGCAGTAATTTTCAATTTAAATTAACAAAAAAAGCCAGATCAGTCACATGGAAAAAGTACACATACCCCTACATTTAATCACACCTTAAAATCCATAAAATTAGAATCAGGTGTTCAAGATAGGGTGCCAGTGATTAGAACCTGCTTAGGGAGTGCAGGTGGAACCTGTCTTATTTATACCCTCTCTCATATCTAGTGTCTAGTGTTCCCTTTGCTACTGATATGCTTGGTGTCATCATGCCAAGATCTAAAGAGTTCTGTAAGGCCTTCAGAAAAAAGGTTGTGCATGTCTATGTGGAGTCTGCCAAGGGATTTAAAAAGCTCTCCAAATTAGTTGAAATACATCATTCCACTGTAAGGAAAATCATCTACAAATGATGCAGATTTCAAACGACTACCAATTTGTCCAGGACTGGCTGTCCCAGCAAATTCAGCCCAAGAGCAGACCGTCTGATGCAAAAATAAGTCTCCAAGAACCCCAAAATTTCATCATAGGATCTGCTAGTAAGTCTTGCCACTGTTGGCGTCAGTTGTCTGGTACTACAATCAGAAAGCAATTGAACAAATTTGCCCTGCATGGGAGGCGTGCCAGGAAAAAGCCTTTGCAAGACTACAGTTTGCCAGTGAGCATATAGGTAAAGACCAGGCCTTTTGGAATAAGGTGCTCTGGACAGATGAATCAAAGATAGAGTTGTTTGGCCACAGTAACAGCAGACATGTTTGGCGCAGACCAAAGAGGAGAAGCACCTCATACCAACTGTGACGCACGGTGGTGGAAATGTTATGGTTTGGGGTTGCTTCGCTCCCTCAGGGACTGGACAGCTTGCAATTATTGATTCGACTATGAGTCAAGTAAGAGAGCTTGAAGATAATGTGAGGCCATCTGTCTGAAAGTTGAAGTTGAACCGAAAGTGGACCTTTCAACAGGATAATGATCCTAAGCAACCTAGCAAATCCACCAGGGAATGGCTCAAAAAGAAGAAACGGAGGGTTACGGAATGGCCAAGTCAAAGTCCGGATTTGAATCCCATTGAAATGTTGTGGGGATTTAATGGATTTGAAACATGCAGCACATGCAAGAAAACCCTCAAACAATGTTGCAACTGAAAGAATATTGCATGGAACAGTGGTCAAAAATTCCAGCAAGCCTGGTGGACAATTACGCAAAACGCCTGCAAGAAGTTATTTCTGCAAAAGAGGGCAAAAGTAGCTTCTGAGGCCAAAGGTGTACTTACTTTTTCCACAGAAGAATATTACATACAATATCTATTGATATTTCTGTTGAATAAATGATTGAAAAAGCCAATTTTCCTTGTGGTTTTGTTCAAATATATCAACTTCATTAATAGGCACTGTTTCAGAGATGATCAAATGTTTGCTGGTCCAAATATGTCAAAAAAGCCAACAATTTCCATGGGGTGTACTTATTTTTTCCCCACACGACTGTATGCAATAAACCATGCTTAGAGAGGAAAGCAAAAATGAACAGACATGACAAAAGAAGTGGATGCTGTCTTTGGCATAACGAGCACCAGTAACCAATGTGCAGCTTATTAATCTCCTTACACCAGAGCTGGAACATTGATTATTCACACTCAAACCTGATCTCAATCATCATATATTTCTCCTTCTGCCTCACTCTAGCTCGATGATCTTCTATAACCATCGCAACGAATGACTAATTAAAAATAGCTCTGAACACATGGAGTGCTGTTCAGAGACCCTTTTCTGTCTTTCTTCATGGTTATATCTCTGTCTCTATGTCTATCTTGACCAGTCCCTGACCAACAGCCAAAACAAAAAATAATGACCAGCAAGGTAGCAACGGCACAAACAAGATTTAACAGCCCACAGAAGAGATGCTGCGTGTGTGTGTGTGTGTGTGTGTGTGTGTGTGTGATAGAGTGTGTGTGAGAGAGAGAGATTAGGGATGAGCATGCTAGAGGAAGCGAGGCTTGATGGGAGGTGTAGTCAGTCATGATTAGCCACATAAAAACAATGACTCATCTCCCAACCAAAAGGATAGCTATACGCTTCATTTAACTTCATGTGGACACAAACAGATGATTCAACGCAGGTAATTTGACTGTGTACAGTGTACTGCCTGTGTCCTGGGCGTGTGTTGCCAGAGACACACACTGTGTCTGATACTGCAGTGCTACAGTTTCTGTGGTGCAGTCAGAACTGAATGACGAACACTGACCTGAATAAGAGTGTGTGTGTGGAAAAAATAAAAAATAAATAGAGCCAATAATGTATGAAGTGCATGGCCATTCTTTAACCAATGTTTCATTTGAGCTGGAATTAACTGAATCATAACACCCTAATAACCTACAATTAGGACCAGACTGTAAGTTTCAGTTTCATTGTTTGTACTGACATCTTAAGATTCTCTTGATGCATGATGCAGTAAAGCCTTTCAACTAAAACAAACAGTAGTAGCTCAACCATAGATAAAGCACTCGTTCACAACTCCATACATTTTAAATCCCGTTGAAATGATCTTATTTGACTGAAGTTGTATTGTGCTCAATGTCCCACTTACCTTCCATACAGTTATTATTGTATCTAGTTGTCAAAAAATTGGAACTGCAACATGCATTAATAGTGGTTCCTTGAGGCAGGAGTCATGTTGCCCCATGCTCGGTGGAGGAGCAGCAGGAGGACAGGTAACGGCAGGGGTGCCACATTGGGCTAGTTCAAAAGTTGGATGCGGCTGCTAAGATCTTACAGAATTAAATCTAATAAATACATTTCTGCAAAAAGGCAAAGAGTAAGTGCAGACAGTGTGTCTATGATGTACAGAACCATATCAATTGTAAGATATATTGCAAAGATTGTAGATGGATTGGGGATGACTGTGTGGATAATCTCCGTACATCAGAAATACGAAAGGCTGAGAAACAGAAGAAAATGTCTTCCTTTTTTGATGCCCAAATTGTGTTCTTGTCTGGTTTTTGAGATGTGGTTGGCTGGATATTTCGCTGAAACCTGGCATCCCTGGTTAATGATATGACCTCAAACACAGTTGCTAGACTGTACAATGGATGAGTATGCTGTCAACTCTTAACAACATATTATGCAGAGGTTACTTTAAAAAAAAAATAAAAATAAAAAAAAAAATAATAATAATAATAATAATAATAACAACAACAACAACAAATCACTAGATAGCAGCCTATAGCATAAGTCAAGTGTAATAACTTCTCGAGTTAATTTTGTTTGAGGCTATATAGTCAGTCCGTACAGGATTACATTTTTTTTTTTTGAGATTGTTGCTTGATTTTTTTTCAAATTTTGCAGTGCAACTTGGAGTTTTTTTTCGCCTAAAATTGGCAAAACTGCAATGCACAAAATCGCTTTGCACGGTCTTTCGCAGTGATGTTTGTTGGTAAATGAGATCTTTTAGGTGTACTCATGTGCGACACACGTGACTCAAAGAGATTTGGCTGAATGTGCATTGTGATGTCACATGACGTCTTGGCCCAAGTCTGCGGAAAATCTTCGGTAATTGAAAAAAAAAAAAAAAAATTGCAAGCTCCTCCGAATATTGCGGAGTTTGCTTGATTTTGTGTCAATTTCTGCGATCACAAAATCGCGAAATCCTGGCTGGGCTGTGTAGTTATTAACGTCATGAGCCACTGTGGCAAATAAACCCATTTTTCTTTATGGATCGGCAGTTAACAATTTGACTTGCTTTTTGACATGTAAATGTTTCTATAAAACATTATGAAGTGCATTACATCATCTTTATTACACACACACACACACACACACACACACACACACACACACTAAACAATTACACACATATACACACACACTAAACAATTGTTTAACATTCTGTTTCATACAGTATCATGCATCTCTGCACACCTTATCTAACTAACACACACACACACACACACACACACACACACACCTGCAGTGTGAAGGTAGGTTAGTTGGGATGGTGTGTGCACGTGTGTATGAGAGCAGGGTTCGCCAATGCGTCTAAACCGAGGTTTTCTCCGGTCACCGTCTCCTCTCTCCGATATCACAGAGTCTATAAAATTTCTCCCTGCGCTTCGCGCGCGCGTCACTCGTTTTAGCGCACCGATGACGTCACCGACGCGTGCAGCGGAATGTTAATGCGGAGCTGCAGCTTCATTCACAAAAAAAACAGTAGCCGTGTCCCAAACAATGCCCTATTCCCTACAAACAAACAACAATGTGCATTCACGAGATTATTTTCTCACTAGGCTTCATTTTGGGCACCAGCATATTCCTGTAGTCTGTGGTTATTTTATTTTATTTTATTTTATTTACGCTTCACTGTTCTTTCATATGTAACAGTAAAACTCCCAAAATAACGTGACAAAAAAAAAAAAAAAAAAATTCAGATAATTTAATTTCTGCGTTTTGGATACTTCGCCAATTGGTTTAAAAAAAAATAAAAATTAAAAAAAAAAATAAAAAAATCAGAGGATTTGTTTTAATGTTCAACACTTCAAAAGCTTTCACACGGCGCTGTTGTCAGGGGGCGTGGTTACGTCTGGGCGACCATAGCAACCGTCCTTCGCCGCATAGATCAAATAAAACAACAATGTAATGATGAGACTTTGACATTGAACGCAGTGTTTATTGTATAATAGCGGTCAAATCGCTGTTGTTGGAATGACTTGATATCCGGGTTGTCTTATGATAAAAATAGAGCACACAAATATTTTAAATACTAAAAAAAAAAAAAATAAAAAAAAAAATTAAAAAAATTTAAAAAAAAGAGAGAGAAAGTGAGAGAAAATATTAGAACTGTGAACACAGTGAGCACTTGGCGAGCATGCAGCTATGAAGCTTGGGCATGCAGAGAGAGAGAGACAGAGAGAGAGAGAGAGAGAGAGAGACCAAACAAAACGCAGGCAGGTCTTATTTCTGTCCTTTCAAACAAATGATCAGTACCTGCATTTTGTCGGACGTGAACACCTCAGAGTCCACGTCGCACGCGATGAGCGTCACCAGTTCCAGTTTCATATCGATCGATGGCATTCCCTCTTAAAACGATCAACAATGGAGTGTTTTTTTTTTGTTTGTTTGTTTGTTGTTTTTTTTTAGCAGATCTGATTTTATTCCTCTTTCTCACTCTCTCTCTCGTTCTCCCGGTCCTTTCAGAGTTAGAATATAAAGGTGCACCCCGCTCTCTGTGTGCTGCGTTCACTGGGTTCACCTGAGATGCGTTACTGAAGAGACCTGAGCACACGCTGACTCAACTCCTGCCGGTCTGACCCTCGCTGTCTTGAACGCAAGGGGCGGAGCCAAGCCGTTCCAAAAGCACCAATCAGCGCGCGCCCCGGCACTGACGCCACCAGCCTGCATACACTGTTGTGTGATCGATCACTGAAACATGTTCTTGAGTTAGTTTGAGAGTTTCTTTTTATCAAGTGCTTTGTTTCCCCATTAGAAATGCACCAATGATCTCTCATGTACCTTCAGTGAGCATGTTATAGGTTCAAGAAAGGCCTGTTTGTAGGTAAATCCACTACAGTTTACCATGGTTTTACTGTAGTTAATCATCGCTAATAAAGCAATCAGCCACTAGAGGGCGTGCGTTACAGTGATATCACCAGCGGGTGTTCTTAAGGTACGTTAAGTCCATACAGCGACAAAGCAACCAGAGACCCTTCATTTTCAGTGAGTGCTGACGACTGACGACATGAGCGATAGCGACCGTCGGCGACTAGATGTGGGCGTGTCCAGCGACGTGACAAAGTTGAGAAAAGTTTAACATTATACAAATCTGGAGCAACTTGGTTCAGCGGCTACCAAAGGGAGCGAAGACAGAGTGCACGTGATCCATGATCTGCCATGCTGCCTGCGAGTCCGAATTGTTTTGTGGACCCAGAAAATCCAGCACTTGTGCTTTCGCTACAGATAGATGGCCACGATGGCTAAGAGCACACACTACATATCTTGTAGGATATGATGCATATATATATATATATATATATATATATATATATATATATATATATATATATATATACACACACTGGTGAATTTGATATACAGATGCTCTCCCTCCAGAACGTTCAATTTTAGCTGCAAGAAAACTGGTTTGTTGTCAAACGTAGAATGCTAGTTGCGCCACCCACTGATAAATGTTACTATGGCAACAGTAGTAGGAACATCTACTGGCAACTTCATAGTACAACGACTGCCGACTTGCAGTGATAAAATCGCTGTGTGTGTGTGAATGTACCTTTCGATACAACACAAAGTGGAGTAAAAACACCCTAAATCACACTAAAATCATTGTAACACACATCAAGTGGCTTTTTACTACTATAAAAAGGCAACCAAAATAGATAGGTAACTATTCATCCCAGAGGGAAATTCACCTATTATAGCAGCACAGAGAGTTAGAAGTGTACTATTATATATACATATACACACACAAATTATACATATATATTATATAAACACATACATACACACACACACACACACACACACACACACACACACACACACACAAGAAAAATAATACAGAATGTCAGAGTGTGTTGTGGAAATCCAGTAGATTGTAAACACTGTAAATAAAGCAGCAGATTTGAGTGGAATTAAAGTGGCAGTGCAGTGCAGTGCAAACACTGTCAACATTGTGAAAAACATTGAAGTAAAGTGGCGGTGCATATAGTGGAAATATAGCAGATGTGGATATGGATAATGGATGGTGGTAGTTTGTCTGTTGTGGCGGTTCACATACATACGGATAACGGATGCTGGTAGCTTGACTTTTGTGCCGGTGTATACAAAAATGGATGTGGATATGGATAATGGATGGTGGTAGTTCGACTATTGTGGTGGTGCATATACATATGGATATGGATAATGGATGGTGGTAGCTTGACTATTGTGGCGGTGCATATACATATGATATGGATAATGGATGGTGGTAGCTTGACTATTGTGGCGGTGCATATACATATACATATGGATAACGGATGGTGGTAGCTTGACTATTGTGGCGGTGCATACACATATGGATGTGGATATTGATAATGGATGGTGGTAGTTTGACTATTGTGGCGGTTCACATACGTATGGATATGGATAATGGATGGTGGTAGCTAGACTATTGTGGCAGTGCATATACATATGGATGTGGATAATGGATGGTGGCAGTTTGACTATTGTGGCGGTGCATATACATATGGATAATGGATGGTGGTAGCTAGACTATTGTGGCGGTGCATATACATATGGATGTGGATATGGATAATGGATGGTGGTGGTCTGACTATTGTGGCAGCACACACACATATGGATATGGATAATGGATGGTGGTAGTCCGACTATCATCCTATGAGCTTATCCTAAGATTGGCTCAGTGCAGATAGTGTCCCAGCACAGTGATGAGCTGTTGTACAGTATTATCAAACAACCTCCTGTACTGCTCCTTTCTACAGTGGAGCTGAAGTCATCTACTAAAGGAGCTCTGCTGTTTAACTAGTATGTCATGGAGGGTACGCTGGTCATTGTCCAAAATGGCTGAGTTTTTATTTATTTATTTATTTTTTTTAAGTGTCCTCTTTTACACCACCACCTCAAAACTGTCAAGAGAGCAGCCAAAGATCAAGTCAGCCTTCTTCATCAGTTTGGTGAGGTTTATTTGCATCTCCAGCTCTAATGCACTATTTGATATAATCCAGTTTACTGTAGCCATGATACTACCAGTGGTGCAATGTAAAATCCCAAGGCCACCCACAAGCGTGTGGTTAATAGGTATAAAATGATATTGCTAAAAAAATGTCATAGGCATTTTTTGTACATTTATAAATTTCTGCTTATGTTTGCAGTCCAGCTGCATGACAGTTAAATTTTAGTTTCACTGGTAACCATTAACTACCACCACGGTTTTACTATGATACTCCATGGTAACTATGTTTGCACATTTAACCATGTGCTAAAATTATAAAAACATGTTAAATTGTTTTGGAAATTGTTTTGCAATGTACTTGCCAATATATTCCAATATAAATCACTGCTGGCTGTTTTGCTACAATGAAGTTTGCCCTTCGTTAAAGTGTCAACTTCTGCAAGGTTGATTTTTTTTTTACTTGCTCTCGCATATAAACCAACATCACCATGATTGAATGATTCCTTATGAGGTTCAATTCAATTCAATGTTTTAATTTATATAGTGCTTTTAACAATGGTCATTGTCACAAAGTAGCTTTACAGAAATTCAGATATAGATTTGGGGGGGGGGGGGGGGGGGGGGGTTTACAGCATTTTGGGTGTTTGGGAGCCAAACACCTAATTACCTGATTAATATTGATCTAAACACGTTTGCATTAGTATCTCATCCCACTCTCAGAGATCTGATTTGATCAGGGTTTTGGGTGGCAAGACATACAGTATGTCAAGGGTGGCAGCTTCCAACCTACATGTGACCATGCTCCCGAGTGTGGCTGTGAAAAGTGCTAGGCAATGCCTTCGGATATCAAATGTATTCGCTTGCCGAAGAGGTGATCTCATTCAGAGGCATTGACATTGAGGAAGAACCAACCAAACGCAGCTTTGCTCTGTGTGTATTTTAACTGCAGCTCCGTTGGGATCTAGGAAACAGCACAACAGTGGTGTTGTTCCTTACAACACAGGAGTTCGTCAATGATTACAATTTTAACTTTATTCATGAAAGACATATCGGTTTTAGAATTATGTGTATTGTCTGTGAAACAAGTTAATTCTTATTATCATTTACATTATTGCAGCTGCAAACAGTTGTTTCCTTACCAGCATCTATTTTTTCCTCTGTTGAACAACATAGTAGATTAAAACCTTTGACAAAAGGACTGGTATACAAGACTAATGGCACTTGCCAAATTAGGTTTGCTGCTGGGCTTTACAGTGCTATGAACGTTTTGAGTTAATATTTTTTGTTGCTTTTGAAATTGCATTATTCTGGCAGTAGAACTAATAGAACCTCTTGTTTTGTCTGTAGGAAGAAAAGCAGGGCAGTAGAACAGTTCAAGCTTCCAGGTATTTCGTTTTATCACACACACACACCCACACCCAATAGTTTTTCATAGATCTATGTACATTGTATGTATGTCTATGTACTGCATCACTGTAGCAATCAACTGTTTTGACATTTCTTTTATTCTTTTCTGGATATTCATATTTTAATATAATAATGGGGATATAAATAGAACACATTATGAATCACACACAGTATACAGCAGTGGCACTGTAGACATCATGCTGTGCGTCTGTGTGTGTGTCAGAAGGAGCAACTCACTTGGTGTGCATGAGCTGTTGTGTGTATTGGACTATCCATCTCGAGTCTGACAGGGTCAGGCTGAAGAACTGGAAACAATTTATTGGAAACAACGGAGTGGTTTAATAGTTTATGTGCGGGGTGAATTCTTTGCGTATAGTGCAAATGAATAAATTTGTCTTGTGTGTGTGCATGCCTGAGTGTAGACTGCTTTACTATCTCACCCTGCTCGACCAGCCTCTGGCTTCACTGCAGCTGCAGCAAACTAGGGCAAGATATTTATAGAACGTGCACACACACACACACACACACACACACACACACACACACACACACACACACACACACACACACACACACACACACACACACACACACACACACACACACACACACACACACACACACACACACACACACACACACACACACAGAGAGAGAGAGGGGGAGAGAGAGAGAGAGAGAGAGAGAGAGAGAGAGAGAGAGAGAGACAGAGGGGGGGGGGGGGGGGGTCCAGGTGCAGAGGAATGCAGGGTGATGCAGCAGAAATAGACAGAGAGACAGAAAGAGGGAGGGAGGGAGAGCGAGTGAGAGAGAGGATAGACAGAGGGAACAGAGACAGAGGACAGACATAAAAAAAACCAACAACACACAGTTCCACAGTTCCTATAAACAGCCTGCATAAAATAATGAACAGAAGAGGAATCTGAATGAAGGAGAGACAATGTGTGCCTGTTGCCTGGTGAGTCAGAAACACTGCATTATCTCCATCTTCATGCCCAATTCATATATTAATATCTTTCTGATCCATACAGCAGCAGTGGCTATTTTCATCTCAGTCCTCCACTCTCTTCTGTCTAAAGTCACATCTAGGAACACAGACATAAATAGACTTGTTTGTCTTCTACTAATACATTATATAAGAATGATAAGAACAGCTTTCCATTTCAATTTTTTAAAATTAATTAATTAATTAATTAATTTTTACAAAGGTTTCCATAGTTTTGCAAACTTGTTTCTAAAATTAACTGTAACTCATTTATAGACAACCAAATTGTCCGTTTCTTGTGGAAAGCAACATAAGGCTGTCTTCCAAAGCCATGGTTCTCAAAGTGAGGTCAAGAGGTGACCAGGGGTCGCTGAATCATATACAGTCAATTCCTTAAGTATTTGAACAGTGACAATTTTTGTAATTTTGCCGCTATACACCACCCCAATGGATTTGAAATGAAGCAAATCAAGATGTTATTGAATTGTAGACTTTCAGCTTTAATTCAAGGAATTTGACAAAAATATTGTATTAACTGTTTAGGAATTACAACCAAGGGGCACAGTGGCTTAGTGGCTTAGTGGTTAACACGTTTGTCTCGCAACTCCAGGGTTGGGGGTTTGATTCCCGCCTCTGCCTTGTGTGTGGGTGTGTGGGCGGAGTTTGCCTTTTCTCCCTGTGCTTCAGGGGTTTCCTCCAGGTACTCCAATTTCCTCCCCCAGTCCAAAGACGCACTGTAGGCTGACTGGCATCTCTAAATTGTGAGTGTGTGCGATTGTGCCCTGCGATTTGTTAGCACCCCATACAGGGTGTCCCCCACCTTGCGCCCCGAGTCCCCTGGGATAGGCTCCAGGCTCCCCGCGACCCAGTGTAGGATAAGCGATACAGAAAAATGGATGGATGGAATTACAGCCATTTTTTACACATGCTCAAAAGTAATTGGACAATTGACTGACAAGCAGTTTCGTGGCCAGGTGTGGCCTGTTTCCTTGTTATTTCATGACAAATGAAGGAGATAAAAGGTCTGGAGTTGATTCCAAGTGTTGAATTTTCATTTAGTAGCTGTTCATGGGAACTCTCAATATCCAGTCCGAAGAGGTGTTGATGCAAGTGAAGGAGGCCATCGTTAGGCTGAAGAAAAAAAAACAAAAAAAAAACAGACCCATCTAAGAGACAGCAGAAACTTTAGGAGTGGCCAAATCAACAGTTTGGTACAGTCTTAAAAAGAAGGAACGCACTGGCGAGCTCAGCAACACCAAAAGTCCTGGAAGACCATGGAAGACAACTAAAGTGGATAATCGCAGAATTCTTTCCTGGCAGAAGTAGGCGTATCATTGTCAAAGTCTACAATCAATAGATACCTTCATGAATGTAAATTCAGACAGTTTACCTCAGGATGCAAAACGCTAGTAACACTGAAGAACAAAAAAAAAGCCTGCCCAGTTATGATACAAGATTAACTTGTACCAGAATGAAGGAAGGGCTCATGATCCAAAGCATACCACATCATCTGTCAAACATGTGGAGGAAGTGTTATGGCATGGGCATGTATGGCTGCTAATGGAACTGGGTCACTGGTGTTTATCGATGATGTGACTGCTGATAGAAGTAAGTGTATAAAACTATACTTTCTGCTCAGATTCAGTCAAATTCTGCAAAACTTATAGGACGGTGCTTCACAGTACAGATGGATAATGACCCAAAACGTACCGCAAAAGCAACCCAAGAGCTTCTTACGACAAAGAAGTGGAATCTTCTTAAATGGCCAAGTCAGTCACCTGACCTCAACCCAATTGAGCCTGCTTTTCATTACAGAAGACAAAACTGAAGGCAGAAAGACCCACAAACAAGCAGCAACTGAAGGCGGCTGTAGTAAAGGCCTGGCAAAGCGTCTCAAGGGAGGAAACTCAGCATTTGGTGATGTCCATGCGTTCCAGATTTCAGGCAGTCATTGACTGCAAAGGATTTGCATCCAAGCATTAAAAATAATCCGAATATTTATGATTGTTAGTTTGTCCAGTTACTTTTAAGCCTGTAAAAATGGAGGGTCACTGTCCAAATACTTATGGACCTGACGGTACATGATTCTTCAGATTTTGTTACACTGGTTGAAATCACAACCCACCATTATAAAAGCCATTATATTAATCATTGAGTTGCTATAGTTATTAGCCTCACTTGACACAGCACCAATTAATAGATATATTACTAAATTACTAAACTTTTACACAATAAGCCTAATATCTGAATAGTTGGATCATGACTATTAAAATAAGTCGGTACAAAAGGGGTCCATACTTTTTTCTTTCTTTTTTTTTTTTTTTAAACTGTTAACAAGCTCCCTGGCTACAAGACTTAAGACTGTAGAAAATGTTTACTAATGTGATTTAAAGTGGGGTTGGTCCTTTTAGGTCAGATATAACAAAAAAGCAAAAGTTCTCTTCAAATTTCAGCAGCTTCAATAAAATGTCAGCTCAGAAAGGAAACTCTGGTCTCTGCCGATCTCCAGGTTCTGCAACCGAGAGGGAAAAGACAGATGATCTGGACCACCAACATCCAGCCAATCAGAACAAGGAAGCATCCAGTCAGACTCAAGTGAAATAGACAAACACACGAGACACTTCACCTCATACATGCCGAGTGAGGTGTTCTCGTTCTCTCGTTCTCTCTCTCTCACACACACCATCTACCTCACGCTCTCACACGAGCATGTGCTTTGGAGGCATGGATTTGGCAGGAACACTGAATTGAGGGGTTATATACAGGTGCATCTCAATAAATTAGAATGTCGTGGAAAAGTTCACTTATTTCAGTAATTCAACTCAAATTGTGAAACTCGTGTATTAAATAAATTCAATGCACACAGACTGAAGTAGTTTAAGTCTTTGGTTCTTTTAATTGTGATGATTTTGGCTCACATTTAACAAAAACCCACCAATTCACTATCTCAACAAATTAGAATACTTCATAAGACCAATAAAAAAAAACATTTTTAGTGAATTGTTGGCCTTCTGGAAAGTATGTTCATTTACTGTACATGTACTCAATACTTGGTAGAGGCTCCTTTTACTTTAATTACTGCCTCAATTCGGCGTGGCATGGAGGTGATCAGTTTGTGGCACTGCTGAGGTGGTATGGAAGCCCAGGTTTCTTTGACAGTGGCCTTCCATCTGCATTTTTTGGTCTCTTGTTTCTCATTTTCCTCTTGACAATACCCCATAGATTCTCTATGGGGTTCAGGTCTGGTGAGTTTGCTGGCCAGTCAAACACACCAACACCATGGTCATTTAACCAACTTTTGGTGCTTTTGGCAGTGTGGGCAGGTGCCAAATCCTGCTGGAAATCAGCATCTTCAAAAAGCTGGTCAGCAGAAGGAAGCATGAAGTGCTCCAAAATTTCTTGGTAAACGGGTGCAGTGACTTTGGTTTTCAAAAAACACAATGGACCAACACCAGCAGATGACATTGCACCCCAAATCATCACAGACTGTGGAAACTTAACACTGGACTTCAAGCAACTTGGGCTATGAGCTTCTCCACCCTTCCTCCAGACTCTAGGACCTTGGTTTCCAAATGAAATACAAAACTTGCTCTCATCTGAAAAGAGGACTTTGGACCACTGGGCAACAGTCCAGTTCTTCTTCTCCTTAGCCCAGGTAAGACGCCTCTGATGTTGTCTGTGGTTCAGGAGTGGCTTAACAAGAGGAATACGACAACTGTAGCCAAACTCCTTGACACGTCTGTGTGTGGTGGCTCTTGATGCCTTGACCCCAGCCTCAGTCCAGTCCTTGTGAAGTTCATTCAAATTTTTGAATCGATTTTGCTTGACAATCCTCATAAGGCTGCGGTTCTCTCGGTTGGTTGTGCATCTTTTTCTTCCACACTTTTTCCTTCCACTCAACTTTCTGTTAACATGCTTGGATACAGCACTCTGTGAACAGCCAGCTTCTTTGGCAATTAATGTTTGTGGCTTACCTAGTGAACCAAACTGAGAGACCATTTTGAAGGCTCAGGAAACCTTTGCAGGTGTTTTGAGTTGATCAGCTGATTGGCATGTCACCATATTCTAATTTGCTGAGATAGTGAATTGGTGGGTTTTTGTTAAATGTGAGCCAAAATCATCACAATTAAAAGAACCAAAGACTTAAACTACTTCAGTCTGTGTGCATTGAATTTATTTAATACACGAGTTTCACAATTTGAGTTGAATTACTGAAATAAATGAACTTTTCCACGACATTCTAATTTATTGAGATGCACCTGTATTTGCTTAAAGTTTCAAAACAACTAACACTAGCTAACCTCCACCAAAATCACTGACTATACCTCCAACTGCTTGTCTCATAGCTGACTATTTTTTTTTTTTTTTTAGACTAACAGGGCTAATTCAGTTCATAACTTGGCCAAAGCCATTTCCGTAGTTAAATTTTGTACTGTAGCATGACCTGAAAACATACAGAATGCATTACCGTTCCTCTTCCTATAAAAGGAGGCTCTTTAGGGTTCCTCCAAAAATCCTCTTAAAAAGCCAAGCTCTCCGGGGAACTGAGTTTATTAGTTTATGAGGTTTTCTGAGGAATCTTTCTATCCAGTGTAGTCAAATTTCAGTGCATCAAGGAAACTTACTTTCTGATCAATGTCTGTCAAGGCTACAACAAACAACCATTTAAAAGGAAATAATAAAAGCATTTCTTTCCATGTCCTTTTGACACGATTTTTTCCAAATAATTTGTGGACTTTATTTTAGACCTCTGTCTAGGATATCCAGCAGATTGTGTGTTTGTTATATTCCAATGCCAGCTTGTTGAACTCCACATAATTACCCACTGATTAGCCTAACCTAGTGCGCTAGTGCTGGAATTTAACTAATACATAGGTGTAATGGAGTGTAATTAAACAATACCAGGGTAGCTCCTGAGTGGTGCAAAAGAAAAGCATTCACTCAATCATCTGGAGATCACAAGTTTGAATCCTGACGATGCCAGAGCCATCGTAGCTGGGAGGCGATGAGAGCAAAATTGGCCATGCTCTGTGGACTCTTAGGGTGTGAGGAAAGGCATTACTCTGTTCTTCCCCAATCAATCACAGCACCATCAGGGCATGTATGTGGAAGAGGGCAGACAGTGCTTTCATCAGAGTGTGTTCCGCAGCCCTGTGTCACAGCATGAGCAGCAGTTTGAAAAAGGATGGTAACTGTTGTATGATTCATGAATGGGAACTGGTAGGAACTGGCCAAGACCAAATTGGTGAGAAAATGGGGAAGAAAAAGAATTACAAATGAAAACTGTTCACAACTCCAGTCTCGAACACTAAAGTCAATGCACTGACTTTTGAGTGCGTGTTGCACTCAGTGGTTGCTGGGAAACCATTTTTGTAGCAAAGATTGTACGCACCAACCGTAATCATGGTCCGACTATCAGTGGCAGAAAGTTGGGATTTTTATTCAGGTACCAGTATATCAGAAGAAGAGCTGGTGCTGCTAAAAGACACACTGATAATGGATCATCATGCTGTATTTTGAAGAAAACCTTACATTCACCATAATAACAAGCTTCTATACATCTAGGGCTGGTTGATATATATCGATATAATATCAATATCGTGATAAAAGATTATACGATACATTTCTATGAAATATCATTAGAATTTTTTACAATTTTAATTACAAATTAAATGATACTGAAAGGATGACGTTGAAAAAAAAC